>CM022302.1:80556225-81090673 GCA_011799875.1 Thinopyrum elongatum | reverse complement strand
GGTGTTAAGGAATAATGACAATTGGTATTTATGAATAGGTCCACTTGTACAAACCATTTGGTTTATTTCAGATTTAATAAATGGTTATTAAATATTATCTTCATACCACTGTTGAGGTTGTTCGAGTCCTAAATCCAATTCCAATGATGTTGGTTTCAATTAGAATAGCCTCTGGAAGATTGTTATTTATCTGACATTTTAGTTTCTATGTTGGACAACTTTTAATTCCACTTTCATTTAATTTGAATTTGACTTAGGAGTTGAAATGCAATATGATGCTAATGATGATTATGCACTATTAATCATGATGACATGGCCTCATCAAAAGGGTGATCTCTGTAGCTTAATACAGGGGGTTGTTACAAATCTCCTCCACTACAAGAAATCTCTGTCCCGAGATTTAGGAGGTAGAAAGAAAACAAAGGGGGTATTCATCGCGAAGACGATCTCGCGTTCCACAGTGGCTCATCCTCAGATATGGTTTGACCACTGAACTTGAGGAACTTGATAAACCTTATGGCGTGTGCGACGCTCGGCTTGATCGAGAATGCGGACCGGATGCCTTTATAAAGAGGTCTTGTGCAGTTCAAGCAATTCGTGATCTACTCCGCGGTAGGGTCTTTGAAGCAGCGGCGGAGGCGGTTGTGATACGTGGAACACATCGTGGAACTGAGAAAGGTCGTGGAAGTTCCAACTGATATGCCACTCTACCCACGCCTTTCAAGAACGTGAAAGGAACAATATAGCGAGGAGCTAGCTTGCCCTTGATTCCGAATCGGTGTTGTACCTTCATCGGTGCTGTGACTCGAAGATAAGCCTTTCGCCAGGTTGATAGACCATATCTTGGTTTGTCGGTTCTACTGACTCTTTTGACGTGACTGAGCAGTCTTCAAATGCCCGCGGACAACGCGAACTTGATCTTCGGCAAGTTGGATAATATCGGACCGAAGAGTGGACGGTCCCCAGTTTCGACCAATTTAGAGGGGTTCGGCACTTTCGTCGTTACAATACTTCAAAGGGGGCCATCTTCAGACTGGCTTGATAGTGTGTTTTGTAAGAGAATTGGCATTGGGAGAGATTCTTCCCATTTCTTCCGAAGGATATGACACAAGCTCGAAGCATGTCTTCGAGAACTTGGTTGACTCGTTAAACTTGTCCTTGAGACTGAGGGTTGAAAAGCGGGTGAAGGACAGATGAGTTCCCATAGCTTCTTGGAAACTGCCCAGAATCTTGAAGTGAAATAAGCTGCCACGGTCTGAACTGATAACAGTGGAATAACGTGAGTGAAACAATTCTGGACATGTAGAGAGTTGCGAAGCTGACTAGCAGTGATCGTTCTTTGAGGCTAGAAGAAAATGTGCAACTTTGGAAAGTCGGTCAATGACGACAAGAATAAGCATCATTACCTTTCTGTGATTTGGGAAAACCAGTGATAAAGTCCATTTCAAAATGGTCCCGTTTCATTCAGGAACAGCAATTGGTTGCAGAGTTCCGGCGGGCTCTTGATGTTCTGCTTTGACGCGACGGCAAACATCACATTCAGCAACATAGCGAGCAATTCGTCTCATGTTTGACCACACAGAATCTTTGACGGATGTCTTGGTACATCTTGGTACTTGCGGGCTGAATGAAGAGAAAGGAAGTGTCGTGAGCTTCTTGCCAATGACCTCCTGAGTCATACCCAGGTTACCTTTAGAGGGGACCACGAGAGACTTTTAAAGAACAATGTTGCCAGTATCATCAATAGTGAAGAACGAAGGCCTTCCTTCAGCGAGGATAGCGCTTAATTGTGGGCTTGAGAGTCATAACCCTGCACGTCTTGATGCTGTCACGAGATCTGGTTTAGCAACCAGGGTATTAAGAGAACCCTGGGAAACAACGTGGAGGTTCATTTTGTAGGAACCTTCAGGAGGGGGAGCGAGTGCTCCAGGAGGAACCATGTGGAGATTAGCTTTCTGAATTCTTCAATAAGCGAAGGGTTGAACTTCGTGATGAAACTGGGGGAGGTGACTGCAGGATTAACCTAATCAGGATTAATTAACTAATAATTAATTAATTATTAATTAATTATATTTTAATTATTTTATATATATTTATTTTTATTTCTATTTTCTTAAACTGTTCTGGGCGTGGGCCCCATTCGTCAGCGTCACAGGGGTTCGGGCCCCACTGGGCAGTGGCCCAGGGGCGGACAAGTCGGGGCGTGCCCCTTTCGGGACCGGAACAGTCCGGTGCCCAAAAGGGGACGCAACGGTCTACCCCCCCCCATCCCATTTCCGAGGGGAGCGCAGGGACGAGCAGGCGATTCTTCAGAGTGGAGGCAGGGACGAGAAAAGGAACGCAGTTGCCGAACCCCAGGCGACACGGAGGAGGAGGGGTGGGGGCAGGGAGATCGGTCACGAGCGGAAAGTGACTTCCCTCCTCCTTTGGAAGCAGCATGCCCGCTCATCGGGCGGGAGGGAGCACCGGAACGCGGGACTGGCACCGGTCAGAGAGAGGGACGCGGAGAAGAGGGGGGGGCGGACCGCGGGAGCGATCGGAGGAGAGGGCGACGACGGGCGCGAAAGAGCGAAGGAAGTGGGCGGAGCGCGCGCGCGTGCGAAGAGGCGGGCCAAGGCCGGAGCGCGGCGCGGCGAGGCAAGGCCAGGTGAGCGCGGGCGCGTGCGGCGAGCCAGAGAGAGAGGGGGGAGAAGGAGGCCCGAGGCTCACCGGGATCGTAGGGACGGGGCAAACAAGGAGAAGGACGGAAAGAGGTGGGAGGGTTGGGGAGGGGGTAGAAGACGGCAAGAAGGAGAAGGCGGAGGAAGGCAGGCGGGGAAAGGACCGCGAGGAGAAGTGTTGAGACGAGAGAAAGAAAGGAGAGGGAGAGTAAGGCCGGTGGCGTCGTGCGGAGAGGGCAGATGGCAGAGCCGGGCGGGCGCGTCGGGGAGACGGCCGTCGAGGGAGACGCCGGAGAGGGAAGACGGGAATCCGGGCCGGCGGAGAGTCCAACACGGCGACGGCGAGGGCGGCGCGGCCGCGGTCGTCGTCCGCGAGAGGGACGGGGTGTGCGCAGATTCCCGATCCGATCTGGACGGAGGTGGGGGCTGACGAGGGGAGAGGCGGGCGACGGGGCGGCGTCGGCGAGCGGCGGTCGACGACGAGGCGGGGAGGGATCGGGCCTGCGCCCGATTCCAGATGGGGGGGGGGAGGAGGAGGGAACGAGGGGAAGGGGGGGTTTTTTTTTTTTTTTTTTCATCGGGGGGGGTAGGCGTTAGGGTTTGGCGGGAGGGGTTGGCGGTAATAAGTAGGTGCAGGCTGGGCCGGCCTGGCGGCCCGGTAGGCTTGCTGGGCCGAGGCCCAGTCTGGGGGGGGGGGGGGGTGTTGCTCTTTTTTTCCTTTCTGTTTCTTTTTTCCTTTTTTCTTATTCTCTTTCTCTACTGTTATTAATGTTTATGGCCCCCAAATGGTTTTGTAAAAGTGTGAACTATTTCATAAATACCATTGCATTATACCTTAACACCTAAAATTAGTTTGGACAAAACACAATTCCATATTTATTTCAGATTTAATAAATGGTTATTAAATATTATCTTTATCCACTGTTTGAGGTTGTTCGAGTCACTTATCCAATTCCAATGATGTTGGTTTCAATTTTAGAATAGCCTCTGGAATATTTGTTATTTATCTGACATTTTAGTTTCTATGTTGGACAACTTTTATATCCCACTTTCATTTAAATTTGAATTTGACTTAGGAGTTGAAATGCAATATGATGCTAATGATGATTATGCACTATTAATCATGATGACATGGCCTCATCAAAAGGGTGATCTCTGTAGCTTAATACTGGGGGTGTTACAAATCTCCTCCACTACAAGAAATCTCGTCCCGAGATTTAGGAGGTAGAAAGAAACAAAGCGGGGTATTCATCGCGAAGACGATCCTTGCGTTCCCAAGTGGCTCCATCCTCAGAATGGTTTGACCACTGAACCTTGAGGAACTTGATAACCTTCTGGCGTGTGCGACGCTCGGCTTGATCGAGAATGCGGACCGGATGCTCTTTATAAGAGAGGTCTTGTTGCAGTTCAAGCAATTCGTGATCTACTCCGCGGATAGGGTCTTTGAAGCAGCGGCGGAGTTGCGATACGTGGAACACATCGTGAACCTGAGAAAGGTTCGGTGGAAGTTCCAACTGATATGCCACTCTACCACGCCTTTCAAGAACAGTGAAAGGACCAATATAGCGAGGAGCTAGCTTGCCCTTGATCCCGAATCGGTGTGTACCTTTCATCGGTGTGACTCGAAGATAAGCCTTTTCGCCAGGTTGATAGACCATATCTTTGTGTTTGCGGTCATACTGACTCTTTTGACGTGACTGAGCAGTCTTCAAATGCTCGCGGACAACGCGAACTTGATCTTCGGCAAGTTGGATAATATCCGGACCGAAGAGTGGACGTTCCCCAGTTTCTGACCAATTTAGAGGGTTCGGCACTTTCGTCCGTACAATACTTCAAAGGGGGCCATCTTCAGACTGGCTTGATAGCTGTTATTGTAAGAGAATTCGGCATATGGGAGAGATTCTTCCCATTTCCTTCCGAAGGATATGACACAAGCTCGAAGCATGTCTTCGAGAACTTGGTTGACTCGTTCAACTTGTCCTTGAGACTGAGGGTGAAAAGCGGTGCTGAAGGACAGATGAGTTCCCATAGCTTCTTGGAAACTAGCCCAGAATCTTGAAGTGAATAAGCTGCCACGGTCTGAACTGATAACCAGTGGAATACCGTGAAGTGAAACAATTCTGGACATGTAGAGAGTTGCGAGCTGACTAGCAGTGATCGTCTCTTTGACGGCTAGAAAATGTGCAACTTTGGAAAGTCGGTCAATGACGACAAGAATAGCATCATTACCTTTCTGTGATTTGGGAAATCCAGTGATAAAGTCCATTTCAACATGGTCCCACTTCCATTCAGGAATAGCAATTGGTTGCAGAGTTCCGGCGGGCCTTTGATGTTCTGCTTTGACGCGACGGCAAACATCACATTCAGCAACATAGCGAGCAATGTCTTGCTTCATGTTTGACCACCAGAATCTTTGACGGATGTCTTGGTACATCTTGGTACTGCCGGGATGAATAGACAACGGAGTGTCGTGAGCTTCTTGCATGACCTCCTGAGTCATACCCAGGTTACCTTTAGAGGGGACCACTAGACGACTTTTAAAGAACAATGTGCCAGTATCATCAATAGTGAAGAACGAAGGCCTTCCTTCAGCGAGATAGCGCTTAATCTTGTGGGCTTGAGAGTCATAACCCTGCAGCGTCTTGATGCTGTCCACGAGATCTGGTTTAGCAACCAGGGTATTAAGAGAACCCTGGGAAACAACGTGGAGGTTCATTTTGTAGGAACCTTCAGGAGGGGGAGCGAGTGCTCCAGGAGGAACAATGTGGAGATTCAGCTTTCTGAATTCTTCAATAAGCGAAGGTTGAACTTCGTGAAACTGGAGGTGACTGCAGGATTAACCTAATCAGGATTAATTAACTAATTAATTAATTAATTAATTAATTAATTATTTTAATTATTTTAATTATTTATTTTTATTTCTATTTTCTTAAAACTGTTTCTGGGCCGTGGGCCCCATTCGTCAGCGTCACAGGGGTTCGGGCCCCACTGGGCAGTGGCCCAGGGGCGGACACGTCCGGGGCGTGCCCCTTTCGGGACCGGACATGTCCGGTGCCCAAAAGGGGACGCACGGGCGGTCGGCGGGCGCGGGCGCCGGCGAGGCCACGGCAGGGCCGGAGGCGGGACGGCGGCGCGGTGGCTGGAGCGGCCGCGGGCGGCAGCGCGGTGGCTGGAGCGGCAGCGGGCGGCGGTCGCGCGGAGGCGAAGCGGGGGGGGCCGGAGCGGGCGGTTGGCGGCGAGGAGCGACGCGGGCGCGCGAGCGAAGGCAGTGGGCGGCGCGCGCGCGTGCGACAGAGGCGAGGCCAAGGCCGGAGCGCGGCGCGGCGAGGCCAGGGAGCGCGGGCGCGTGCGCGAGCAGAGAGGGGGGGAGAGGCCCGAGGCCTCACCGGGATCCGTAGGGACGGGGCAGCGGGGGTCGGGGTGGTCGACGAGGACGACGGCGACGGGGAGGCAGGCCGGCGGGGACAAGGCGGCGACGTAGACGAGGCAGACCGGCGAGGGAGAGCTCCGGCCGGTGGCGTCGTGCGGCGAGGGCGAGGCAGCGCGGTCGGGCGCGTCGGGGCGAGCGGCGTCGAGGGAGCCGGCCGGCGAGGGAGAGCGGGATCCGGGCGGCGGCGTCCAACGGCGACGGCGAGGCGGCGCGGTCGTCGCCGCGACCGAGGGACGGGGTCGTCGCGGCGACCTCCACCTCTCGATCCCGATCCAATCGGGGGAGAGGGGGGGATATATCGGGAGAGGGGGGAAGTGGGGGGGTGGCTGGTTAGGGTTTCCCCCCCCATGGGGATAAGGCAGGGGATGGGGCTGGGCCGGCCAGTTGGGCCAGGTGGGTCGGCCAGCTGGGCCGCCTGGCCCAGTTGGCCAGGGGGGCCTTTTCTTTTCTTTTGTTTTTCTGTTTCTTTTCCCTTTTCTTTACTGTTAAATGTTTAGGCCCCAAATGGTTTTTGTAAAAAGTGTGACCTATTTCATAAATACCATTGCATTATTCCTCAACACCTAAAATTAGTTTGGACAAAACATAATTCCATATTTATTTCAGATTTAATAAATGGTTATTAAATACCATCTTTATCCACTGTTTGAGGTTGTTCGAGTCACTTATCCAATTCCAATGATGTTGGTTTCAATTTTAGAATAGCCTCTGGAATATTTGTTACTTATCTGACATTTTAGTTTCTATGTTGGACAACTTTTATACTCCACTTTCATTTAAATTTGAATTTGACTTAGGAGTTGAAATGCAATATTATGCTAATGATGATTATGCACTATTAATCATGATGACATGGCCTCATCAAAAGGGTGATCTCTGTAGCTTAATACAGGGGGTGTTACAAATCTCCTCCACTACAAGAAATCTCGTCCCGAGATTTAGGAGGTAGAAAGAAACAAAGCGGGGTATTCATCGCGAAGACGATCCTCGCGTTCCCAAGTGGCTTCATCCTCAGAATGGTTTGACCACTGAACCTTGAGGAACTTGATAACCTTCTGGCGTGTGCGACGCTCGGCTTGATCGAGAATGCGGACCGGATGCTCTCTATAAGAGAGGTCTTGTCGCAGTTCAAGCAATTCGTGATCTACTCCGCGGATAGGGTCTTTGAAGCAGCGGCGGAGTTGTGATACGTGGAACACATCGTGAACCTGAGAAAGGTTCGGTGGAAGTTCCAACTGATATGCCACTCTACCACGCCTTTCAAGAACAGTGAAAGGACCAATATAGCGAGGAGCTAGCTTGCCCTTGATCCCGAATCGGTGTGTACCTTTCATCGGTGTGACTCGAAGATAAGCCTTTTCGCCAGGTTGATAGACCATATCTTTGTGTTTGCGGTCATACTGACTCTTTTGACGTGACTGAGCAGTCTTCAAATGCTCGCGGACAACGCGAACTTGATCTTCGGCAAGTTGGATAATATCCGGACCGAAGAGTGGACGTTCCCCAGTTTCTGACCAATTTAGAGGGGTTCGGCACTTTCGTCCGTACAATACTTCGAAGGGGGCCATCTTCAGACTGGCTTGATAGCTGTTATTGTAAGAGAATTCGGCATATGGGAGAGATTCTTCCCATTTCCTTCCGAAGGATATGACACAAGCTCGAAGCATGTCTTCGAGAACTTGGTTGACTCGTTCAACTTGTCCTTGAGACTGAGGGTGAAAAGCGGTGCTGAAGGACAGATGAGTTCCCATAGCTTCTTTAAAACTAGCCCAGAATCTTGAAGTGAATAAGCTGCCACGGTCTGAACTGATAACCAGTGGAATACCGTGAAGTGAAACAATTCTGGACATGTAGAGAGTTGCGAGCTGACTAGCAGTGATCGTCTCTTTGACGGCTAGAAAATGTGCAACTTTGGAAAGTCGGTCAATGACGACAAGAATAGCATCATTACCTTTCTGTGATTTGGGAAACCCAGTGATAAAGTCCATTTCGACATGGTCCCACTTCCATTCAGGAACAGCAATTGGTTGCAGATTTCCGGCGGGCCTTTGATGTTCTGCTTTGACGCGACGGCAAACATCACATTCAGCAACATAGCGAGCAATGTCTTGCTTCATGTTTGACCACCAGAATCTTTGACGGATGTCTTGGTACATCTTGGTACTGCCGGGATGAATAAACAACGGAGTGTCGTGAGCTTCTTGCATGACCTCCTGAGTCATACCCAGGTTACCTTTAGAGGGGACCACTAGACGACTTTTAAAGAACAATGTGCCAGTATCATCAATAGTGAAGAACGAAGGCCTTCCTTCAGCGAGATAGCGCTTAATCTTGTGGGCTTGAGAGTCATAGCCCTGCAGCGTCTTGATGCTGTCCACGAGATCTGGTTTAGCAACCAGGGTATTAAGAGAACCCTGGGAAACAACGTGGAGGTTCATTTTGTAGGAACCTTCAGGAGGGGGAGCGAGTGCTCCAGGAGGAACAATGTGGAGATTCAGCTTTCTGAATTCTTCAATAAGCGAAGGTTGAACTTCGTGAAACTGGAGGTGACTGCAATAAGACTTGCGGCTCAAGGCATCGGCCATTACATTAGCCTTGCCAGGGGTATAAGAAATACCCAAGTTAAAATCCGCTACGGTCTCCATCCATCTCTGTTGACGGAGGTTCAGGTCTGGCTGAGTGAACAGATACTTCAGACTTTGATGATCGGTGTAGATCTCGCAATGATTACCGAGAAGGTAATGTCGCCACTGTTTTAGTGCATGGATGACGGCAGCAAGCTCGAGGTCATGTACTGGGTAATTCTCTTCGTGCGGACGCAATTGACGCGAAGCATAAGCAATTACTCTGCGGTCTTGCATTAGGACACCGCCTAATCCTTGACGGGATGCATCACAATAGATGACAAAATCCTTCTGGGAATCAGGAGGGGCAAGCACTGGGGCAGAAGTCAGCTTGTCTTTGAGCGTCTGGAAACTTTCCTGACACTTTTCCGTCCAATCGAACTTGACGCCTTTATGAAGCAGGTTAGTCAGGGGCTTGGCGATCTTGGAGAAGTTCTTGACAAATCGACGGCAATAGCTGGCGAGTCCGAGAAAACTTCGAACTTGCTTGACGTTCTTTGGAGGAGCCCAATCAAGAATAGCCTGAACTCGCTCGGGGTTGACGGCAATACCATCCTTGGAGATGACATGCCCAAGGTATGTTACTTCGGGAAGCCAGAATTCACACTTGGAAAACTTAGCATATAGTTGATGCTCTCGAAGTTTCTCCAGAACAAGTCGAAGATGTTCAGCATGTTCCTCTTTGTTCTTGGAGTATACTAGGATATCATCCAAGTAAACCACGACGAACTTGTCAAGGTATTCCATGAATATATAATTCATCAGGCGGGAGAATGTGGCGGGAGCATTGGTTAAGCCGAATGACATGACAGTGTACTCGTATGAGCCATATCGAGTAACGAAGGCGGTCTTTGGGATATCCTCTTCACGAACACGGATCGGGTGGTAACCCAACCTTAAGTCGAGTTTAGAGAACACTGATGAACCCGCCAGTTGATCATACAGATCGTTTATCCGAGGAAGGGGATATTTGTTCTGGATGGTTGCTTGGTTAATAGGACGGTAATCTTGGACCAATCGGTTTGATCCATCCTTCTTCCTGACAAAGAGAGAAGGTGCTCCCCTCGTAGACGTACGACAGCGGAGTAGGCGGCATCATGGACTGCCATCTCAATCGTCACGCCTAATCCGTGAAAAAGGTGTAGCTCGGTGTCTGAGTTGTTCTGCTGATCATAAATCCGAACTTCAGCATAGTACTGTTCCTGGTTGAACTCGCGGTAAACCTCATAAACCAAGTACTCAGGGTACCAACGGTAGCCAAGTCTGGTCATGAGAGCGATCAGGACAGCTGGAAACCCAGGGGTATTACGAGCCCAAGTGCGAAGCACAAGCTGTGTCGTAGGACGCGGTGGAAACAAACGGCCCATCTGAAACAGAGGAAATTCAGGTTTGTCAAATGACAATGAGAAGTTTAACACAACTCAGAGAGAAAGGTTAAACAAAACAATGGAAAGGAAAATGATTATCAGACTAATCAGATCAACGACAGGGAAATCGCACAGATATCCAGCTCTCCGGGTAGACAGAATTTACGAGATCCTAAGTGTCGGCGTTAGTAAACTTCATTTAACCCGAGTAGAAGAGAGATCAGAGTCCCAGAGTATAGACGAGGAATAAAAGATCCTAATACCACCCAGTTGGCAATGTGGGCCCGTAAGCCACACAGCCAAGTTAGTAAAACGGTTTTCTTTGTCTAGACTCAACTTCGGCCAAGGAATTGGAAAGGGGGATTCCTACAGGCAGTCGGCTCTGTACCAACTTGTGGCGCCCCCGGCTCGATCGTACACTAATCATGCACGCAAACGGGTACGATCAAGATCAGGGACTCACGGGAAGATATCACAACACAACTCTAAAACATAAATAAGTCATACAAGCATCATAATACAAGCCAGGGGCCACGAGGGCTCGAATACAAATGCTCGATCATAGACGAGTCAGCGGAAGCAACAATATCTGAGTACAGACATAGGTTAAACAAGGTGCCATAAGATGGCTAGCGCAAACAGGGATACAACAGATCGAACAGGCGCAGGGCCTCCTGCCTGGGATCCTCCTAACTACTCATGGTCGTCGGCGTCCTGGACGTAGTAGTAGGCTCCGTCCTGGTGGTAGTAGTCGTCGAAGGTGGCGTCTGGCTCCTGGGCTCCAACATCTGGTCGCGACAACCAGCAAGAAGGGAAAGGGGGAAAGGAGGGGGAAAGCAACCGTGAGTACTCATCCAAAGTACTCGCAAGCAAGGATCTATACTACATATGCATGGTATATGTGTAAAGAGGCAATATCGGTGGACTGAACTGCAGAATGCCAGAATAAGAGGGGGATAGCTAGTCCTGTCGAAGACTACGCTTCTGGCAGCCTCCATCTTGAAGCAATAGAAGAGATTAGTTGGAAGTTAACCAAACAACAACGTATAGCATAATCCTACCCGTCGATCCTCTCGTCGCCACCATGCGAGAGAGCGACCACCGGGTTATATCTGTCACTTGTAAGGGTGTGTTTTATTAAGTATCCATTTCTAGTTGTCATGAGGTCAGAATACAACTCCGGGTCGTCCTTTTACCGAGGGACACGGCTATTCGAATAGATAAACTTCCCTGCAGGGGTGCACCACATATTCCCCAACACGCTCGATCCCCTTTGGCCGGACACACTTTCCTGGGTCCTGCCCGGCCTCGGAAGATCCACACATCGCAGCCCCACCTAGGCTCAACAGAGAGGTCAGCACGCCGGACTAATCCTAGGCACTCTGGGGTGTGGGCCCATCGCCCAGTGCGCTCCTGCACGTTGCGTACGCAGCCGCGAGCAGACCTAGCAACCCACACGATCACGGCGGTTACGTTAGCGCGGTCCAACACGGCGCGCGCCGCTCAGTCGCTGACGTCAAGAAGGCTTCAGCTGATACCACGACGCCGGGATACCCATAACTACTCCCGCGTAGTTGGTTAGTGCGTATAGGCCAGTGGCCAGACTCAGATCAAATATCCAATCTTGTTAAGCGTGTTATTATGAAGTAAACGCGAACGCCGACCAGGGCCTGGCCCACCTGTCTCCTAGGTGGTCTCAACCTGCCCTGTCGCTCCGCCACAAAGATCCACTCAAAGGGCCGTTGGGACAAAGGTCCTTTCAGCCCCCAATCCGTGAATCACTCGCGGGTACTCTTCGAGCCGACCCGACTTTAGTCACCATTTGTATAGTATGTATATATGTATAGCATAACCCGTGATCACCTCCCGAGTGATCACGGCCCGATAGTATAGCAAGGCAGACTGACAAGAATGCAGGGCCAATGATGACAAACTAGCATCCTACACTAGGCATTTAGGATTGCAGGTAAGGTATCAACAACAGTAGCAACAATGACAGGCTATGCAGCAGAATAGGATTAACCGAAAGCAGTAACATGCTACACTACTCTAATGCAAGCAGTATAGAGGAGAATAGGCGATATCTGGTGATCAAGGGGGGGGCTTGCCTGGTTGCTCTGGCAAGTAGGGGTCGTCAACAACGTAGTCGGTCGAGGCACCAGCAGCTGCGTCGGTCTCGTAGTCTACCGAAGAGAAGAGGGGGAACAGTGTAGTCGTACCGAAAGATAAAATAGTGGGAAGAACAGTCAAAACCACACTTCAAAATGGCAAACCGGTATCATGACAGGTGGAAAGTCGGCTGCGGGGAGTCGGCTCAGGCGCCCTGTTAAATACAGCTACTAAGGCGATTTATGTTAATTTAGATTTATTCGGATTTATTTAATTAGGGTTGGACACTATTCATTTATCTAAATCGGTCTAATTGTTCAACGTTCTCATAGCTGCGGGGTCTGACTGGAGATACCGAGGATGTAATCCGGGTTCGTATCGTCGTTCTGAGCAAGTTTCATGTATAATATTTTCAATCGGAGTTACGGTTTAAAGATATGATTTTCTAAAGTTTTTATTAATTTCTGAAATTTTAATTAATTATTAATTCAACATTACCACACAGTAATTGATGACGTCAGCATGACATCATGCTGACGTCAGCAGTTAATTAAGTTTTTCTAATTACTGTTTAATTAACACTAATCAGTTAAATTAGATTAACCTAATCAGGATTAATTACCTAATTAATTAATTAATTAATTAATTAATTATTTTAAATTATTTTAATTATTAATTTTTATTTCTATTTTCTTAAAACTGTTTCTCTTTCTTCTGGGGCCGTGGGCCCCATTCGTCAGCGTCACATTTTCGGGCCCACTGGGCAGTGGCCCAGGGGCGGACACGTCCGGGCGTGCCCCCTTTCGGACCCGGACATGTCCGGTGCCCAAAAGGGGACGCACGGGCGGTCCGGGCGGGCGGGGGCGCCCGGCGAGGCCACGTGCGAGGGGCGGCGCTCGTGTAGGCTGGGCGGCCGGGGTTCGGCACGCGGTGGGCTTGGAGCGGTCCGCTTGCGGCGCTTTGTCGTTCGAGGGCGTTCTTTTTCGTCGCGTAGCAGCGCGTTGGTCTCTCGCTGCGTCGGTCGGCTGCGCGAGGCGCTCGTCTCGTTCTTCCTGGCTAGTCGTTCTGCTTTTCTCCTTCTTGCGAGCAGAGAGGGGGGGAGAGCCCGAGGCCTCACCGTGATCGTAGGGACGGGCACGGGGGGGGGTGGTTGACGGGGGACGCAGGCGAGCGGGGAGCAGGCGCGGCGGGACAAGGCGCGACGTAGACGAGGCAGACCGGCGAGGAGGAGAGCTCCATAGGCAGGGGGGTGTGCGTCGTGTGCGGCGAGGGCGAGGGCGAGGCGCGGGTGCGGGCGCTCGGGGCGAGCGGCGTCGAGGGAGCAGGCCGGCGAGGAGAGCGGGATCCGGGCGGCGGCGTCCAAGCCGCGACGGCGAGGCGCGCGCGGTGTCGTGCCGCGACCGAGGAACGGGTCGTTCCCGCGATCCCATCCCGATCTGGATCGGAGTGGGGGCTGACGAGGGGGAGGCGCGACGGGGCGCGTTCGGGGCGAGCGGCGTCGACGACGAGGCCGGACGGATCGGGCCTGCGCCCGATCCATATGGGGGGGGAGGAGGAGGAACGAGGGGGAGGGCGGATCGGGGGTAGGTTAGGGTTTGGCCGGGGGGGTGGCCGGCTAAGTAGGCGCCGCTGGGCCGGCCTGCGGCCCGGTGGCTTGCTGGGCCGGCCCAGTCGGGGGGGGGGGGGGTGTTGCTCTTTTTTTTCCTTTTCTGTTTCTTTTTCCTTTTCTTTATCTCTTTTCTCTACTGTTAAATGTTTAGGCCCCAATGGTTTTTGTAAAAAGTGTGACCTATTTCATAAATACCAGTGCATTATACCTTAACACCTAAAATTAGTTTGGACAAAACATAATTCCATATTTATTTCAGATTTAATAAATGGTTATTAAATATTATCTTTATCCACTGTTTGAGGTTGTTCGAGTCACTTATCCAATTCCAATGATGTTGGTTTCAATTTTAGAATAGCCTCTGGAATATTTGTTATTTATCTGACATTTTAGTTTCTATGTTGGACAACTTTTATATCCCACTTTCATTTAAATTTGAATTTGACTTAGGAGTTGAAATGCAATATGATGCTAATGATGATTATGCACTATTAATCATGATGACATGGCCTCATCAAAAGGGTGATCTCTGTAGCTTAATACAGGGGGTGTTACAGGTATCATCATTTCACCCACATAGCATGTGCAAAAAAGTTGAGAGTGTTACGGCAAAAACAGGATGCACTTCGTGTACCGAATGGATAATTTCTTTCGAAGTATCAGGGTTTTGGGCTAAAACTCATCTGTTACAAAGGCATTACATTTTTGAAAACTTATTTCAACTCCAGAATTTTTGTGCGTTCAGTATGCACCATTCAAATCCATATCATCAATTTTCAACCCTTTCTGAGTTCATTTGCTATTTTTTATGCATTTACTATTTTTTTGAGCTAAATGACCCTGAAATTGAAAAGCACTACAAATGAACTCTGAAAAGGTTGAAAGTTGGCATGGTATCATCATTTCACCCACATAGCATGTGCAAAAAAGTTGAGAGGGTTACGGCAAAAACAGGATGCACTTCGTGTACAAAATGGACAATTTCTTTCGAAGAATCAGGTTTTTGGGCTAAAACTCATCTGTTACAAAGGCATTTCATTTTTTTTAACTTATTTCAACAACAAAATTTTTGTGCGTTTAGTTTGCACCATTCAAAGCCACGTCATCAATTTTTAACCCTTTCTAAATTCAGTTGCTATTTTTTATGCATTTACTGATTTTTTTGAGCTAAATGACCCTGAAATTGAAAAGCACTACAAATGAACTCTAAAAAGGTTGAAAGTTGGCATTGGTATCATCATTTCACCCACATAGCATGTGCAAAAAAGTTGAGAGGGTTACGGCAAAAATAGGATGCACTTCATGTACCGAATGGATAATTTCTTTCGAAGTATCAGGGTTTTGGGCTAAAACTCATCTGTTACAAAGGCATTTCATTTTTGAAAACTTATTTAAACTCTAGATTTTTTGTGCGTTTAGTATGCACCATTCAAATCCACATCATCAATTTTCAACCCTTTCTCACTTCATTTGCTATTTTTCTTGCATTTACTGATTTTTTTGAGCTAGATGACCCTGAAATTGAAAAGCACTACAAATGAGCTCTGAAAAGGTTGAAAGTTGGCCCGGTATCATCATTTCACCCACATAGCATGTGCAAAAAAGTTGAGAGGGTTACGACCAAAATAGGATGCACTTTGTGTACAAAATGGACAATCTCTTTCGAAGTATCAGGGTTTTGTCACAAACTCATCTGTTACAAAGGCATTTCATTTTTTCAAACTTATTTCAACTCCATACTATTTGTGCGTACAGTATGCACCATTGAAAGCCATGTCATCAATTTTCAACGCTATCTGACTTCATTTGCTATTTTTCATGCATTTACTATTTTTTTTGAGCTAGATGACCCTGAAATTGAAAAGCACTACAAATGAACTCTGAAAAGGTTGAAAGTTGGCATGGTATCATCATTTCACCCACATAGCATGTGCAAAAAGGTTGAGAGGGTTACGACAAAAACTGCATACACTTCGTGTACAAAATGGACAATCTCTTTCGAAGTATCAGGGTTTTGGTTAAAACTCATCTGTTACAAAGGCATTTCATTTTTAAAACTTATTTCAACTCCAAACTTTTTGTGTGTTTAGTATGCACCATTCAAGGCCACGTCATGAATTTTCAACCCTTTCTGACTTCAATTGCTATTTTTCACGCATTTACTAATTTTTTGAGCTAAATGACCCTGAAATTGAAAAGCACTACAAATGAACTCTGAAAAGGTTGAAAGTTGGCATCGTATCATCATTTCACTCACATAGCATGTGCAAAAAAGTTCAGAGGGTTACGGCAAAAGCAGGATGCACTTCTTGTACAAAATGGACAATATCTTTCGAAGAATCAGGGTTTTGGGCTAAAACTCATCTGCTACAAAGGCATTTCATTTTTTTAAACTTATTTCAACTCCAGACTTTTTGTGATTTCAGTATGCACCATTCAAAGCCATGTCAACAATTTTCAACCCTTTCTGACTTCATTTGCTATTTTTCATGCATTTACTGATTTTTTTGAGCTAAATGACCCTGAAATTGAAAAGCACTACAAATGAACTCTGAAAAGGTTTAAAGTTGGCATGGTATCATCATTTCACCCACATAGAATTTGCAAAAAAGATGAGAGGGTTACGGCAAAAACAGGATGCACTCGTGTACAAAAAGGACAATCTCTTTCGAAGTATCAGGGTTTTGTGCTAAAACTCATCGTTACAAAGGCTTTCATTTTTTTTTAAACTATTTCAACTCCAACTTTTTGTGCGTTCAGTATGCACCATTCAAAGCCACGTCATCAATTTTCAACCCTTTCTGACTTCATTTGCTATTTTTCATGCATTTACTAATTTTTTTGAGCTAGATGACCCTGAAATTGTAAAGCACTACAAATGAACTCTGAAAAGGTTGAAAGTTGGCCCGGTATCCTCATTTCACCCACATACCATGTGGAAAAAAGTTGAGAGGGTTACGACCAAAACAGGATGCACTTCGTGTACAAAATGGGCAATCTCTTTCGAAGTATCAGGGTTTTGGGCTAAAACTCATCTGTTACAAAGGCATTTCATTTTTTAAAACTTATTTCAACTCCAAACTTTTTGTGTGTTTAGTATGCACCATTCAAAGCCACGTCATCAATTTTCAACCCTTTCTGACTTCATTTGCTATTTTTGATGCATTTACTAATTATTTTGAGCTAAATGACCCTGAAATTGAAAAGCACTACAAATGAACTCAGAAAAGGTTGAAAGTTGGCATGGTATCATCATTTCACCCACATAGCATGTGCAAAAAAGTTGAGAGGTTTACGAAAAAAACTGGATACACTTCGTGTACAAAATGGACAATCTCTTTCGAAGTATCATGGTTTTGGGTTAAAACTCATCTGTTACAAAGGCATTTCATTTTTAAAACTTATTTCAACTCCAAACTTTTTGTGTATTTAGTGTGCACCATTCAAGGCCACGTCATGAATTTTCAACCCTTTCTGACTTCATTTGCTATTTTTCATGCATTTACTAATTTTTTGATCTAAATGACCCTGAAATTGAAAGGCACTACAAATGAACTCTGAAAAGGTTGAAAGTTGGCATGGTATCATCATTTCACCCACATAGGATGTGCAAAAAAGTTGAGAGGGTTACGGCAAAAACAAGATGCACTTCGTGTACAAAATGGACAATGTCTTTCAAAGAATCAGGGTTTTGGGTTAAAACTCATCTGTTACAAAGACATTTCATTTTTTTAACTTATTTCAACTCTAGACTTTTTGTGCATTCAGTATGAACCATTCAAAGCCACGTCATCAATTTTCAACCCTTTCTAACTTCATTTGCTATTTTTCATGCATTTACTGATTTTTTGAGCCAAATGACCCTGAAATTATAAAGCACTACAAATGAACTCTAAAAAGGTTGAAAGTTGGCAGGGTATCATCATTTCACCCACTTAGCATGTGCAAAAAAGTTGAGAGGGTTACGAAAAAACAGGATGCACTTCGTGTACAAAATGGACAATCTCTTTCGAAGTAGCAGGGTTTTGGGCTAAAACTCATCTGTTACAAAGGCATTTCATTTTTTTAAACTTATTTGAACTCCAAACTTTTGGTGCGTTTAGTATGCACCATTCAAAGCCACGTCATCAATTTTCAACCCTTTCTGACTTCATTTGCTATTTTTTATGCATTTACTGATTTTTTTGAGCTAATTGATCCTGAAATTGAAAAGCACTACAAATGAACTGTGAAAAGGTTGAAAGTTGGCATGGTATCATCATTTCACGCACATAACATGTGCAAAAAAGTTGAGAGGCTTACGACAAAAATAGGATGCACTTCGTGTACAAAATGGACAATCTCTTTCGAAGTATCACGGTTTTGGGCTAAAACTCAATTGTTACAAAGGCATTTCATTTTTTTAAACTTATTTCAACTCCAGACTTTTTGTGCGTTTAGTATGCACCATTCAAAGCCACATCATCAATTTTCAACCCTTTCTAACTTCATTTGCTATTTTTCATGCATTTACTGATTTTTTTGAGCTAAATGACCCTGAAATTGAAAAGCACAACAAATGAACTCTGAAAAGGTTGAAATTTGGCATGGTATCATCATTTCACCCACTTAGTATGTGTAAAAAAGTTGAGAGGGTTACGACAAAAACAGGATGCACTTCGGGTGCAAAATGGACAATCTCTTTCGAAGTATCAGGGTTTTGGGCTAAACTCATCTGTTACAAAGGCATTTCATTTTTTTAAACTTATTTCAACTCTAGACTTTTTATGCATTCAATATGCACCATTCAAAGCCACGTCATCAAATTTCAACCCTTGCTGACTTCATTTGCTATTTTTCATGCATTTACTAATTTTTTTAAGCTAAATGACCCTGAAATTGAAAAGCACTACAAATGAACTCTGAAAAGGTTGAAAGTTGGCATGGTATCATCATTTCACCCACATAGTATATGCATTAAAGTTGAGTGGGTTACGGCAAAAACTAGATGCACTTCGTGTACAAAATGGACAATCTCTTTCGAAGTATCACAGTTTCGGACGAAAACTCATCTGTTACAAAGGCATTTTATTTTTTAAATAACTTAAGTATTACCAAATTGAATATAATGATAAAACACACTAATGTTAAACAGAAGAAAAAAGAATCACTGAAAAAAAATCTATTTTTAAAGTAAAGTTATTCACAAACTAGTGATTCACATAAATTTCAAATAATTCAAATTTAAACTAGTCAAAGTTGAAAACTACTGGCACTAACAGAAAGTTTATAATTTTTTTACCTAAAGCAAAAAGATTCACAAAGAAACTCTAAATAAAGCAAAAAACAACTCAGAAACAAAAGAAAATAAATAAAGTAGAAAATAAAAAAAATGAAAAATAAATTAATTAAAAAAAGCCCCCCTACTGGGCCACAACGGCCTGCATACGACTAGAAACCCAACCTGTAGTTGGGCCAGGATGCAAGCCGGCAAGGCCCAGTAGGCCTACAGGGCAGCACAGGTGAGGTAGGCCCTGAAAGCCTTCTTTAGAGAGAAGCTCGAAGGAGCAGCCGCAGCTGGGTTTATAAACCAGTGCGGCTGCCCTTCGCTGGGCGTGGTGGGACTAAACTTCATGTACCACGGTTGTGGCAGTGCACCACCTTTAGTCGCGGTTGGTGGCTCCAATCGCGACTAAAGGTGGTCGCTTCCCGCCGCTTGGCCTGGCCAAAATTGACCTTTAGTCCCGGTTGGTGGCTCCAACCGGGACTAAAGGTGCCTCCTATATATATAACACTTATGAATTTTTCAGTTTCCCTCTGCTTCTTCGTCTCTTCGAACAGAGGACATCGCCGCCGCCCCCGACGCGCCGCCAGGCTGCCCCAACGCCGTCGCCGCCCCCCGTCGCCGCCCCCGTCGCGCGCCACCCCCTGTCGCCTCGCCTCGCCGGCCGTCGCCCCGCTGTGAGCCCCTGCCGCCATGGCCGCCCTCCCATCGATCGAGCCCGCACAGACACACACACATGCATGAACACACACACGCACACACACACATTTTCTTATTTTCTTATTTTTTTTTTTTTATACTTTTAGGTGTAGAAATGTTAGATGAATTAGATATATAAATGTTAGATGAATGTTTTTTTTATTTTTTATACTTTTAGTTATAGAAATGTTAGATGAATTTTAGATATATAAATGTTAATTAGATGAATTTTGACATTTTTTTTCACTAGATGACTAGATGTATATTGAAAAAAGTTTGAATGTTGCATATTTCACGATGCAACATTTGATCCAATGTAACTAGATGCAAGAATTTTGACATATGTCAAAGTTTGATCATATTTTAATGTTGTATTTGCAAAAGTTTGTTATGTATTTGCAATTAATTAGTATATGTATGTATAGTACAATAGATTCTCTTAGTCCTTTAATAAGGGATTTATCAAGAATGCCCCCATTATGGATGTGCACAAGTTGATCCATTTTTTTCTTTTGATCTCATATATATATATTCTTCTATATGTCACGTTGTCTGTTAAAGTATTGAAGAAATCCATGGCTTCATCATTAGCCGGAAGTAACAGGCGCGTGATGGTACGAAGCTCTCCAAAGTTGTTTTGGAACGGAGTCCCTGATAGGATAATTCGCTTTTTGGTACGAATTTTAGCAAAGGTCTTCCAAATAGCGATATTCGGAAGGCTCTTGTTGAACTTCGTACCAAAAAGCTAATTATCCTATCCGGGACTCCGTTCCAAAAAAAATTGGAGAGCTTCGTACCATCATGCGCCTGTTACTTCCGGCTAATGATGAAGCCATGGTTTTCTTGAATCCTTTGACACTAGACAACGTGACATATAGAAGGGTAGATGAGATCAGGAAAAATATGGACCATTTTCTGCACATCCAGAATGGCACCATTTTGTTAAATCCCTTAAAGGTTAAGAGAATCCGTTATGATTCTAAATCCTGTTCCTAGCCAGGGACTAAAGGTTTTCCTCGTATATTAAGAAATCACAATCCAAACATTTAAAAAATGTTACATTTGCATAGAATTTGTTCTTGACGTCAACGATGCCTGGCCCGCATCCTCGTCGTCGACCCGTTCACGATGACGTCCTGCTTCAGAGGCGCCATGTCCGGGACTGGGCTCCGCCGGGCTGGCACTGGGAGGTGCTACCTTCAGGGGCGCGCATCTCAATGAAGAACCCGCGTCATGTCATCGACCCGGAGCTTCTTTGGTGGTGGGCGCGTGGGCCACATTCGGTGCGGAGGCTGGCGTCCCCCGCAGAGGTGGTACGTCACCATGTCAGGGAGGAGGACGAGCATGTCCGTCGCTACATGGTTGCGTTGGACGTCAGGTTCTCCAATACATCGCAGGTTCTTCAGGGATCCCACCCGAGCTATGATCCTGTGATGGTTCCTTCTCTTAGGGTGTCCACCGCGAGTGAACTAGATTATTCAATAGTATTCGATCTGTATTAGCTAGTGATGTATTCGAGATTATAATTATTCGATAATATTCGAGACGATGTATTCGAGATTATATTCGATGATGCATATCAATTATCTGGATTATTCGAGATGCATATTATCTACTATGATTCAGTTTTTCCTTATTGATTGCATGCATGCATTCTAATCTGAATACTAAATTGTTTTATCTTTCTTCTGGATTAGTTAAATAAAAGCTATGGACAATACCGACAGAGAAGGAGAAGAGGCCCTGTTCGACATCATACGCTCCCCAAGCCTAGATGGGAATGAAGAAGATGACGGCTCACAATATCTGAACCCTAACGGTGAGGGTATGATATTTGATGAAGACGAACAAATAGATGAAGTCCAGACCTTCGATGACGAAGGAAATGTTGTTCTTGAAATAACAAAGACCGGCGAGGTATATTTATATAAGCAGGCATCTGGTTATCATCACATGTTTTAATTTATTTGTATATATATTAACGAATTGATCTTTCATCTTTTAGCCCTCCGGATCGAGCAAATACTACTTCCTTACAACTTCGGGTGAGAGACACTGTCTTGTACAACAAATTCTGTTTTTGCTTACTAGATGTTAATAAGTGTAGTTGCTGAGTTATGCACATACCCGCTTAATTATACAAACTTGTGCGCATGCAGTTTCCACTGGATCTTGTTAATCATTGAAGTTGACGAGGGAAAAGTTCAAGTACTAGACTCACTACTTAAAGAACCTAAAGAATACTCAATCGTGAAGGGGATGCTCGACAGGTAATTTCAATCATTATCGCACTATGTCGGCCTCTTTAGTTCGTTTCTTGATATCAACTAATTAATAACTCCTTTATTCATTTTCTTTGCTGGCGGGCAGGGCTTGGGAAAAGTTCATCAAAAAGGTTAAAGGCCAATGGAAACAACAGCTGAAATGGGTGCGACCCAAGGTAATTAATTAAGTAGTACTAGCTAGCTAACATCTCTTTAATTCTAGTTTCAATACCATTATCATGCTTGATTAATTATTACCTGATTGAATTCTATTCTCGTAAAGGCCCTGAAGCAGGCGCCGGGGACTAATTTATGTGCATACTACGTTTGCGAGAACATTCGCATGATGGCGTTCGAAAGGAGCAAAGATGATAGAAACCAATGGGTACGTTTGCTAGAACACTATTCACAATTTTTACATCATTATCTAATATATACACACACAACTAATACATTTATATTGATCTGCAAATTGTATATACCAAATTGTATATATATATGTATGTGAATGGTCGTGCAAGAAATTCGATGATATATATATGATCGGTTCTATGAGAAATTCTATTTATATATATGCATAACGTGTACAATATGTAGTACCGTAAAATATGTTTGAAATGAAAAAGAATTAAATGCAAAACACAAAACTAAAACGAAAAATAAATCATAAACCCATAAACCCCTAAACCTTTTAGTCCCGGTTGGTGTTACCAACCGGGACTAAAGGTCTCCCAACCCCCGGCGCGGGCTCATGCCACGTGGTGGGCCTTTGGTGCCGGTTCATGTTGAACCGGAACTAAAGGGGGGGGGACCTTTAGTCCCCACCCTTTAGTGCCGGTTGCAGAACCGGCACTAAAGGCCCTACCAACCGGCACTACAGCCCGATTCTGCACTAGTGCCACCCCACTGCCGGCCACCGTGGCCATCACCCGCTCTGCCGCCGCGGCCCAAAGGCGGGAGGTGGTGGTCGTGGCCGCTACCCCATCATCGGCCGCCGTGGCAGCCAGCCCACCGTCGACCGCCGGGGTCATCACCGGCTCTGCCACCACCGCCTGAAGGTGGGAGGAGGAGGTGGAGGCCCGAACGTGCGTCAGCAACCTTGCGCGCTACATCGAGTTCCTGTGGGAGGAGGGGGAGCGCCTCGTCGAGCATGCAAAGAGCCTTACCGCCGCCGTGGCCGCAGCACATGCCGCCGCAGCGGCGAGGAATCAGGAGATCTACAAGGAGAACCACCGCTTCGAGAGGGGTCGTCTGGAGCGGCAGAGGGCGTTCGAGGTGAGCGTCGCTGAAGGTGCAGCAGCGGCAGGCACCATATTGCTGTTGTCCAGCTCGCGGTAGGCTCCTCCTCCTTTGCCTCTTACTGACGTGATCGGCAAAGGAGAGGCTACCGGAAGTAGTACAAAGCCCCTCCGTAGTAGTAGTCTTTAGGGGCTATTTTGTTCAGTTCATCTGAGTATAGATGTGGTGGAACTGTACAACGTACTTAAAATTAGCTAGTATATATAGTTAAACTAGCTATTTCAGTACGTGGTTGGCAACAATTGGGGAAAAGTTTGGTCGGTTCAGCTGTCAAGTTGAACTTTTTGTATAAAGAACGACTGCTTATTCTATGAATGAAATCTATGCTTAATTACTGAATTTTAGTTGCAAAAATTAGATAGTGCTAGTGATTTTTAGCTGCATATTTTGACAAATCGAAGTTTTACAAGGTTGACAAATGGCAATGTTACTAGATCAACAAATGTCAATCTTTCTAGTTTGACAAATGGCAATATACCCAATATGACAGATGCAAATCTTACCAAATTGTCTGTACGTGGTTGCACACGGGTCATCCAAAACAACCGTTTGCGTTGAAGGGATGTACAAATCCTGCTCGGCACATTTTCTCTTGGCTTAGCGCCGAAGTCTGGCTTTGCATACCATATTCAATCTGAACCATTTGCGTTGAAGAGATGCACAAATCCTGCGCTGCGAATTTTCCCTTGACTTACTGGGGAAGACCATAACTCTCACTTTGCATACGGGTGTTCTATCTAAAATGTTTGCGATCGAGAGCTGCACAAATTCTGCTCGTCACATTTTCCCTTGGCTTCGTGGGGAAGCTGTCGGTTTGCATATGGGTGTTCTAACTAAAATGTTTGCGATGAATGTTCTATATTTAAAAACCATTGATGTTTTTTTAAAAGAAAATCATTTGATAAGTCTGTACATTAAGGGAGAAAAACGCAAGTTCGTTCAAACCATATCTTTCATTCAGTTACACTGCGAATTTATATTCATATGATCGAGATACAGTATTAAACCCAAAAAAACTATTTCCGGCGGCGGCGGAGGCGAGGTGCCACGCCGGCGTTGTCGTTGTCGTCCTCCGGGACGCCGTTGTTGAAGTTTTCAAGGCAACACATAATGTTCTTCACTTGGAAATCAAACATCATGTCGCCGGGCGATCGACGGGCGGGGCGCGGGAGGACGGTAACTGGCGGCGCTGCAAGGTAGCAGTCGACGGCAGCGTCCCATGCCGCTGAGGGGGCGCGCGCACGGGCATTGGCACGGCGGGTGCAGGCAAACGCACGGGGACCGGCGCCGCGGTGGGTGCAGGGGCGCGCACGGGAGCTGGCACTGGCATGTACATGAGCTCACGCGGGTCCGCGGAGACCTCGCTGATGCCCGCGGCTTCCAGCTCTGCGATAGTGCTCGGCGACCAGCCCGTCAATGTTACGGCGATGGTCGCTGGCGCGTGCGCGGGGATGGGAGCTGGGACGGGCGCGGGGGCAGCAACCGCCGCGGCCAGCTTGTTCAGGGCCATGTCCATGAGGCCCCATTCCTCCTTATTTTCTATCTCCTCCGGCTCGGAATCGACTTCACCAAACTTGAAGACTAGTGGCAGATGATCCTTCTCCGCCATGGTGTTGGTGGAGGTCTGCGGGGGGGAGGGGAATGGGAGGCGAATAGCAAGGCCGCCCGTATTAAACAGCAGCTCAGGCGCCATTAATGGAGAGGATGCGAGCAAGGCGGGCGGCCATGGAAGTCAAAGGGCTCGCTTCCCAGTGAGCCTGCGCAGCGTACAGCTCACACGCTTCCCAGTGAGCCTGCGCATTGGAGGACAGCTTGCATGCCTCTCGGTCAGCCTGCGCACCGGACTGCGCTTGTATGCCTCCCGTTCAGTCAAGCAGCTGTCCGCATGGCACCTCCTATAGCCATTAAAAGAGAGACACGTGGCATCACGTGAATGGTTAACAGAACACACACAATTTAAATTATACAAACGTTTGAGATGTTAAAGTGGCAGCTATTTGTTTCAAAATGCCTTTGTTGGCTGTTATTCGAGTGCGCCTTCTCTCAAACTGGACACGAAAAATACCACAGCATGTCGGGTGCCATTCCATGATAGCATGCCAAGTTTCATGAATTTCAAACGTGTTTTGGATTTACTAGAATTTAAAAACAAAGTATCTCAACGTTTTGCCGGCAATCAACAGTGCCTTGGTGTTTGAAATTCATTCCCATTTCTTGCATGGGACCTAAGCATGCACCCAAGGAAACACATTTGATATGTCAACCCATTTTTCGGCACTGGAGCATGTGCATGTAGTTCAAAATTGAATTATGCACGTAAAATGCCTAGAAAACCTAGTTAATGTATAAAAATGTCCAAGCGAATCCCGAAAAATCCCAAAAATTGACACAACACTCCTGTCGTTCTATGTTGACACTAGAAAAATTTTGAAAGCAAGAAGAGGCAACAGATATCGTTTCGTCCCCAAAGGTGGCACGTTCTCTACAGAAACCATCAAGCTTGTTGTGAGAAGTTCTGGTTTGCGAGAAGCTTATACCCAAACCTGCCCCAAGTGGGACAAAAAATTAACCACAACATGTTGATGCCGCTCCATGATAGCATGTCAAGTTTCATGAACTTCACACAAGTTTTGGATTTACTAGAATTTAAAAACCATGTATCTCAATGTTTGTGGCCGAGCGACGTTGGCAAGGTGTTTGACATTCATTCCCATTTCTTGCATGGGACCTAAGCATGCAACCAAGGACACAGATTTGATTTTTCAACCAATTTACATGCACTGGAGCATGTGCCCGTAGTTCAAATTTGAATTATGCACATAAATGCATAGAAAACTCAGTTAATGTATAAAAATGTCCAAACGAACCCCGAAAAATTCCTAAAATTGACACAACACTCCTGTCGTTCTATGTTGACACTAGAAAAATTTTGAAAGCAAGAAGAGGTAACGGATATCGTTTTGTCCCCAAAGGTGGCACGTTCCCTACCGAAACCATCAGACTTGTTGTGAGAAGCTCTGGTTTGCGCGAAGCTTATACCCAAACCTGCCCCAAATGGGACAAATTTTTTACCACAGCATGTTTATGCCGCTCCATGATAGCATGTCAAATTTCATGAACTTCATATGAGTTTTGCATTTACTAGAATTTAAAAACCATGTATCTCAATGTTTCCGACCGAGCGATGGTGGCAAGGTGTTTGACATTCATTCCCATTTCTTGCATTGGAACTAAGCATGCAACCAAGGACACAGATTTGATTTTTCAACCAATTTACATGCACTGGAGCATGTGCCTGTAGTTCAAATTTGAATTATGCACATAAATGCATAGAAAACTCAGTTAATGTATAAAAATGTCCAAACAAACCCCGAAAAAATTCTAAAATTAACACAACACTCATGTTGTTCTATGTTGACACTAGAAAAAAAATTGAAATCAAGAAGAGGCAACGGATATTGTTTCTTCCAGAAAGGTGAAACATTCCCTACCGTAACCATGAGGCTTGTTGTGAGAAGCTCTGATTTGTGAGAAGCTTATACCCCAACCTGCCCCAAATGGGACAATATTTTTACCACGGCATATTGATGCCATTCCATGCTAGCATGTCAAGTTTCATAAATTTCAGGAGCGTTTTCGATTTACTAGAATTTAAAAACCATGCATCTCAATGTTAGCGGCCGAGCGACGGTGGCAAGGTGTTTGACATTCATTCTCATTTCTTGCATGGGACTTAATTAAGCATGCAACCAAGGACACACATTTCAATTTTGAACCCATTTATATGCACTGGAGCATGTGCATGTAGTTCAAAATTTGAATTATGCACATAAATGCATAGAAAACTCAGTTAATGTATAAAAATGTCCAAGCGAACCCCGAAAAATCGCGAAAATTGACACAACACTCCTGTTGTTCTCTGTTGACACGAGAAAATTTTTGAAAGTAAGAAGAGGCAACTGATATCGTTTCGTCCCCCAAGGTGGCACGTTCCCTACCGAAACCATCAGGCTTGTTGTGAGAGAAGCTCTGGTTTGCGAGAAGCTTATACCCAAACCTGCCCCAAAATGGGGCAATATTTTTACCACGGCATGTCGATGCCATTCCATGATATCATGTCAAGTTTCTTGAATTTCAGACGAGTTTTCGATTTACTAGAATTTTAAAACCATGTATCTCAATGTTAGCGGCCGAGCGACAGTGTTAAGGTGTTTGACATTCATTCTCATTTCTTGCATGTGACCTAATCTTGCAACCAAGGACACACATTCAATTTTTCAACCTGTTTTTATGCACTGGAGCATGTGCATGTAGTTCAGTTTTGAATTAAGCACATAAATGCCTAGAAAACTCAGCTAAAACATATAAAAATGTCCAAATGATCCCCGAAATATTCCAAAATTTAACACGACACTCCTGTTGTTCTATGTTCACACCAGGAAAAAATTGAAAGCAAGAAGAGGCGACGAATATCGTTTTGTCCACAAAGGTGACACGTTTCCCTACGGAACCATGAGGCTTCTTGTGAGAAGCTCTAGTTTGTGAGAAACTTATACCACAACCTGCCCCAAATGGGACAATATTTTTTACCCTAGTATGTTGATGCCATTCCATGATAGCATGCCAAGGTTCATGAATTTCAGACGGGTTTTGGATTTACTAAAATTACAACAGCAAGTACCACAATGTTTGCCAGAGAGCCACGGTGCTGTGGTGTTCGAAATTCATCCCCATTTCTTGCATGGGACATAAGCATAAACCCATGGACACATATATGATTTTACAACCCATGTTGGTGCACCGGAGCATGTGCATGTAGTTTAATTTTGAATTGGGCACCTGAAATGGCTAGAAAACCAAGTTAATATATAAAAATGTCCAAACGAACCCTCAATAATTCCAGTTTTTTTACGACACACCTATAGTTGCATGTTCACAGCATATAAAAGTTCTAGCAATTCAAACACCCTCCATTGCCGCTGTGACCCCATTATGTAATTCAAATAACGATGAAAAATCAAGTAGATCGCACACGGTTTATTATCACCAACCGTGTGAGATGTAGTACAAAATATCTTGGAGCACCGTCGGAGTATAGTACGCCTATGGCTTACGCGAGGAGGTGCGTCGGCTACAGTCCACAGCCGGCGTGTCAAGCACACTAGCTCGCTCCCCAAATATCATTTCACTGTTCAATCGTCGCCGGTGAAAGATGGGGACGTGGACCCGCGTTGTGAGGGCAACTTCAACGGCCCACTCCGATGAGAGCACGGCCGCAGCCGCCATGCGCGTGCTAACAAGGTGCATGAGCACAGCCGCAATCTTCGACCGGGCGGCCAAGGCAGCCCAAACGGCCGTTGTTGCTTATCAGGTGGCGGCAACAACATCTGCCTCGGGGATAGCAACTGGCGAGAGCGGCACAGTAGCTGTCCATTCCGCAGTGGCGGCCTTAGCCCTGATGGAGGCCGCCCACGACAATGTCGAGGCCGCCGACGCCCAGCTCGTGGCAGTAACCGCACAAATCGAACGAAGCTTCTCTGACAACGGTCGGCAATCCACGGACGAAGAGTTGGCAATCGCCGAGAGCGTTCGAGCAGCCGTCCGTTCCTCCGCCGCATACCTTGCCACGACGGAGCCCGTCGAAGCCCAGATTGCGGCCGCCCACACCCAGCTCGTGGCGGCCTTTTGCAAAGAGATGGCGGACGCGGATGGCGAGATGCTTGCCAAGTATGGTGCGATGGATGCCATGGAGCCACTTCCCCAGGAGACCGTCAGGCGCGAGCTAGACATGGAGGAGGCGGCGGAGATCGACGAGCACCAGCAGTAGTAGTACTCTTTGTTTTGTTTAATTAAGAGCGCCGGTCTTTAATTTGTTAGAGTAATGTTTAGGTCAGCTAGCTCTGTTTAATTGCTGAACTTGCTCGATTAAGAAGTGTGGGTGTGATGTAGTCTCCTTTGTGTACCCAAATTATGCAATGACGTGGATGACCACTGTAACCAGGGAAATTCAAACCAAATTTTTTGACGTTCAAACTCATCACACACAGGTTAAGCTATATGAATCATTTGTGATGTTCACATATCGTACACCATGCTGAATAAGGGACCCTCCTTCACGCTGCTCGGCCTCGTCTATCCAGGCAGGTAATCCACACACGACCCCCATCCTCCTCCTCCTTCCACATCCCACATACCCCGACCGCCGGCGCGACACCTTCCACCCAAATCACCGACCCCTCCCCCAAATAAGTGCCGCCCTAAGCCATGGTGCACGCAGTATAGCCAGGAGCTCAAGGAGCATTTGGCAGCGGAGAAGCAAATCGCGGCCGCATGCGCGCATGAGGCCGCGATGGCTAACATTCGTGCCGACCCCCAGATCTTGGAGGAGCACCTCGCCGTCGAGGCCACCGTCGACGCCTCACGCGCCGACGCTGCGACGCGGTTGGCTGCTTTAAACGATAGTTCATGGCGTTTTCTCGAGGCCACCCTCGGTGCCTTCGACGAAAACTACGAGGTGTTTTCTCAGCGTGCACTTGTGCTACTACTTGAGCTTGCGTTGGTTTTTTCCTTGAAGAGGAAAGGGTGATGCAGCAAAGTAGAGATAAGTATTTCCCTCAGTTAGAGAACCAAGGTATCAATCCAGTAGGAGACAACGCACAAATCACCTAGCACCTGCACAAACAATCAAACAACTTGCACCCAACGTGAAAAAGGGGTTGTCAATCCCTTCACGGTTACTTGCAAAAGTGAGATCTGATAGAGATAGATGAAACTAAACAAACAATAAAGTAAATATTTTTGGTTTATAGATCGGAAAGTAAAAGATTGCAAAATAGTAGATCAGAAACTTATATGATGGAAAATAGTAGATCGGAAACTTATATGATGGAAAATAGTAGATCGGAAACTTATATGATGGAAAATATACCCGGGGACCATAGGTTTCACTAGAGGCTTCTCTCAAGATAGCAAATAATACGGTGGGTGAATAAATTACTGTCGAGCAATTGATAGAAAAGCGCAAAGTTATGACGATATCCAAGGCAATGATTATGAAATATAGGTATCACGTCCATGTCAAGTAGACCGAAATGATTCTGCATCTACTACTATTACTCCACACATCGACCGACTCCTGCCTGCATCTAGAGTATTAAGTTCATGAAGAACAGAGTAACGCATTAAGTAAGATGACATGATGTAGAGGAATAAACTCAAGCAATATGATGTAAACCCCATCTTTTTATCATCGATATCAACAATATAATATGTGCCTTCCTGCCCCTACTGTCACTAGGAAAGGACACCGCAAGATTGAACCCAAAGCTAAGCACTTCTCCCATTGCAAGAAAAACCAATCTAGGTGGCCAAACCAAACCGATAATTTGAAGAGAATTACAAAGATATCAAATCATGAATATAAGAATTCAGAGAAGATTCAAATAATATGCATAGATAAGATGATCATAAATCCACAATTCATTGGATCTCGACAAACACACGGCAAAAAAATATTACATCTTATAGATCTCCAAGAACATCAAGGAGAACATAATATTGAGAATCAAAGAGAGAGAAGAAGCCATGTAGCTACTAGCTATGGACCCGTAGGTCTGAGGTAAACTACTCACGCTTCATCGGAAGGGCAATAGGGTTGATGTAGAAGCCCTCCGTGATCGAATCCCCCTCCGGCAGGGTTCCAGAAAAGGTCCCTAGATGGGATCTCACGGGTACAGAAGGTTGCGGCGGTGGAAAAGTGTTTTCGTGGATGCATCTGGTGGTTTGGGAACATATGTGAATATATAGGAGAAAGAATTAGGTCAGGGGAGTCACAGGTGGCCCACAAGGCAGGGGGCGCGCCCTCCACCCTTGTGGCCGCCTCGTGGCTCCTCCGACTTCATCTCCAAGTCTCCTGGGTGTCTTCTGGTCCAAGAAAAATCATCGCAAAGGTTTTATTCCGTTTGGACTCCGTTTGGTATTCCTTTCCCACGAAGCTAAAAAACAAGGAAAAAACAGAAACTGGCACTGGGCTCTAGGTTAAAAGGTTAGTCCCAAAAATAATATAAAATAGCATATTAATGCATATAAAACATCCAAAATAGATAATATAATAGCATGGAACAATAAAAAATTATAGATACATTGGAGACGTATCAAGCATCCCCAAGCTAAATTCCTGCTCGTCCTCGAGTAGGTAAATGATAAAAACAGAATTTTTGATGTGGAATGCTACCTAACATATTTATCCATGTAATTTTTCTTTATTGTGGCATGAATGTTCAGATCCTTAAGATTCAAAAGAAAAGTTTAATATTGACATAAAAACAATAATACTTCAAGCATACTAACAAGGCAATTATATCTTCTCAAAATAACATGGCCAAAGAAAGCTTATCCCTAAAAAAATCATATAGTCTGTCTATGCTCCATCTTCATCACACAAAATATTTAAATCGTGCAGAACCCCGATGACAAACCAAGCAATTGTTTCATACTTTTGATGTTCTCAAACTTTTTCAACTTTCACGCAATACATGAGAATGAGCCGTGGACATAGCACTATAGGTGGAATTGAATATGGTTGTTGTGGAGAAGACAAAAAGAAGGAGATAGTCTCACATAAACTAGGCGTATTAACGGGCTATGGAGATGCCCATCAATAGATATTAATGTGAGTGAGTAGGGATTGCCATGCAACGGATGCACTAGAGCTATAAGTGTATGAAAGCTCAAAAGAAAACTAAGTGGGTGTGCATCCAAATTGCTTGCTCATGAATACCTAGGGCAATTTGAGGAAGCCCATCGTTGGAATATACAAGCCAAGTTCTATAATGAAAAATTCCCACTAGCATATGAAAATGACAACATAGGAGACTCTCTATCATGAAGATCATGGTGCTACTTTGAAGCACAAGTGTGGAAAAAGGATAGTAACATTGCCCCTTCTCTCTTTTCTCTCATTTTTTTTTCTTTTCTCTTTTTTTTGTTTGGCTTCTTTGGCCTCTTTTTTTTCCTCACATGGGACAATGCTCTAATAATGAAGATCATCACACTTTTATTTACTTACAACTCGATACTTAGAACAAAATATGACTCTATATGAATGCCTCCGGCGGTGTACCGGGATGTGCAATGAATCAAGAGTGACATGTAGTGAAAGAATTATGAAAGGTGGCTTTGCCACAAATACGATGTCAACTACATGATCATGCAAAGCAATATGACAATGATGAAGCGTGTCGTAATAAACGAAACGGTGGAAAGTTGCAAGGCAACATATCTCGGAATGGCTATGGAAATGCCATAATAGGTAGGTATGGTGGCTGTTTTGAGGAAGGTATATGGTGGGTATATGGTACCGGCGAAAGTTGCACGGCACTAGAGAGGCTAGCAATGGTGGAAGGGTGAGAGTGCGTATAATCCATGGACTTAACATTAGTCATAAAGAACTCACATACTTATTGCAAAAATCAATTAGTCATCGAAAGAAAGTACTATGCGCATGCTCCTAGGGGGATAGATTGGTAGGAAAAGACCATCGCTCGTCCCCGACCGCCACTCATAAGGAAGACAATCAAAAAATATCTCATGCTCCAACTTCGTTACATAACGGTTCACCATACGTGCATGCTACGGTACTCACAAACCTTAACACAAGTATTTCTCCAATTCACAATTACTCACTAGCATGACTCTAATATCACCACCTTTATATCTCAAAACAATCATAAGGAATCAAACTTCTCACAGTATTCAATGCACTTTATATGAAAGTTTTTATTATATCCTCTTGGATGTCTATCATATTAGGACTAAATTTATAACCAAAGCAAATTACCATGCTGTTTAGAGACTCTCAAAATAATATAAGTGAAGCATGAGAGTTCAATAATTTCTACAAAATAAAGCCACCACCGTGCTCTAAAAAGATATAAGTGAAGCACAAGAGCAAAATTGCCTAGCTAAAAAGATATAAGTGAAGCACATAGAGTATTCTAATAAATCACGATTCATGCTTGTCCCTCTCAAAAGGTGTGTACATAAGGATGATTGTGGAAAACTAAAAATCAAAGACTCAAATCATACAAGACGCTCCAAGCAAAACACATATCATGTGGTGAATAAAAATATAGCCTCAAGTAAAGTTACCGATAGACGAAGACGAAAGAGGGGATGCCTTACGGGGCATCCCAAGCTTAGGCTCTTGGTTGTACTTGAATATTACCTTTGGGTGACTTGGGCATCCCCAAGCTTAGGCTCTTGCCACTCCTTATTCCATAGTCCATCAAATCCTTACCCAAAACTTGAAAACTTCACAACACAAAACTCAACAGAAAATCTCATAAGCTCCGTTAGTATAAGAAAATAAATCACCACTTTTGGTACTGTTGTGAACTCATTATTTATTTATATTGGTGTAATATCTACTGTATTCCAACTTTTCCATGGTTCATACCCCCCGATACTACCCATAGATTCATCAAAATAAGCAAACAACACAAAGAAAACAGAATCTGTCAAAAACAGAACGGTCTGCGAAGATCTGAATTGTTCTAATACTTATTTAACTCCAAACTTCTGAAAAATTAGGAAAACAAATGAAATTTGTATATTAATATCATGTAAAAAATTCAGGGATTTTAAATGCTCCAGTGAATTACTACAATTCTATGACTGGACGCAAAAGTTTCTGTTTTTCAGCAAGATCAAATCAACTATCATCGTAAGCCATCCTAAAGGTCTTACTTGGCACAAACACTAATTAAAACACAAAACCACATCTAACCAGAGGCTAGATGAATTATTCAAAGCAAAACAGGAGCAAAAAGCAAAGAATGAAAATAAAATTGGGTTGCCTCCCAACAAGCGCTATTCTTTAAAGCGTTTTAGCTAGGCATTGATAATTTTGATGATGTTGACATGAAAGACAAGAATTGAAGTACAAAGAGAGCATCAAGAAGCATATGAAAAACACATCTAAGTCTACCATACTTCCTATGCATAGGCATTTTATAGGCAAAAAAATTATCAAGGAAAGCAAAAACTAGCGTATGCAGGGAAGAAGAAAGAAGCAATAGCAATCTCAACATAACGAGAGGTAATTTAGTAACATGAAATTTTTTACAACAATATTTCCCTCTCTCATAATAATTACATGTAGGATCATTATAAAATTCAACAATACAGCTATCACATAAAATTTTCTCTTCATGATCCACATGCATGCAAAGTTGACACTTTTCCAAAATAGTGGGATTATCATCAAATAAAGTCATGACCTCTCCAAACCCACTTTTATCAAAAAATTCATAAGATTGATCATACTCCAAAGTAGTGGGATCATTATTACCTAGAGTTGACACTCTTCCAAACCCACTTTCAATATTATAGCAAACATATTCATCATGAGGCTTAAATAAATTTTCAAGATCATAAGAAGCATTATCACCCCAATCATGATCATTACAATAAGTAGCAGACATAGCAAAACTAGCATCCCCAAGCTTGGGGTTTTGCATATTATTAGCACAATTGACATTAATAGAATTTATAATAACATCATTGCAATCATGCTTTTGATTCAAGGAACTATCAAGTATGGGTGCAATAGCAACAATCTCATGTTTAACATAAGGGACTATAGCAAATTCATCTCCATAAATATTGGCATCATGGCCACAAGAATAGCAAGCATCATGTTCATCAAGGGATATTTCAATCGAATCAACGGAATCATAATTATCTATAGATTCATGCATATCATTATTTTCTTCCAAAGCAGTGGTCATTCTCTCAATAAATTCTTTGACATAGGCATTATGAGCATTGTTTTCATAGCAATATTTAAGTATGTCAAAATTTTCAGATTTGTAAAGAGTAATATCATACTTTTCAGTCAAAGAAGCAACTTCATAAGCACCCTCAAAAGCAACAAATTCTTCAATTTGTTCGATATCATAGTAACTGTAAACACCTTTTTCATAAGAAGATAAGATTTCATAATCATTAAACTCACATAGGTAGGGAAGGTGTTTTTTAGGGTTCTTAGAGCAACAAGTAAAATCACAAAGTTCACAAAGATTCCAAGCATAACATAGCAAACAATTTATTTGATTCCATAAGAGTCTCCCTTTTTCAGACAAACGGTCACGCACAAAATGAGCATGCTCATCTAAAGATTTTCCCTCAACTAAACTAGTTGGGGTTTCAGCACAAGCACACATGGATCGAAGATGATCCAAGTAGAAAACTTTGAGTGGATCCATATCAATAGATTTTTAGCAAGCAAAGATGCAAGCAAAATAGAAGGCACATGGAAACACAAGCAAACATAAGATCGAACGAGAAAAATGGCGAATAAAAAGGCAAATCTTTTCAAAAATCATTTTAGAAGTGGGGGAGAGGAAAACGAGAGGCAAATGGCGAATAATGTAATGCAAGAGATGAGAGTTTTATTATGGGTACTTGGTATGTCTTGACTTGGCGTAGATCTCCCCGGCAACGGCGCCAGAAATTCTTCCTGCTACTTCTTGAGCTTGCGTTGGTTTTTTCCTTGAAGAGGAAAGGGTGATGCAGCAAAGTAGAGATAAGTATTTCCCTCAGTTAGAGAACCAAGGTATCAATCCAGTAGGAGAGAACGCACAAATCACCTAGCACCTACACAAACAATCAAACAACTTGCACCCAACGTGATAAAGGGGTTGTCAATCCCTTCATGGTTACTTGCAAAAGTGAGATCTGATAGAGATAGATGAAACTAAACAAACTATAAAGTAAATATTTTTGGTATTTTTGGTTTAAAGATGGGAAAGTAAAAGATTGCAAAATAGTAGATCGGAAACTTATATGATGGAAAATAGTAGATCGGAAACTTATATGATGGAAAATAGTAGATCGGAAACTTATATGATGGAAAATAGACTCGGGGGCCATAGGTTTCACTAGAGGCTTATCTCAAGATAGCAAATAATACGGTGGGTGAACAAATTACTGTCGAGCAATTAATAGAAAAGCGCAAAGTTATGACGATACCCAAGGCAATGATTATGAAATATAGGCATCACGTCCGTGTCAAGTAGACCGAAACAATTCTGCATCTACTACTATTAATCCACACATCGACCGACTCCTGCCTGCATCTAGAGTATTAAGTTCATGAAGAACAGAGTAATGCATTAAGTAAGATGACATGATGTAGAGGAATAAACTCAAGCAATATGATGTAAACCCCATCTTTTTATCCTCGATGGCAACAATACAATACGTGCCTTGCTGCCCCTACTGTCACTGGGAAAGGACACCGCAAGATTGAACCCAAAGCTAAGCACTTCTCCCATTGCAAGAAAAACCAATCTAGTTGGCCAAACCAAACCGATAATTCGAAGAGAATTACAAAGATATCAAATCATGCACATAAGAATTCAGAGAAGATTCAAATAATATTCATAGATAAGCTGATCATAAATCCACAATTCATCGGATCTCGACAAACACACTTCAATAGAATATTACATCGGATAGATCTCCAGGAACATCAAGGAGAACATGGTATTGAGAATCAAAGAGAGAGAAGAAGCCATCTAGCTACTAGCTATGGACCCGTAGGTCTGAGGTAAACTACTCACGCTTCATCGGAAGGGCAATAGGGTTGATGTAGAAGCCCTCCATGATCAAATGCCCCTCCGCAGGGTGCCGGAAAAGGTACCTAGATGGGATCTTACGGGTACAGAAGGTTGCGGTGGTGGAAAAGTGTTTTCGTGGATGCTTCTGGTGGTTTGGGAACATAAGTGAATATATAGGTGAAAGAATTAGGTTAGGGGAGTCACGGGGGGCCCACAAGGCAGGGGGGCGTGCCCTACCCCCCTGGGCGCGCCCTCCACCCTTGTGGCCGCCTCGTGGCTCCTCCGACTTCATCTCCAAGTCGCCTGGGTGTCTTCTGGTCCAAGAAAAATCATTGCGAAGGTTTTATTCCGTTTGGACTCCGTTTGGTATTCCTTTCTCACGAAGCTAAAAAACAAGGAAAAAAACAGAAACTAGCACTGGGCTCTAGGTTAATAGGTTAGTTCCAAAAATAATATAAAATAGCATATTAATGCATATATAACATCCAAAACAGATAATATAATAGCATGGAACAATCAAAAATTATAGATACGTTGGAGACGTATCAATGTGCTTACCTCAAATCGAGAGCTAGCAGGTTGGTGCCTGGAGCGGCTCAGGCAACTCACCACTACGACGAGGGCACCCACGATGTGGAGGCCTTGCCCTCTTCCATGTCAAAGGAGCCAATCAACATCAATATCTCCGACGATGAGGAGTAGCTTGTCTTATTTGCTCACTATAAGGACCCATGTCCAGTTTGCTAGCTACGCCGGTTAAGCATGCTTGGTTTACCCGTTGCAGGTGCTTCTCCTCCCTTTCCTTAACAAATTCTAGTAAATTGTGCTATCCACTTTTACCATGCAATCTGTTGCTGTAGTGTATATGTTCTATATTTCGTGCAATGTGGTGCTCACTTATTAACTGTTTGGTTAATTAGTTGTCGTCTTCAGTTAACTGTTTGGTTCAATTCTGCAAATGTGATATTCAATTCTTCAGGCTGCAATTTATCTTTACAAAATACATGAGAAACAAATACAATTGCTATATTTTCAAGTTGTCAAGCATGCTTTGTTTGGTTAACTGTCTGATCTTCTAGTATGTTATACATTGTGCAATGTGGTGCTCAGTTAACGTTTGGTTCATTTGTTGTGGTGTTTAGTTAACTGTTTGGTTCAATTCTGCAATGTGATGTTCAATTGTTGTGGGTGCATTCTGTTATTGTATACCATGTGAGAAATAAATCGAATTTGGCTGTACTAAATACATGAGAAACAAAATACAATTGCTATATTTCAAAGTTGTTAATCATGCTTGGTTTGGTTAACTATCTGATCTTCTATTAGGAGTATGTTATATTGTGTAATGTGGTGCTCAGTTAATGTTTTGTTCATTTGTTGTGGCCTTTCGTTAACTGCTTGGTTCAATTCTGCAATGCGATGTCCAATTGTCATGGGTAAAATTTTGTATTATTGTGCATGTGAGGAATCGAATTTGGCTGCACTTAATACATGAGAAACATATACAACTGCTATATTTCCTAGTTCTTAATCATGCTTGGTTTAGATAAATGGGTTTTCCATGTGGCTTGAATTAATCTGATGAATCTGCAATGTGCTTATTTTTCATCAACATATTTTACTGATAGCATGCGAACCCTCACTTAACCTGATGACTAACTACCTTATATGTGTTGCAGGGAAACAATGGGAAGCACTAAGGTTTACAATCGAGGTTTGCACATGCATGGTCCTTTGTCTAATAGCACATTATTGTGCAATTGTAGGAACCATTCTAATATTTAGGTTTTTAACAATTTGGTCTTGCACATGTAGGTCCTGCTGTTAGAGGTTTTGACCCACTGTTCGACCCGTTTTGCATATGGGGAAATGAGTTGCCCATGAATATCAGTCAAGTCAAGAAACTCAGAAAGATTGTTAGGATAAATAAATTAGCGACAAAAAACAACAAGATATTTGTCTACACAATGAAGAAGACGTCAGTTCACTACAAGATGGTACTAAATATTATACCTTGCCTTTTTTTATTCCTTTGCCCCATTTCCAATATAGAGAAGATATTTATGCACATCCTTGTTTTTAGGCCTTTCCAAAGCAGTTCACTGATGATTACCTCTCAAACCACCTGTATGGTCAGGAGGCGAGGAAGGTTTTCATACAACACCCACGGTTCAATATTGAAGTGTTCCTGAAGAGGACGAAGGATGGACGGTCAATCATCCACATGCACTGGCCTAAAGTTGCAAAGAACTTCAACATCAATGAAGACTCAATATTCGCCTTCCGCTTCAGCAGTTTTCTAGATGAGATGCATTTGTGTATGTACCCTCTATGATGCTAATTTCGAAAGGTTATAGATGTTGCATGTGAAACTTGGTGCGGGTGCAGTTGTGTAATGGGGTAGCTGAGTGCTGAAGCTATATGATGTTGTACTCTGATGTATTTCAATTATGAAATCCTGCTTCCTTAATATGGAAATGAAATATATTGTGTGCTTAATATGGAATGTCAATTAGATTAATAAATGGATTATTATTATTAGGGCAATTAGCCTGCTAATGGCCAATTAGCCTGCTAATTGGGGTTTTCTATTGCAAAAGGTTATTGAGAAAACACCGTGGGCGGTGACCTCAGGCAACGCACACAGTTTCTAGGAATAAACCGTGTTGGATCAATGAAAATCACACACGACATCCTCATGAAAACTGTTTGCGTTAGGCCACCTTGCGCAAACGTTTACCACATAAAAAGTGTGTGTGATGGACAGCCTTTGCCACACAGTTTCTTCTACGCACCGTCTGTGATGCATTGAATAACGCAAACGATAAAATTGTTAATATCGTGTGCAATGGCAACGCTATCACACACTAGTGCAAAATCAGGCCTTAGTGCCAGTTCGTAAGGGCCTTTAGTGTCGGTTCAGCAACCGACACTAAAGGGTGGGGACTAAAGGCCCCCCCTTTAGTCCCGGTTCAACACGGCCCGGGACCAAAGGCCCACCACGTGGCATGAGCCGGCGCCGGGCGCTGGGGACCTTTACTTCCGGTTGGGAACACCAACCAGGACTAAAACGATTAGGGGTTTATGAATTATGGTTTATTTTTCCTTCTAATTTTGTGTTTTCCATTTAATTCTTTTTCATTTCAAACATATTTTACGCTACTACATACTGTACACGTTATGCATATATATATATATATATATATATATATATATATATATATATATATATATATATATATATATAAATAGAATTTCTTGTAGAACCGATCATATATATATCATTGAATTTCTCGTACGACCATTCACATACACACATGTATATATATATAATTTGGTATATACAATTTCTCCTACAATTTGCGGATCATTACATGGAGGCATTAGATGTAATGATATTCTCCTTTGGGATTTATGATCTGATCGAGCAAAACTCCCGCTATTTCCTCTTGAAATGCTCGTACGCGATCCGTTGGTAGGAGCTTGTCCCGCATCTCCGACATCTTTAAAGGAAGGAGATCAATATGAATGTATTAGTTGAGTGTATATATATTAGATAATGATATAAAAATTGTGAATAGTGTTCTGCCAAACGTACCCAAAGTTTTCTATCATCTTTGCTCCTTTCGGACGTCATAATGCGAATGTTCTCGCAAACGTAGTATGTGCATAAATTATTCCCCAGCGCCTGCCTCAGGCACTTTACGAGAATAAAATTCAATCAGATAATAATTAATCAAGCATGATAATGGTATTGAAACTAGAATTAAAGAGTTGCACGGACGCTCCTAGCTAGTACTACTTAATTACCTTGGGTCGCACCCATTTCAGCTGTTGTTTCCATTCGCCTTCAACCTCTTTGATGAACTTTTGCCAAGCCCTGCCCGCCGGCAAAGAAAATGAATAAAGGAGTTATTAATTGGTTGATATCAGGAAATGAACTAAAGTGGCCGACATAGTGCGATAATGATTGAAATTACCTGTCGACCATCCCCCTCACCATTGCGTATTCGGATGTTTCTTTATATAGTGAGTCCAGTACTTGAACTTTTCCCTCATCAACTTCAATGATTAGCAGGATCCAGAGGAAACTGCATGCGCACACGTTTGTATAATTAAGCGGGCATGTGGATAACTCATCAACTGCAGTACTTATCAACATCTAGTAAGCAAAAACAAAATTTGTAGTACAATACAGTGTCACTCACCCGAAGTTGTAAGGAAGTAGTATTTCTGGTTGGGTGTTTAGTCACTTCAAAAACTGTAGCAAGCTTTTCTCTGTGTCTTTTCTCGACCATTCTTGTGACCATGTCTCTTGATTAATGGTATTTGGGTCAATGAACACAATGCCATAGCGTCCACCTCTTTTCATTTCATACATCTTCATTCTGCATAATCCCACATAAAAGAATATAGTGAGGATAATTACAGGTAATAAACGAGCACAGCTAGCTAGAGACTTAAATTACAGAAAGAAATCACTTACAGACAATAGCAACTGATGATAGATTTGTCGAGTGCGTCTTGATTGAATAACTGAAACATTTCTTCAAACTCAACCCACAAATCTTTTGCATGGAAGTAATGCTCTTCCTTGACTTTCACCATGAGGGACTCTCACCCGTTCTTTACTTCTCTCAGGTACCACTCATGCAATTGATACATTCTCGTTGATAGAAGCGGGATCTCCTCAGGCTTGATCAGAGGTTGCCCGCGGACAAATTTCCATGTTAATTCCTCCTCTATAATGTTTGGAATTCCTCCATGCCTAGGAGTTGATGAACAGTGACACCGATGTCTTTAGCCTGCCTTCTATGATCGTCGGTTATTACTAGCTGATCGGTGATACTCCCATGTGGTTGTTCAATGAGCGGGGGGGGGGGGGGTCGATTGCACTGCCTGTTCTCCCAGCTGGGGAACAATTTACCCTTTTTTTTTGCCAACTACTTGGCTCGAGGTCGAGCTCGACTCCTTCTCTTTTTGTGCAGGATATGACTTCTTGATAGAGTGCTCATCGTCTGAGTACGTATGCTTCACAGCCGGTTGAGCATTATCAATAAAGTGTTGTATGACTTTCTCAGGTACTTTCTCCTTTGGCGGGGGTTGGGGGGAGGTGTTGGGAAACATTGCATGGAAATAAAAAAAAATTCTACGCACAAGCAATGATCTATCCATGAAGATGCATAGGAACGAGGGGGAGAGTGTGTCTACGTACCCTCGTAGACCGTAAGCGGAAGCGTTTCACAATGCGGTTGATGTAGTCGAACTTCTTCGCGCTTCAACCGATCAAGTACCGAACGCACGGCACCTCCGCGTTCTGCACACGTTCAGCTCGGTGATGTCCCTCGCCTTCTTGATCCAGCAAGAAGTCGAGATAGTAGATGAGTTCCATCAGCACGATGGCGTGGTGACGGTGATGGTGAAGTGATCTCCGCAGGGCTTCGCCTAAGCACTACGAAAATATGACCGGGGGTGTAAACGATGGAGGGGGGCACCGCACACGGCTAGGCAATTGTATGGGGTGTGCTAGGCACCCCCCTCCTCATATATATAAGTGGGAGGGAGAGGGCAGAGGCCAAGGGGCGCCCCAATTAGGTCCGAATCCTACTTGGGCTCCTGCCCTTGGCCGTGCCCCCCTGCCATGTTTGTCGGAGGGGGAAGGAAAGAGAGGGGGAGAGGGAAGGAAGTGGGAATCCTAATCCAAACTTACCTTTCCCTTCTCCCCTTTCCTTCTCCTCCTTAGGTCGGCCCATATGGGGGGCGCACCAGCCCCTTGTGGCTGGTGCGTTTCCCCTCTTGGCCCATAAGACCCATATCTTTTGCCGGGGGTGCCTGGAACCCCTTCCGGTGACCCGATAAGTACCCGGTACCCCCCGAAACACTTTCGGTGTCTGAATACCATCCACTACTGGAATCAGCTTCTTTGCCGTCCGCCATGGCGGACGGCAAAGGCATGGATCACGGATGGCAAACATCTTTGCCGTCCGCCAGCAGACGACAAACTTTTCGGCTGAACACGTGCCAGCAAACATCTTTGCCGGCCGGGCGGCGGCGGTGTTCGACGCCTGTGTTGCGGGCGCGGGCGCGGTTGAGTTGGGGGCGCAGGCGCGGTTGAGTTGGGAGAGAGGGGAGAGAGAGGGGCGGGTGGGGCCGGAGAGACAGAGAGCGAGCATAGGAGGGGGGAGACGGCCGTTAGCTTGGCCATTTCTTTGCCGTCCACCAGCGGACGACAAAGTTCCAGAAGGCAGACGACAAAGACCAGGCAGACGGCAAAGAAGCTGACCTAGCCATGCCGTGCCCTGTGGGGCCCACCTGGCCCTTTGCCGTCAGCTGGCTGACGGCAAAGAAACAGCGGACGGCAATTAGACTTTTTGCCATCTACACATTCTTTGCCGTCCGCTATGTGGAAGCGGACGACAAAGAGGCTCTTTCCCGTCCGCTGGCCGACGGCAAAGAGGTGGCAGACGGCAAATTACCAGATTCCAGTAGTGATCGTCCTATATATCAATCTTTACCTCTCAACAATTTTGAGACTCCTCGTCATGTATGTGATCTCATTCGGGACTCCGAACAACATTCGGTCACCAAATCACATAACTCATATAATACTATATCGTCATCGAACGTTAAGCGTGCGGACCCCATGGGTTCGAGAACTATGTAGACATGACTGAGACACCTCTCCATTCAATAACCAATAGCGGAACTTGGATGCCCATATTGGCTCCTACATATTCTACGAAGATCTTTATCGGTCGAACCGTTATGACAACATACGTAATTCTCTTTATCCACCGGTATGTTACTTGCCCGAGATTCGATCGTCGGTATCTTCATACCTAGTTCAATCGCGTTACCGGCAAGTCTCTTTACTCGTTCAGTAATACATCACCCCGTAACTAACTCCTTAGTCATTTGCTTGCAAGCTTATGATGTGTATTATCGAGAGGGCCCAGAGATACCTCTCCAATACTCGGAGTGACAAATCCTAATCTCGATCTATGCCAACTCAACAAACACCTTCGGAGATACCTATAGAGCATCTTTATGATCACCCAGTTACGTTGTGACGTTTGATAGCACACAAGGTATTCCTCCCATATCTGGGAGTTGCATAATCTCATAGTCGAAGGAATATGTATTTGACATGAAGAAAGCAATAGCAATAAACTGAACGATCATTATGCTAAGCTAACGGATGGGTCTTGTCCATCACATCTTTCTCCTAATGATGTGATCCCATTATCAAATGACAACACATGTCTATGGTTAGGAAACCTTAACCATCTTTGATCAACGAGCTAGTCTAGTAGAGGCTTACTAGGGACATGGTATTTGTTTATGTATTCACACATGTATCTAAGTTTCCGATCAATACAATTCTAGCATGAATAATAAACCTTTATCATGAATAAGGAAATATAAAATAACAACTTTATTATTGCCTCTAGGGCATATTTCCTTCAGTCTCCCACTTGCACTAGAGTCAATAATCTAGTTCACATCGTCATGTGATTAACACCAATAGTTTACATCGCCACACTACTAGGGAAAAGCCTAGCAGTAGCGCGGGTTTTAGGTATATCAGTAGCGCGGGGTCCCACGCTACTGATATGGCGCTACAGCTAACCTGTATCTGTAGCGCGTGATCGCCCACGCTACTGCTATACATGCGTAGCAGTAGCGTGCTCTGCAGCAACGCGCTACTGCTAATAGCTGCAACGCTTTGTGTTGAGCCGCGCTAGTGCTATACTTCGGTAGCAGCAGCGTGCTTTGCAGCAATGCGCTGCTGCTAATAGCTGCAGTGCTTTTGGTTAAGCCGCGCTGCTGCTAGTTTTATTAGTTTCTGATTTTTTCTGTAACATCCCAAAATTCTAAATTTTGGAATGTTATATTAAATAAATAATTATGTTTGTTTGTTTGATTGTTGAGTGATTGATTGTGTGAATTGAGTGAAATTTGAAACTTTTTGAAAGTTGAATGAGAGGGAATAAAAGGACTTTCCCAAAACTTTCATCTTTGCAACTTGATGTCCATGAATTCAAATTCATTTCATCACAAAACCCTAGAGTGAAGATGATACGACTTCTTCCATTTAAATAAATGAAAAGGGTTTTGAAAAGATTTGAATTCCATTTGGAAATATTTCAAATTCAGAAACTTTATGCAACTCAATGATTTTCATGAGAGAAGATAAAATGACTTCTTCAAATTGTATGAAATATGAGTTGGAAGTTTAAAGAATCAAATTGAATGCCCTTTGAAGGTATTCTGAAATCCACTTTCAATTTAGAGTTATTTGGCTTTTATTCAAATTATTTTTTCTCCAAAATAAAATATATGGAAAATAGGGTAAAATGATTCCCTACAATATAAAATTGGAGAAAAATGAATTTGGAATCATTTTGGTATTTTAAAAATGACTTTTATTGGGTTTATTTGCAACAGTAGCACTGTTTGCCTTATTTGAATTTTTCTTGATCTTATTTGGACTTGAAAAATAGTCCATGTTTTGGGATTTCTTTTTCTGAACATTTTGATATATTATATGTCTATATATCATTTTTATTATTTTGTGTTTATTTTTGTTTTGTCCTCAAAAAAAAAAGAGAAAACCCTAGCTAACCTAACCTAGCGCCGCAACCCACTAGGCCAGCAGGCCGGCCCATGGCCACCGACCCCACGGCCTCGCTTCGGTCGCCCGCTCGCTTCCCTTGCTCCCGCGCCCACTGACGCCCGGCCCCACCTCCGTCTTCCTCCTCCGTAAGCCGCGGGCAACATCGCCGCCGTCGCCGTATCTCGGAGATCGCGGGATCCTCTCCCCGATTCGCCACCTCCTCCAAGTCGATCGCCCCGCTATATATACCCCTCCCCTCACCCCGTTCCGCCCCTTCCCGACCCCCGGACCGCTCTTCCTGGCCGCCTATCGCTCGCCGGAGTTGCCCCAGCTCGCCGCTGCCATTGCCATCCCTCTGCTCCCTACAGCCATCCCCGAGCCTCTTCACCACCATCTTCCCGTGCACTCGCCGGAGCTCCAGCGCCCCTGCAAACCACACACTGCCCACCACCCGTACACCGTCGCCGCTGTCACGATCGCCGCCGTCGCTCCCGTGCACCCCGAGCTCACCGCCGACCACCATCGTCATCGACGTTGTCTTCCGCATCGCCTGGGCGTCTTCCCCGTCGCCGAGAACCATCGGAGGCCTCGCCCGCGTCGTCCCCGAGCCACCACCGCCGCTGTAAGCCCTCTCCTCCGTCCGATCTGATCAACGGCGTAGATTTGATCTCGTGTACCCCTTCGGTTGGGTCCGGTTTTTAATTAGTGAACCGGCCGGTTTTATTTTTTTAAACGCACATGCACGTTTCTGTTAAGCCGCGGCCGAGCACCGTTTAGCTTCGCATCGCCCACCTCCCTGGCCCAATAGCAGCCCGACGCGTAGCACCTGCCCGTTTGTTTTTTTTTTAGTTTATTTTCATTTCTGTTTTATTTTCAGAAATAGTTTCTGTTTTAGATTGTTAATAACTTTTATGTTTTAGATCTAAATTGAGTGATTCTTTTTGCATTGTGTCACAAATTTGTTGAAGTTTCTATTTGTGTACTTAGTTTTCAAATTTGAGTAGTTTAAATTTGTATTATTTCAAATATGCTTCAAACACTGTTTTGGCTCTAGTTTGAGTTTTATAAAATATTTTTGATTGATTCTTTTTGCTACTATTTGTTTTATTTGTCTATCCATAGCAGATAGTGATTTATTTTAGTTTAATTTAAATTAGGGTTTTAGGCAAAACATTACTGTTTAGTTCTAGTTTTGTTTTAGTCTTTTCTTTATATTTTTAATTGTTTTTAAAATTATTTCTTTTTGTCACTTTTGAAAAATTTAGTATTGTTTCTGTTATTTAACAGTAGACAATTTTATTCTGATTTAAAAAAAATATTTTGTTAGTTTTGTAGGAAAACTTGGATAGGTCATAGTTAGAGTTTTATAAAAGCTTTTCATTTGTTTCTTTTTGCTAATAAAATTTTATGAAAAATACTTTCTGTTAACTCAGTTTGTTTAATTTTTATTTCTGTTAACTTATTAGTTTATTGTTTTATTGCTGTTAAGTTTTTACTTAGGGCAAAACTATGTTAGATGTTTGTAGCAAAGTCATAGTTTTTGTTAGTTTTTTTCTTCTAGTTTTATTTGAAGCTTCTTTGGAATTTGTTGGAGGTTTATTATTGAGCTTTTATGGTTTTTCAATTGTTATTTTGAGTGTTAGTATTGCTTGCTAGTATGTTTGCTTATATGAATGCTATGTTTTGACTATATAGATTTTCTCGGAGTGACGAATAGTTTATCAAAGTTTCCAAGAGCGTTTTTATCTTCATCAACTTACCAGGCAAGTTCACTTTGACCATGTTTTTCATACCTATGTTTTATTTGCATGTAGTAGCACCCTTTCAATAATCCCTCCAGTAGTGATATTGATTTCTTGTAGTTGAGTAGAATGCATGAGGTAGGAACCCATCTCCCTGTTACCAAGCCCGGGACGTTATATAGTTTTAATGCTACACTTTAGTAGACGGGGTTTGGTATGAGTGCACGAGAGTGGTGTGAAGAAGGAGGACTCTATGTCAATGATGACAACTCCATGCTGGAATCTGCAAGGACTGCACCTTCGAGGCCTCAAGACTTCAAGACTCGAGACAAGAATTCAATACACACTACTGGGTGAAGGATGGTTGACGGGCACCCTGGAGAAACCAGTGGATGGCCGGGATGCATGGAGAAGCGCCATGACATCTTGCGGAAAGCTTCACCCAGACTCAAAGAGACAGAAGAATACTTCATGCCCGGAAGCTTACCTGTGCAACCGCAAGTCATTATGGGCTCTGGCTTGGTTGATCTTAGTTGTGACTCTGGCTGGGACGGTGCTAGCAGATGTAGAACTACAGTAGGATTGGATGAGCACCAGACAGTGGTCAGAGGAACTCTTTGGAAGACCATGTTTCAATCGTCCTGTTCTCAAACATCATGAAGTGCGAGGACGAAACGGGAGGGATCGAATCTTGCGGGTAAAGTGTACAAACCTCTGCAGAGGGTTTAAACCTAATTGATTAGTCGTGTCCCTGGTTACGGACAACTTAAGCATCTGGACTTGGATCTATCTCGGAACTCTCAACACCGGACTGATAACTTAATTGCGGGCAACTTATGATGATTTTGGGGTATGAGACATCGGTTGGCGGAACCATGTCATGATAGAAAACTCCGTAGCACAGACTCCTGATATTCCTCTGATGTAGGGAGAATAAAACCAGCTTTTACGCAAACAAAACTCAGATACAGAGCCACAAAGCCATATTGCATATAGTATAGTTTATCATCTGTTTTTCTTACAGTGATCTTGCCGGTACATTCAATGTACTGACCTACACGGCTGCAACGTCTCATGTTGCAGATATTTTTCTTCCGACGAGTAAGGGTTACGGTCTACACTCAACTTGCCGATGGCGTTGATGGGACTCCACACTGATTGTTTGTTTCCGCTGAGACTTACGAGGTATATATCTGTTTTATGTTATTTATACATGTGGTTGCACTTTGATATATACATTGATGTACTGTGTGTGCCAGCATACTGATCCAGGGATGGCACGGATACACAGAGGCTTGACCGTTTGAGGTCGGGTCGCTACATTTTCCACATATTTGTTTTGTGTTTGAACAGGCTTTATACAATAATCTTTAGCACATACAAATGTCATCATCATACACATACAAATATAATCATAGCATACACATACAAATAGTCTCATCAAATCATGTCATCATCATAATCTTCATCCAACACAAAGTGGTCTCTCATCATCATCTCGAAAATAGCGATACAAGTCTCGAATACTTGCAACTACTTCGTCATCCATCTAAACAATGATATACATGAGAACCTTAGCAGTCTTGAATACTCCTGGTGTAGCACTTCTTCGCCATCGATGATCTATGCACCTGCATCGTCACATGAGTCGATGATATGCAACATATATAGTTGAGCAATAGAAAGGGACAGACTTGGCAAAAATAGAAGCAGCATATCATAAGCATAAATAACAAAGTTCATTGTACCCAAAATGCCCTAACTAGAGTGATCTTCGCTAGTTGAGGAGGACGGTTTAATTACATCACAAATAAAGTTTCGTCGTGCATAACTCAAAGTTTCGTCATACAGAAAGTATGGACTAAACGGACACATTGTCATATATCGTCAATCACTCCACCATGTCGTGCCATCCATCCAAGTCAGGGAGATAGTCCCCGAGCTTAGTGGAAGGCTTCAGGTCAAGACGCTGAGCCGATACGCGTGTTCGGACGTCTTCCCGCGACATTTTCCCTTCTTCGTAGAACATCCCAATTTTTTCGACGACCTCCTTCATGATGATTTGGGCAAGTTCACGCTGGATGTGATAGAACTCAGCTTGAAGTCGATGATCCGGGATATCTCCTAGGTTCTTTGCCCATTGCAGAATATGGGCATCGCAATTTAGGTGACATGCGAAGGTTCTACTGATCCCGTATGTATTCCAGCATGTGGTGGAGGACATAGAATCCATCACCAAGAGTACCACTCGGTTTCTGGATGCAGCAGAAGTCGGTCTTAATTTTCTCTAACCCTTCTGACCTCACCAAAATTTCCATAGTCCAAATAATTCAAATTTCATTTGAATGAAATTTGGACCAGATTCAGGTCCATAGTCCAAATAATTTTTGCTCTAAACCCTACTGCCCAATTTAAACCTACTACCCTAACTAAATGTTTGCTCTAAATTAAATTTTTGCTCTAACCTAGCCAACCTAGTTAACCTAGCTTGTTAACCTAATGAACCTAATGAACCTAGCTAGTTAACCTAGTTAGTTAACCTAGCTAGTTAACCTAGTTTACCTAGATAATTAACCTAATTAAACTAGTTAACCTAGCTAGTTCTCTGTCAAAGCCCTAACTAAATTTTTGCACTAACCTATATAATTAACCTAATTAAACTAGTTAACCTAGCTAGCTAGTTCTCTGTCCAATGTTTGTGCTATGCATGAGAGAGAGAGGAGGGGTAGGGGCTTACAGAGGATGGCTTCGGTGGTGGCGAGGGAGGCAGGGGCGTCTCCGGTGATGGCGAGGGAGGCAGTGGTGGCGAGGGAGGCAGGGGAGTCGAGGGTGGCTCTGGAGGCAGTGAGGGCAGCTCCGGTGGCGTTGATGAGGCCGCGTGGCTCCGGTGGCATCGACGACGCGCGGCTCCGGTGGCTCCGGGGGCGTCGACGTTGGCAGGAGACGGCGGTGAAGTGGGGCGACGGCGAAGTCGGGAGACGGTGGCGAAGTGGGGCGAGGGATTTGGGGGAGAAGTGGTGGCCTGGGGGGGGAGAGAAACCGCGCGGTGGTTAAGTCAAACGTAGCGGTAGCGCTGGTAGGCAAAAAGCGGTATAGCTAAGTTAGCTATAGCGCTTGTTGCAAAACGCACTACTGCTATAGCTAATTATTTTCCTTTTTCTTTTATTTTTTCCTTTTCCTGTTCTGTAGCGGGGGTCTACAAGACGCGCTGCTGCTATATTATCTATAGCGCTTGTTCTGAACAGACGTTACTGCTATGCCTTTCTCCTTTATTTTTATTTTATTTTTCTTTACATTTTCTTTTTTCCTTTCTCCCTTTTCTATTTCTTGAATTTTCATTTACTTTTCTATTTGTTTTTCATTTTATTTTATTTTCATTAGCAGTAGCGCTTATCACAGAAAACGCGCTGCTACAATAATCTTAGCGGTAGTGCGGTTTGCCCAAGATCGCTACTACTATTCGTAGCTTACTGGCTTAGTAGTGGGAATTTTAGTAGTAGCGCTTTCCCCAGAAGAAGCACTACTGCTACACTCGTATCTGTAGCGCGGTTCATGTGCACGCGCTACGGGTAAGTAGCAGTAGCGCTTTCTTTTAACAAGCGCTACTGGTAAGATTCTGTGTATAAGGTTTTTCCTAGTAGTGCCATGTGATTAACACCCATAGTTCACATCGCCATGTGACCAACACCCAAAGGGTTTATTAGATTCAGTAATCTAGTTCACATCTCCATGTGATTAACACCCAAAGAGTACTAAGGTGTGATCATGTTTTGCTTGTGAGAGAGGTTTAGTCAATGAGTCTCCCGCATTCAGATCCGTATGTATTTTACAAATTTCTATGTCTACAAAGCTCTGCATGGAGCTACTCTAGCTAATTGCTCCCACTTTCAATATGTATCAAGAATGAGACTCAGAGTCATCCGAATCGGTGTCAAAGCTTGCATCGACATAACCCTTTACGACAAACTCTTTATCACCTCCATAACCGATAAATATCTCCTTAGTCCTCTTAGGTAACTAAGGATAATCTTGACCGTTGTCTAGTGATCTACTCCTGGATCACTATTCACTACAGGAATCAGCTTCTTTGCCGTCTGCCATGGCAGACGGCAAAGGCATGAATGGCGGTCGGCAAAGCTCTTTGCCGACTGCTAGCTGTCGGCAAACAGTCCGGCTCAATTCCTGCCGGTAAAGGCCTTCTTTGCCGTCTGCTTCAGAGAAGCGGACGACAAAGGTTTATGCCGTCAGCCGTTTGCGGCCAGCAGACGGCAAAGAGCGTAGACGGCAGTGAGGTGAGGTGGGAGCCGTTAGGGGTGAACGGCGTGCTTTGCCGTCAGCCGGCAGACGGCAAAGAGGCTAAGGTCTTTGCCGTCTGCTGGCGGACGGCAAAGAGCCCAAATAGGAGTCACTGGGAAGCTGCCACGTGGCCTTATTTGCCGTCTGCTGGCTGTCGGCAAAGGGATTTGAATCTTTGCCGTCTGCCAGCAGTCGGCAAAGACCTTAGCCTCTTTGGCCGTCTGCCAGCCTGACGGCAAAATGCCCAAATGGCAACCCAGTGTTCCCAGTTGCACAGGTACTGCCACGTGGCCTTCTTTGCCGACGCTAGCTGTCGGCAAAGCTCTTTGCCGACTGCTAGCAGACGGCAAAGCTCTTTGCCGTCTGCTAGCAGACGGCAAAGAGCCTATATACCCCTGTTTTTAATTGAATTCATTCAATTTGACAGAAATTCATAGATATACACACAATAATACATATATACACAACAAGCATATCCAACAATATATTTCCACAAGTCCAACATATATCCATATGACATAAGAAGTTTCCAACAACATATCCATAGTGACATACACATCCAAACAAGTTCCCAAACATGTTTTCATAAACAAAAAGGAAGCACAAGGAGAATATATGAGTCCATCAATGCAAGCTTCCTCATCTCAAGCAAATCTGCAAATTGGGAAAGATGAAAGTTAGAAGAAGAAGAAGAAGAGGAAAAGAAGAAGAAGAAGAAAAGAAGAAGAGGAAAATAAGAAGAAGATTTTATATTCTCTTTCTTTCTCACCTCCCCCTCTTCTTTATCTTCTTCTTTTCCAACAAATGTAGTTAAAAAAGCCAATTTAGAGCTAAGCTAGGTAAATAGGTCATTTTGGAGATAAGCTAAGTTCAATGTATCATATTGGAGCTAACCTACGTAAACTTGGTCATTTTGGAGCTAAACTAAGTTAAATGGATCATATTGAAGCTAACCTAGGTAAACTTGGTCATTTTTGAGCTAACCTACGTAAAAATGTCATTTTTTGCTATGCTAGGTAAAAATGCTAAGTGTGTAGGTCAATTTAGAGCTAACTTAGGTAAATAGGTCATTTTGGAGCTAACGCGGGTAAAATGGATCATATTGTAGCTAACTTAGGTAAACTTGGTCTTTTTGGAGCTAACGTAGGTTAAATGGATCATATTGGAGCTAACATAGGTAAACTTGGTCATTTTGGAGCTAACCTGGCTAATTAGGCCATTTTTGACATTACTAAGCTTATTGTGTCATTTTAGAGGACAACAAGCTAAGTATATGACATTTATGAGGTTAGCAATGTTATTATGCCATTTACGAATAAAAACAAGTAAGAGGAGGAAAAGAAGAAGAAGAAGAGAAGAAGAGAAGAAGAAGAATAAGAAAAGAAGAAGAATAAGAAAGAAAAGAAGAAGAATGTTCTTCTTCTTCTTCTTTTCTTATGCTTCTTTTCTTCTTCTTCTTCTTCTCTTCCTATTCCTTCTTTTTTTCCTATTCCTTGATTTTCTTCATCTTATTATGTCATTTGTGGACTAAATAGGCTAAATTATGTCTAAATGGGCTAAATAGGCTAAGCAAGAGGAGGAGAAAGAAGAAGAAGAAGAAGAATAATAAGAAAAGATAATAATAAGAAAGAAGAAGATAAGAAAAGAAGAAGAAATGTTCTCTTCTTCTTCTTCTTTTCTTATTCTTCTTCTTCTTCTTTTCTTTCTTCTATTCCTCTTTTCTTCCTATTCCTTGATTTTCTTCATCTTATTATGTCATTTGTGGACTAAATAGGCTAAATTATGTCATAAATGGACTAAAGGCTAAATAAGAGGAAGAGAAGAAGAAGAAGAGAAGAAGAAGAAGAATAAGAAAAGAAGAGAAGAGAACTCTTCTTCTTCTTCTTTCTTATCTTCTTCTTCTTCTTATTCTTCTCTTCTCTTACTTTCCTCTTTTCTTCCTATTCCTTGATTTTCTTCATCTTATTATGTCATTTGTGGACTAAATAGGCTAAATTATGTCATAAATGGACTAAATAGGCTAAATTATGTCATTTGTGGACTAAATAGGCTAAATTATGTCATAAATGGAATTATCAACGTCAGGAAAATGTTCTTTCTTTGCATAATCTGTCCGGGGGGGAGATTGAGTGGAATGACAAACACGGGCCAACAACTGTATTGGGTTGCCGTCTGACCATACACACTGAACCCATCCGTGCTGACGGCGACTCGAGGATGCCTTGGATCTGCCGTTTTGTGCCATGTCATATTCGGTTCTTTTGCCATCTGCATCACGTTCGGTTCTTTTGCCCGTTTTGTGCCATGTCATATGTCTGGCCGTCTCTTTGACCATGAAAAGACGTTGAAGTCTTGGTACGATTGGCAAATACCGAAGAACATTAACGGGTATTTTGGTCTGCGTCTTCTCACCCATACCATTGTCTACCACAACATACCTGGATGACTCGCAAATGGGACAATAGTTCAAGTCCTCATACTGGTGCCTAAATAAGACACATCCTTTCTCACAGGCATGTATCTTCTCATAGGGCATCTTAAGAGCACGGAGGATTTTGTCTGACTGGTACAGGTTTGTAGGTAGCACATGGCCTTTGGGTAGAAATCGTCCGAATACTGTCATCATCGCATCGTAGCATTCTCTACCCAAGTTGAACTGAGCCTTCAAAGCCATGATTTGTGAGATGGCATCCAGCTGACAAAGCTCAGTGTGCTCGTGGAGAGGACGTTTTGAGGACTCCAACATTTCAGTGAAGGCCTTTGCAGATTCCTCCATCTCCTCGTCCGAGTCCCGAGCATCGTCAAAGTCTTGCACCATGTCTTCCATCCCGGTACCATGCTCGTCGGTGTGACGACGAACCACCTCAGGTCTGGCACGTTGGGCAGACTCACCATGAAATGTCCAGACCGTGTAACCAGGCGTAAAACCAAACTTCTGCAGGTGTTTACTCATTTCAAGCTCGTCCCTCTTATTAAAGTTGTCGCACCGGACAGAGGGGCACCAGCTTAATCTCTGGCCATTAGCAAATGCGGCTCTAACAAACTCTTTGGTTTTTGTTAACCATTCACCGGTCCAAACTTTCTGACTAGTGTAACCGGTGTACATCCACGCACGATCACTCATATTGACTTCCTACTAGACAGACAATAAATATATACATCATTAAGCAAACCATATCCATTAGTTAATGGAGTTTGTCAGTTCTCTTACGTCCATGCAACCTACATGCTAATAGGTAAAGATAGGTCCTAATCCCACCCGAGTATGTGTAGATTGAGTTTGTTTTCCCATGCTCTGCTCCGGATCCGACGCAAAATTTCGGCAGCACCTCCCCGCTATTCTCCTGATACACGTCTCGGCAATAAGCAGAGAGGATGTGTACCCGGAGAACAACAGGGAGGCACTGACGAAATTCTGCATCGGATCCGGAGCAGAGCATATAGGAAAACGAACCCAATCTACACATACTCGGGCTGTCCATGGATAACGTTGGACAATTCGAAAGAATCACGATTATAAATATGCAAATGCATGCATATTTATAGATGTAACCCTTTCGAACGGGAGACGCATAGTGGTTACGCATACTGAAGACGGACACCTATAGCTAGCTAGTTTCATTGGCACGAAGACCGGAATAGAGCAAATGTAGGGGGGAGGAGGAGATGTCATTTGTGCTCACCAAGGAAAGCAGGGGCGGAGCTCGTCGAACGCACGGGGAGGTCGTCAAACACCACACCCTTGCAGCGACGAAACAACTGCACATTTTAAATCCACCTGATTAACACAAATATATATGATGTTTTGCATAACAAAATCGAAAAATATACGACCTAACTCATAATTCACAAATATATGACCCCGTCGGGGTCGGGGTCGGGGCAGGGTCGGGGTGTGGTGTCAGGGTGTAGGTGTCGATCGGGATGTCAGGATGTCGTATGTCGGGGTCGATCAGGGTGTCGATCAGGGTGTCGGGGTCAGGGTCAGGGTGAAATTTCATGAGAGAAGACATAAACATCAAGTGAAACAATTAACATTGTACAAAGTTGAAAACTTGCTACTACGACGAGGTAAGTTCCTTTGCGAAATCTATATCTCTGAAAGCGATATATAATAGCATCATCATCAACCTTTGCAAATATTTCTCGCTCAGTAATTATTTGGTCAGTAGCACACGTAACAGTACTGCAGTAGCAAATACTAACATTATAGCAGCAGATCAAAAATGTTCAATCTACAAAATTTTACAACAACGAAAGGCAGTAGCAGTCAGGTAGCACAATGCACATGCACATATTATCCTGTCTGTAGTGAGTGAGTTCTGTTCCATTACCAATCCGGCTCTTCAGTGCGGCTGCGGCTGCGGCAGACGGCGTGGCGGACAGGCAGAGTCGCGAAGACCAGGGCAAGGGAGGCCGGAGCCCGGAGCAGAGCCGGCGTGCAGAGCAGTAGAGCCGCAGCCCGCCGAGGAGAGCCGGAGCGAGGGAGAGCGGCGGAGCGGGCGGCCAGTGGCGAGCGCGAGCCGGCGAGCACGAGGGGGCACGGCAGTGGAGGAGGGGAGGGCGCCGGTGGTGGGAGGGGAGGGGGCCACTGGTGGAAGGGGGGAGGGGGCGGCGATGGAAGGGGGAGGAGGGGGGGCGGCGGTTGGAGGGAGGAGGAGGGGGCGGGCGGTGGAGGAGGGAGGGAGGGGGCGGCGGTGGATGGGGAGGGCGGAGGAGGCGGCGTGGGAGTGGAGGGGACTGCGCGGGGTGGGGGGATGAGTGCGGCGGCTTCGTCGCGGTTATTTAGTTGGGTCGGTCTTCTTCCGATGTAAGTCCTTTGCGTGATTTTGTCTTCTCTTCTTCCATTCTCCTTGCATTCGGTTTGCTGTGTGGAGGAGATCCGTAATTTTTCTTCTTCTTGCTTCTTCTTCCTGTTCTTCTAAGAAGTGGAAATGGAAGAAAAACGTTGAGTGTGCCAGAGTTCGGAGGTAGAGGAGAAGAAATGGGATATGAGTACGGGGTTATTTGTTTTATTTTGTTTGTTTCTTCGGTGTCACGACTAGGGTTTCCTTCGGGGCTGGGGGGGGATGCCCGTGATGATACGGGTTAAATTGTTTTCTTGCCGGCGTCGCTCGCCTGCTCCGCGTGTTGCGGTAGTCAAGATTTTTGTGATGCGGGGGATAAATCTCTTTATTATTTTCTTTTTTTTGTTTTTTTCTTTCTCTCTTTTCTTTCTTTTTTTTCCTCTCTCTCATTGTGTTTGGTGGTGGTGGCCAAATTAACACACCCCTCATTGCCCGTCTATGTTTTTTTCTCTCTCTTTTGCCGTCTGCTGGCGGACGGCAAAGAATTCTTTGCCGTCCGCCAGCAGACGGCAAAGAGGATGACCGTTAGACGGCCACCGCCGTGAAACTGTGGGCCCCTCTTACCTCTTTGCCGTCTGCTGGCAGACGGCAAAGAAGTGGCCCGTGTGACCTACCCAGTGCAGTACCCCCGTGGGGTCCACTTTGGACTTTGCCGTCTGCTGGCGGATGGCAAAGAACTCTTTGCCGTCTGCTGGCGGACGGCAAAGAGCTCGCAGATGGCAAAGACCCTGTTCGCCATCAGCTGGTTCTTTGCCGTCTGCTTTGAGAAGACAGACGGCAAAGAGCCTCTTTGCCATCAGCTGGCAGACGGCAAAGAGCTGGCAGATGGCAAAGACCCAGATTCCAGTAGTGATTGTACCCCCTTGCCAAACTCATGGCAAGGTACACAACAGGTTTGGTACACAGCATGGCATACTTTATAGAACCTATGGCTGAGGCATACAGAATGACTTTCATTCTCTCTCTATCTTCTGCCATGGTCGGGTTTTGAGTCTTACTCAACTTCACACCTTGCAACATAGGAAAGAACCATTTCTTTGACTGACCTATTTTGAACTTCTTCAAAACTTTGCCAAGGTATGTGCTTTGTGAAAGTACTATTAAGCGTCTCGATCTATCCCTATAGATCTTGATGCCCAATACGTAAGTAGCTTCACCGAGGTCTTTCATTAAAATTCTTATTCAAGTATCCTTTTGTGCTATCCAGAAATTCTATATCATTTCCAATCAACAATATGTCATCCACATATAATATCAGAAATGCTACAGAGCTCCCACTCACTTTCTTGTAAATACAGGCTTCACCGTAAGTCTGTATAAAACCATATGCTTCGATCACTTCATCAAAGTGTATATTCCAACTCCGAGATGCTTGCACCAGTCTATAGATGGATCGCTGGAGCTTGCACACTTTGTTAGCACCTTTAGGATTGACAAAACCTTCTGGTTGCATCATATACAACTCTTCTTTAAGAAATCCATTAAGGAATGCAATTTTGACGTCCATTTGGCAGATTTCATAATCATAAAAAGCGGCAATTGCTAACATGATTCGGACGGACTTAAGCATCGCTACGGGTGAGAAAGTCTCATCGTAGTCAACTCCTTGAACTTGTCAAAAACCTTTTGCGACAAGTCGAGCTTTATAGATAGTGATATCAGCGTCCGTCTTCATCTTGAAGATCCATTTATTCTCAATGGCTTACTGATCATCGGGCAAGTCCACCAATGTCCACATTTTGTTCTCATACATGGATCCTATCTCGGATTTCATGGCCTCAAGCCATCTGTCGGAATCTTTGCTCATCATAGGTTCTTCATAGTTTATAGGTTCGCCGTGGTCTAATAACATGACTTCCAGGACAGGATTACCGTACCACTCTGGTGCAGAATGTGTTCTGGTCGACCTACGAAGTTATGTAGTAACTTGATCTGAAGTTTCATGATCATCATCATTAGCGTCCTCTCTAGTTGGTGTAGGAATCACAGAAACGGTTTTCTCTAATGCGCTACTTTCCAATTCGAGATAAGTTACAACTACCTCATCAAGTTCTACTTTCCTCCCACTGACTTCTTTCGAGAGAAACTCCTTCTCTAGAAAGGACCCATTCTTAGCAATAAAGATTTTCCCTTCGGATCTGTGGTAGAAGGTGTACCCGATTGTTGCCTTAGGGTATCCTATGAAGACGCACTTCTCCAATTTTGGTTCGAGCTTATCAGACTGAAGCCTTTTGACATAAGTGTCGCAACCCCAAACTTTAAGAAACGACACCTTAGGTTTCTTGCCAAACCATAGTTCATACGGTGTCGTCTCAACGGATTTAGATGGTGTCCTATTTAACGTGAATGCGGCTGTCTCTAATGCAAAACCCCAAAACGATAGTGGTAAATCGGTAAGAGACATCATAGATCGCACCATATCTAATAAAGTACGGTTACGACGTTCGGACACACCATTACGCTGTGGTGTTCCATGTGGCATGAGTTGTGAAACAATTCCACATTGTTTTAAATGAAGGCCAAACTCGTAACTCAAATATTCGCCTCCGCGATCAGATCGTAGAAACTTTATTTTCTTGTTACGATGATTCTCCACCTCACTCTGAAATTCTTTGAACTCTTCAAATGTGTCAGACTTGTGTTTCATCAAGTAGATATACCCATACCTATTCAAATCATCTGTGAAGGTCAGAAAATAACGATACCCGCCACGTGCTTCAACATTCATCGGATCGCATACATCGGTATGTATTATTTCCAATAAGTCATTTGCTCGCTCCATTGTTCCGGAGAACGGAGTTTTAGTCATCTTGCCCATGAGGCATGGTTCGCAAGCATCAAATGATTCATAATCAAGTGATTCCAAAAATCCATCCGCATGGAGTTTCTTCATGCGCTTTACACCAATATGACCTAAACGGTAGTGCCACAAGTATGTTGCACTATCATTATCAACTTTGCATCTTTTGGCATCAATATTATGAATATGTGTATCACTACGATCGAGATTCAATAAACCATTCACATTGGGTGTATGACCATAGAAGGTTTTATTCATGTAAACAGAACAACAATTATTCTCTGACTTAAATGAATAACCGTATTGCAATAAACATGATCCAATCATATTCATGCTCAACGCAAACACCAAATAACATTTATTTAGGTTCAACACTAGTCTCGAAGGTAGAGGGAGTGTGTGATGGTGATCGTATCAACCTTGGAATTACTTCCAACACACATTGTCACCTCATCCTTAACTAGTCTCTGTTCATTCTGCAACTCCTGTTTCGAGTTACTAATCTTAGTAACCGAACCGGTATCAAATACCCAGGGGTTACTATGAACACTAGTAAAGTACTCATCAATAACATGTATATCAAATATACCTTTGTTCACTTTGCCATCCTTCTTATCCGCCAAGTATTTGGGGCAGTTCCGTTTCCAGTGACGATTCCCTTTGCAGTAGAAGCACTTAGTTTTAGGCTTAGGTCCAGCTTTGGGCTTCTTCACGGGAGTGACAACTTGCTTGCCATTCTTCTTGAAGTTCCCTTTCTTTCCCTTGCCCTTTTTCTTGAAACTAGTGGTCTTGTTAACCATAAACACTTGATGCACCTTTTTGATTTCTACGTTCGCCGATTTCAGCATCGCGAATAGCTCGGGAATCATTTACGTCATCCCTTGCATATTATAGTTCATCACGAAGTTCTAGTAGCTTGGTGATAGTGACTAGAGAACTCTGTCAATCAGTATCTTATCTGGAAGATTAACTCCCACTTGATTCAAGCGATTGTAGTACACAAACATTCTGAGCACATGCTCATTGGCTGAGCTATTCTCCTCCATCTTGTAGGCAAAGTACTTGTCAGAGGTCTCATACCTCTTGACACAGGCATGAGTCTGAAATACCAATTTCAGCTCTTGGAGCATCTCATATGCTCCGTGGCGTTCAAAACATTTTTGAAGTCCTGGTTCTAAGCCGTAAAGGACGGCGCACTAAACTATTAAGTAGTCATCATATCGAGCTTGCCAAATGTTCATAATGTCTGCATCTGCTCCTGCAATAGGTCTGTCACCTAGCGGTGCATCAAGGACAAAATTCTTCTTTGCAGCAATGAGGATAATCCTCAGATCACGGACCCAGTCCGCATCATTGCTACTATCATCTTTCAACTTAGTTTCTCTAGGAACATATCAAAAAATAGGGGAACTATACGCGAGCTATTGATCTACAACATAGATATGCAAAAACTGTCAAGACTAAGTTCATGATAAATTAAGTTCAATTAATCAAATTACTTAAGAACTCCCACTTAGATAGACATCCCTCAAGTCATCTAAGTGATACGTGATCCAAATCAACTAACCCATGTCCGATCATCACGTGAGATGGGGTAGTCATCAATGGTGAACATCTCTATGTTGATCATATCTACTACATGATTCACGTTTGATCTTTCGATCTCCAGTGTTCTGAGGCCATGTCTGTACATGCTAGGCTCGTCAAGTTTAACCCAAGTATTCTGCATGTGCAAAACTGTCTTACACCCGTTGTATGTGAATGTAGAGTCTATCACACCTGATCATGACGTGGTGTCTCAACACGACGAACTGTAGCAATGGTGCATACTCAGGGAGAACACTTTTACCTTGAAATTTAGTGAAGGGATCATCTTATAATGCTACCGTCGTTCTAAGCAAAATAAGATGCATAAAAGATAAACATCACATGCAATCAAAATATGTGACATGATATGGCCATCATCATCTCGTGCTTTTGATCTCCATCTCCAAAGCATCGTCATGATCTCCATCATCACTGGCTCGACACCTTGATCTCTATCATTGCGTCGTGGTCGTCTCGCCAACTATTGCTTCTACAACTATTGCCAACTCATAGCGATAAAGTAAAGCAATTACATGGAGTTTGCATTTCATACAATAAAGAGAGAACTATAAGGCTCCTGCCGGTTGCCTGATATCTTACAAAACATGATCATCTCATACAATAACGTATATCACATCATGTCTTGACCATATCACATCACAACATACCCTGCAAAAACAAGTTAGACGTCCTTTACTTTGTTGTTGCAAGTTTTACGTGGCTGCTACGGGCTTCTAGCAAGAACCGTTCTTACCTACGGCAAAAACCACAATGTTGAATTATCAAGTTTGCTGTTTTAACCTTCTTCAAGGACTGGCCGCAGTCAAATTCGATTCAACTAAAGTAGGAGAAACAGACACCCGCCAGCCACCTTTATGCAAAAATAGTTGCATGTCGGTCGGTGGAACCGGTCTCATGTACATGGATATGTAAGGTTGGTCCTGGCCGCTTCATCGCATAATGCCGCCAAATCAAAATAAGACATTGGTGGTAAGCAGTATGAACATCACCACCCACAACTTCTTTGTGTTCTACTCGTGCATATCATCTACGCATAGACCTGGCTCTGATACCACTGTTGGGAAACGTTGCATGGAAAACAAAAAAATTCTACGCACACGCAATGATCTATCCATGGAGATGCATAGAAATGAGGGGGAGAGTGTGTCTACATACCCTCATAGACCATAAGCGGAAGCGTTTCACAACGCGGTTGATGTAGTCGAACTTCTTCGCGCTTCAACCGATCAAGTACCGAACGCACGACACCTCCGCGTTCTGCACACGTTCAGCTTCGTGACGTCCCTCACCTTCTTGATCCAGCAAGACATCGATGTAGTAGATGAGTTCCATCAGCATGAAGGCATGGTGACGGTGATGGTGAAGTGATCTCGGCAGGGCTTCGCCTAAGCACTACGAAAATATGACCGGGGGTGTAAATGGTGGAGGGGGGCGCCGCACACGGCTAGGCAATTGTCTAGGGTGTACTAGGCGGCCCCCTCCTCATATATATAGGTGGGAGGGAGAGGGGAGAGGCCAAGGGGCGCTCCAAGTAGGTCTGAATCCTACTTGGGCTCCTGCCCTTGGCCGCGCCCCCTGCCATGTTTGTCGGAGGGGGAAGGAAAGAGAGGGGGAGAGGGAAAGAAGTCGGAATCCTAATCCACACTTACCTTTCCCTTCTCCCCTTTCCTTATCCTCCTTAGGTCGGGCCATATGGGGGGCGCACCAGCGCCTTGTGGCTGGTGCGTTTCCCCTCTTGGCCCATAAGGCCCATATCTTTTGCCGGGGGTGCCCGGAACCCCTTCCGGTGACCCGATAAGTACCCAGTACCCCCCGAAACACTTCCGGTGTCCAAATACCATCGTCCTATATATCAATCTTTACCTCTCAACCATTTAGAGACTCCTCGTCATGTACGTGATCTCATCCGGGACTCTGAATAACATTCGGTCACCAAATCACATAACTCATATAATACTATTTCGTCATCGAACGTTAAGCGTGCGGACCCTACAGGTTCGAGAACTATGTAGACATGACCGAGACACCTCTTCGGTCAATAACCAATAGCGGAACCTGGATGCCCATATTGGCTCCTACATATTCTACGAAGATCTTTATCGGTCGAACCGTTATGACAACATACGTAATTCCCTTTGTCCATCGGTATGTTACTTGCCCGAGATTCGATCGTCGGTATCTTCATACCTAGTTCAATCTCGTTACCGGCATGTCTCTTCATTCGTTCCATAATACATCACCCCGTAACTAACTCCTTAGTCATTTTCTTGCAAGCTTATGATGTGTATTACCGAGAGGCCCCAGAGATACCTCTCCGATACTCGGAGTGACAAATCCTAATCTCGATCTATGCCAACTCAACAAACACATTCAGAGATACCTGTAGAGCATCTTTATGATCACCCAGTTACGTTGTGACATTTGATAGCACACAAGGTATTCCTCCGGTATCCGGGAGTTGCATAATCTCACAGTCGAAGGAATATGTATTTGACATGAAGAAAGCAATAGCAATAAACTGAACGATCATTATGCTAAGCAAACAGATGGGTCTTATCCATCACATCATTCTCCTAATGATGTGATCCTGTTATCAAATGACAACACATGTCTATGTTTAGGAAACCTTAACCATCTTTGATCAACGAGCTCATCTAGTAGAGGCTTACTAGGGGCACGGTATTTGTTTATGTATTCACACATGTATCTAAGTTTCCGATCAATACAATTCTAGCATGAATAATAAACCTTTATCATGAATAAGGAAATATAAAACAATAACTTTATTATTGCCTCTAGGGCATATTTCCCTCAGGGGGGGAGGGGTTTCGGTGCAAAATGGGCCATCACTTGGGCAGTCACTTCGGCATCGTTTTCCTCATCAGTCAGGTGGTAAGGCAACTTCGGAAGAGGCTTGAGACTTGGACCATATTTGAATTTCTTGCCTGTTGTACCACTAGCCACCGTAGCTGCGGCGCCTCTCTTCTGCTGTTGCTGAGGCGGCAGAGCCCGCTAAGGTGGCGGAGACGGCAGACGCGGTGCCGTACTTGGAGGAGGAGGAGTCGGCTGACGCGGTGCCGGACTTGGAGTAGGAGGAGTCGGTTGACGCGGTGCCGGACTTGGAGGAGGAGGAGTCGGCTGATGCGGTGCCGGACTTGGAGGAGGAGGAGTCGACTGACGTGGCACCGGACTTGGAGGAGCAGGAGTCGACTGACGTGGCGCCGGACTTGGAGGAGCAGGAGTCGGCTGACGCGGTGGCGGACTTGTTGCAGCAGGAGTCGGTGGCCTTGGAAAGACGATGCAATCCTTTTTCCGTAGAATGATACGATGTATGGGCTCTCCCAGTGTGCTCTCCTCGTCACCTCCAGGAATGTCAAGCTCTAGCTCGTAATATCCTGACATCACTTCATCAACCCCGACATGAGCATAGCCAGCTGGAATCGGATTGCAATGGAAGGTTGCTTCAGGGGGATTAGTTAAAGCATAGCCGTCCGCCACCTTCATGGATATGTTCTTCACTTTCATGTGTAGCTCACAAGTAGTCCTATCTTTGATATCATCCAAAGTGTATCTAGCCAGTAGTGCATCATCGGCCTGGGTGGAACCCACGCTGCTTCTTGGCATAGATGGGACGGTGCTATCCAATGCTGGATCTGCTTGCTGCTGCAGCTGAGATGCGCCCTTTCCTGGCTAAGTGAGTCGATCTGCTCCTATTGCCGCCTGAAAGCGCGTTCCAACGCTGCGTGCTTTGATTCTACCAGTTGAAGGCGGTCTGCTTCCTCTTTCCTCTTCTCCTCCTCCAGCTTCCTCTTCTCCTCCTCCTGCTGCCTCTTTCTCGCACGGCTTCTGTAATCGGCATTCCAATCCGCAAACCGCTCAAACCACGGAACAACGCCTTTGCCTCATGTTCTTCCCGGGTGTTCAGGATTCTTCAGGGCATGCGTAAGCTCGTCGTTCTCTCTGTTGAGCGTGAACACCACCGTTCGAGCCTGTTCTATTGCAAGAAGTAAACCGTCGGAGGCTTCTTTAAGACTTGCCCGCTCCAAAACCAGCCCTGTCTTTGGGTCCAACTTCCCCCCATGCGCATAAAACCAAGTCCTGCACCTGTCGGGCCAACTCAATGTAACTGGAGTGACCCCTGCAGCAATCATTTCTTGCTCAGCGCGATCCCACTGAGGCCGGGCCACCTCGTAGCCACCTAGCCCCAGATTATGGTGCCACTTCTTTTTCGCAGCATTAATCTTATTTTTCTCGACCGTTCCTGAACTGTTTCCAATTCCTTGAACTTCATGAAAGCGTCCCAGTGATCTCTTGCCTTCTCCAGTGTTCCCTTGAATTCTGGAGTCTGCTTTCCTGCTTTGATGTACGCGGCCCATATATTTTTCTTGTGGTTGTTGAATGCTATCGCCATCTTCTTAAGAGCACTCTTCTTGACTTGCTCCGGATCTGCATCTGTCAAACGATCTGGTAGGGTGAAATGTGACCTGAGCGATTCCCAAAGCAAATCTTTTGCTCTTTCGGAGACAAAAGTAACATCTGGATCCCCTTTGCTGGCTTTTCCTATTCTTGAACAGAGATCGGGATTTGGTCCCTGACAATAACTTCGCATTGACGAATGAACTTGTTCGCATTCTTCTTAGGTTCAAGCGGTTCGCCATTTTGTTTGATGGCATCGATGTTCTAATTTACGCCAGCCTGCAACTTTTTGGCCAGGCCTCGAACTGTCCTGCTGCTTGTAGAATATTTGCTCGATCCGGGGGGCTAAAAGAAGAAAGATCGATTTGTTAATATATATACAAATCAATTAAAACATGTGATGACCACCAGATGCCTTATATAAATTACCTCGCCGGTATTTGTTATTTGAAGAACAACATTTCCTTCGTCATCATTGTTTTGGACTTCATCTATTCGTTTCGCTTCATCAAATATCATACCCTCATCGGTATTGTTCAGATATTGCGAGCCGTCATCTTCTTCATTCTCATCTGGGCTCGGGGAGCGTATGATGTTGAACATAGTCTCTTCTCCTTCTCTGCCGGTATTGTCCATAGCTTTTATTTAACTAATCCAGAAGAAAGATAAAACAATTTAGTATTCAAATTAGAATGCATGCAATCAATAAGGAAAAACTGAATCATAGTAGATAATATACATATCGAATAATCCAGATAATATGCATCATCGAATATAATCTCGAATACATCGTCTCGAATATTATCGAATAATATAATCTCGAATACAGCGTCTCGAATATTATCGAATATAATCTCGAATACATCTCGAGTATCATCACTAATACATCTCGAATATTATCATATATATAACATCACTAGCAAACATCACTCGCGGTGGACACCCAAAGAGAAGGAACGATCACGGGATCATAGCTCGGGTGAGATCCCTGAAGAACCTGCCAGGTATTGGAAAACCTGACGTCCAACGCAACCAGGTAGCGACGGACGTGCTCGTCCTCCTCCCTGACACGGTGACGTACCACCTCCGCGGGGGACGCCAGCCTCCGCACCGAATGTGGCCCACGCGCCTGCCATAAAAGAAGTTCCGGGTCGACGACGGGAGGCGGGTTCCTCACCAAGATGTGCGCCACTGAAGGTAGCACCTCTCAGTGCCAGCCCGGTGGAGCCCAGTCCCGGACATGGCGCCTCTGAAGCAGGACGTCGTCGTGAATGAGTCGACGACGAGGATGCGGGCCGGGCATCGTTGACGTCGAGAACTATTTCTATGTAAATTTAACATTTTTTCTATGCTTGGTCAAAATTCCTCAAATGTTTTCTATACATTGTATACATACATATACTAATTGCTATACATTGGATCAAGTGTCAAAATTCCTCAACTTTTTTCTATACATTGTATACATATATATATATATATATATATATACTAATTTCTATACATTGGATCAAAATGTCAAAATTCCTCAAAATTTCTATACATACATTATACTAATTAATTCCTCAAATGTCAAAATTCCTCAACTTTTTTATATACATCTAATCATCTAGTGAAAAAAAATGTCAAAATTCCTCTGAAAAATGTCAAAATTGCTATACATATGTACTAATTAATACTATAACTAAGCATCTAAACATACATATATACATACATTGTATACTAATTAATAATAATCTAAAACATGCAAGTGACAAAAAATCGCCGGAGGGCCGGGGCGGTGCGAGCTCACAGTGGGCGAGGTCGAGGCCGGCGACGGTCGAGGCTGACGGGCACGGGCGGCGTGGGCGGCGATCAATGGCGGCGTCGGGGCAGGCGCGCGGGCCCGTGCGGCGTGGGCGGTGCGCGTCAGGGGCGGCTTCGGATCGGAGAGGAGAGGCGTGGCAGCGTCGGTGACGACGAGGACGGGCTCGGGGGTAGCCTGGCGGCGTCGATTGGCGCGGGCGGAGGCGCGGGCGACAGCGGCAGCCTGGCGGCGTCTGGTTCGGCATCGATGGGAGAATGGAGTGAAAAATTCGTAAGTGTTGTATATATAGGAGGCACCTTTAGTCCCGGTTGGAGCCACCAACCGGGACTAAAGGGTGAAATTTGGCCAGGCGGAGCGGCGGGAAGCTAGGCCTTTAGTCGCGGTTGGAGCCACCAACCGTGACTAAATGCTGGTGCTCGCGCAAGCGCGGTACAGGGCAAGTTTAATCCCACCTCGCTTAGCGAGAGGCGCCCGCACCAGCTTATAAGCACCGCCGCGACATCTCCCTCGAGCTCCTCTCTAAGCAGGCCTTTGTGGGCCTATTGAACCTGTTCTGCCCTGTTGGGCCTCCTGGGCCTTGCGGGCCTGCATCTTGACCCAACTAGAGGTTGGGTTTCTAGTCGAATGTAGGCCATGGCGGCCCAGTAGGCGAGCTTTTCTTTAATTTATTTCTTTTTCACTTTTTTTGTTTTCTGCTTTATTTATTTTCTTTTCTTTCTGAGTTGTTTTTTGCTTTATTTAGAGTTTCCGAGTGAATCTTTTTGCTTTAGGTAAAAAATAGATTTCAAATTTGAATAGTTTAAATTTGAATTATTTGAAATTTGTGTGAATCACTAGTTGGTGAATAACTTTACTTTAAAATTAGATTTTTCAGTGATTCTTTTTTTGCAGTTTAATATTAGTGTGTTTTATCATTATATTCAACTTGGTAATTCTTAGGTTATTTAAAAAAATGAAATGCCTTTGTAACAGATGAGTTTTCGTCTGAAATCCTGATACTTCGAATGAGATTGTCCATTTTGTACACGAAGTGCATCCTGTTTTTGCCGTAACCCACTCAACTTTTTAGCACATGCTATGTGGGTGAAATGATGATACCATGCCAACTTTCAACCTTTTTAGAGTTCATTTTGTAGTGCTTTTTAATTTTAGGGTCGTTTAGCTAAAAAAATCAGTAAATGCATGAAAAATAGCAAATGAAGTCAGAAAGGGTTGAAAATTGATGACGTGGCTTTGAATGGTGCATACTGAATGCACAAAAAGTCTGGAGTTGAAATAAGTTAAAAAAATGAAATGCCTTTGTAACAGATGAGTTTTCGTCCGAAACCCTGATACTTCGAAAGAGATTGTCCATTTTGTACACGAAGTGCATCCAGTTTTTCCCGTTACCCTCTCAACTTTTTAGCACATGCTATGTGGGAGAAATGATGATACCATGCCAACTTTCAACCTTTTCAGAGTTCATTTTGTAGTGCTTTTCAATTTCAGGGTTGTTTAGCTCAAAAAAATCAGTAAATGCATGAAAAATAGCAAATGATGTCAGAAAGGGTTGAAAATTGATGACGTGGCTTTGAATGGTGCGTACTAAACGCACAAAAAGTCTAGAGTTGAAATAAGTTTAAAAAATGAAATGCCTTTGTAATAGATGAGTTTTCGTCCGAAATCCTGATACTTCGAAAGAGATTGTCCATTTTGTACATGAAGTGCATCCAGTTTTTGCCGTAACCCTCTCAACGTTTTAGCACATGCTATGTGGGTGAAATGATGATACCATGCCAACTTTCAACCTTTTCAGAGTTCATTTTGTAGTGCTTTTCAATTTCAGGGTCGTTTAGCTCAAAAAAAATCAGTAAATGCATGAAAAATAGCAAATGAAGTCAGAAAAGGGTTGAAAATTGATGATGTGGCTTTGAATGGTGCATACTGAACGCACAAAAAGTCTGAAGTTGAAATAAGTTTAAAAAAATGAAATGCCTTTGTAACAGATGAATTTCAGGGTCATTTAGCTCAAAAATATAGCGAATGAAGTCCTACATAATGCATGAAATAATTTGTTTGTACATAATATTTCTTCTCGTTTCAAATGCCAAAACACATAAGTACCCTAACTATTACAAAGATTCCCTCCGGTTTGTCCGAAGTGGGACTTTCCAGATATATAACTCCGGAAACTCACTAGAGAAGAAAGTGATGATAGTGAAGCCGGTCACATCCCAGAGTGGTATCTTTGGGTATAAAACTTTTTCTTTGCGTGTGTGCCTTTGCACGGTAACCATGGACAATCTTCATCATTTAACTAGATGCTCGGGTCAATATTCACCGTGAAGGGAGCAATTTCATGAAACTTTTCATAATCTTCTGACATGTCTGTCTTGTCCTCCACTCCCACGATGTTTCTTTTCCCTGAAAGAACTATGTGGCGCTTTGGATCATCGTATGATGTATTCGCTTCCTTATCTTTCTTTTTCTCGGCTTGTTAGACATGTCCTTCACATAGAAAATCTGCGCCACATCATTGGCTAGGACGTATGGTTCGTCTGCGTACGCAAGATTGTTGAGATCCACTGTTGTCATTCCGTACTACGGGTCTTCCGTTACCCCCCTCCTATCAGATTGACCCATTTGCACTGAAACAAAGGGACCTTCAAACCACTTCCATAGTCAAGTTCCCATATCTCCTCTATGTAACCATAATATGTGTCCTTTGGCATATTGGTGTTTGCTGCATCAAAGCGGACACCACTGTTTTGGTTGGTGCTCTTTTTATCTTGGGCGATCGTGTAAACTGTATTCCCATTTATCTCGTACCCTTTGAAAGTCAATATATTCGAAGATGGTAACTGGGACAGCAAGTACAGCTCATCTTCAACAGCGTCATCATGCATGAGACGTGCCTGCAACCAACCGGCAAAAGTCCCCGTTTGTTCACGTGTAATCCAGTCGTCAGACTACTCCGGGTGTTTGGAGCGTAGAATATTCCTGTGTTCCTCGATATACGGAGCCACCAAGGAGGAATTTTGTAGAACTGTGTAGTCTGCTTGTGCCCAAGAATGCCCGTCCATACATATTATTGCTTTTGGTCCTAGTGTGCCTTTTCCACCCAGTCTGCCCTCATGCCGCGATTCAGGAACACCAATCGGCTTAAGGTCAGGAATAAAGTCAACACAAAACTCAATGACCTCCTTATTTTCATGGCCCTTGGAGATGCTTCCTTCTGGCCTAGCACGGTTATGAACATATTTCTTTAAGACTCCCATGAACCTCTCAAAGGGGAACATATTGTGTAGAAATACAGGACCCAGAATGGCAATCTCTTCGACTAGGTGAACTAGGACGTGCGTCATGATATTGAAGAAGGATGGTGGGAACACCAACTCAAAACTGACAAGACATTGCACCAAATCATTATCTAACCTAGGTATGATTTCTGGATCGATTACCTTCTGAGAGATTGCTTTGAGGAATGCACATAGCTTCACAATGGCTAATCGAACATTTTTCAGTAGAAGCCCCCTCAATGCAACCGGAAGCAGTTGCGTCATAATCACGTGGCAGTCATGAGACTTTAGGTTCTGGAAATTTTTCTCTGCCATATTTATTATTCCCTTTATATTCAACGAGAAGCCAGACAGGACCTTCATACTGAGCAGGCATTCAAAGAAGATTTCCTTCTCTTCTTTGGTAAGAGCGTAGCTGGCATGACCCTGATGTATGCCGTCTTTTCCGTGCATACGTTGCTAGTCCTCCCGTGCCTCCGGTGTATCTTTTGTCTTCCCATACATGCCCAAGAAGCCTAGCAGGTTCACGCAAAGATTCTTCGTCACGTGCATCACGTCGATTGCAGAGCGGACCTCTAGGTCTTTCCAATAGGGTAGGTCCCAAAATATAGATTTCTTCTTCCACATGGGTGCGCGTCCGTCAGCGTCATTCGGAACAGATTGTCTGCCAGGACCCTTTCCAAAGATTACTTTTAAATCCTTGACCATATCAAGTACATCATCACCAGTACGGTGGCGAGGCTTCTTTTGGTGATCTGCCTCACCTTTGAAATGCTTGCCTTTCTTTCTTACGGGATGCCTGCTCGGAAGAAATCGACGATGTCCCAGGTACACATTCTTCTTACATTTATCCAAATATATACTATCGGTATCATCTAAACAGTGCGTGCATGCGCGGTATCCCTTGTTTGTCTATCATGAAAGGTTACTGAGAGCAGGCCAATCATTGATGGTTACAAACAGCAACGCATGTATGTCAAATTCCTCCTGTTTGTGCTCATCCCACGCACATACACCTTTTTCATTCCACAGCTATAAGAGTTCTTCACCTAATGGCCTTAGGTACACATCAATGTCGTTGCCGGGTTGCTTAGGGCCTTGGATGAGCACTGGCATCATAATGAACTTCCGGTTCATGCACAACCAAGGAGGAAGGTTATAGATACATAGAGTCACCGGCCATGTGCTATGATTGCTTCTCTGCTCCCCAAAAGGATTAATGCCATCTGCACTTAGACCAAACCATACGTCCCTTGCGTCATCTGCAAGGTCGTCCCACTTTCTCTTGATTTTTCTCTACTGCGACCCGTCAGCGGGTACTCTCAACTTCCCGTCTTTCTTACGGTCTTCTTTGTGCCATCGCATCAACTTGGCATGCTCTTTGTTTTGGAACAAACGTTTCAACCATGGTATTATAGGAGCATACCACATCACCTTGGCAGGAATCTTCTTCCTGGGGCGCTCGCCCTCAACATCACCAGGGTCATCGCGGCTGATCTTATAGCACAATGTACCGCATACCGGGCATGCATTCAAATCCTCATACTCACCACGGTAGAGGATGCAGTCATTAGGGCATGCATGCATCTTCTGCACCTCTAATCCTAGAGGGCAGACAGCCTTCTTTGCTTTGTACATACTATCGGGCAATTCATTGTCCTTTGGAAGCATCTTCTTTAACTTTATCAGCAACTTTTCAAATCCCTTGTCAGATACACCATTCTCTGCCTTCCATTGCATCAAATCCAATGGGGTGCCCATCTTTTTCTTGTCATCTTTGCAATTTGGGTACAATAATTTCCTGTGATCCTCTAACATGCGCTACAACTTCAGCTTCTCCTTTTCACTTGCGCAGTTTCTCTTTGCATCAGCAATGGCCCGACCAAGATCATCAGCGGGCCCATCTGATGCCTCTTCTTCAGCTTCTTCCCGCATTGCCAGCTCAGCTTCTTCCCCCATTGTTGTACCATCGTATTCAGGGAACCCATGGCCAGGATAGCTATCGTCATCCTCTTCTTCTTCATTCTCTTCCATTAGGACACCTCTTTCTCTGTGCTTGGTCCAATTGTTATAGCCGGACATGAAACCGGACTCAAACAGGTGGACGTGAATGGTTCTTGAGTTAGAGTAATTTCGATCATTCTTACAGCCAGCACATGGCCAATACATAAAACCATCCACCCGCTTGTTAGCGTCAGCCGCAAGCAGCAAAGCACGCACGCCATTAATGAACTAGGGAGAGCATCAGTCATCGTACATCCATTGCCGGCTCATCTTCATTACACAACACCGAAAAGACCAAATTAATACAAGTTCATACACACTTATTCTCATAAAACAACATACAAACTCTCTAGCTAAAGCATTTAAATGCAACAACAAATGCAATCAAGATCGCAACTAAGGTGACAATTGATCCAACAGCATAGTGATACCAAGCCTCTTGATTAACGGCATATTTTTTAAATTTTCTAATCTTCAAGCGCATTGCATCCATCTTGATCTTGTGATCATCGACGACATCGGCAACATACAACTCCAGTTTCATCTTCTCTTCTTCAATTTTTCTTTCAAATACTCATTTTCTTTTTCAACTAAATTTAACTTCTCAACAAGAGGGTCGGTTGCAATTTTGGTTCACATACCTCCGAGATAAAAATATCTATGTCAACTTGGTGGGCATAATTTTCATAAACACAAAATGTAACAAATAGTTATAAAAGAGAATATACCACATCCGAATCAATAATCCGGACGAGGGCCGATGGGGATGGATATCAAAACGATGCCACTATGTATAACAAACAACGTGCTGGTAAGAAAATTATACAAGTAACTATCTAAATCACACAAACATGATTTTCTTTTTATAAAAAGGATAAGAACAAGAGGCTCACCAAAGTGGTGCTGGCGAAGGGACGGTGCGGGCGATCGACGGTGGTTAGGACGGGGACGGGAAGGCACTAAGTAAACCACACCTAAACATGCAAACTAAGAAGTTAATTTGAGCTCAAATTGCATATAAATCAAATAAACTACCACATATAAATACTCCCAAACAAAAACCCACAAATCACTATACTTATAGAGCATTGCAAGAGCTAATCTAGCAATGACAGATGAAAGGACAAAGTTGCTAACCTTTGTGAACACTTGGATGGATGGGGTGCCTTCAAATCTTGGCTAATTTTCGCAAAAGTGGAGGATGAGCTCGAGCAAGAGGTGAAGAACAGAGAAGATGAAAGGGGAAGAACAGAGAGCTCGGGCTGGACAAAGGGTTTATATAGGAGCATCTGTAGTCCCGGTTGGTTATACAAACCGGGACTAAAGGTGCACCTCTAGTCCCAGTTTGTGACACGAACTAGGACTAAATGTGCTCGTGGGGCCCCAGCCTGACACCAGCCTGCCACCACCCCTTTAGTCCCGGTTCGTGTCACGAACCAGTACTAGAGGTTCAACACGAACTGGGACTAATGATGCCCGCCCCCCTAGCCGTTGTAACCGGGACTAATGGTCACATTAGTACCAGTCCGTTTCCAAACCGGGATTAATGGGGCTCACGTAAGGTCGTTTTTCTACTAGTGACAAACGATTTAATGGGGAAAATTGTGTGTGATGTACCTGCGAACGGAAATGTTTTCCTTGTAGTGACTGTGTGGGATGTATATACGAATGGAAACGTATTTCTTGGATTAACTGTGTGGGATGTACATACTAACGGAAATGTATTCCTTGGATTGACTGTGTGGAATGTACATGCGAACGGAAAAATTTAGCGGGGATTGACTATGTGGGATGTACTTACGACCGGAAACGATTTGAAATGTATAATTGTATTTTTTTTAGCACAACTGTACATATAACCGTATTTGATCGCTCGCCGGTCGCACACGGCCTCATTTTGCCGAGCGTGTGTGCCAGGAGGGCATATCCCCGTTGGTTTCTTGGTCGTGTGGGAAGGACCCCCCTATCGCAGCCACTCACTTGGCGACGGTTCAAAACACCGTCCCGGAAAGGGGTTAAAAACCGTTTGTATAGCACCTCGCTGTAGCAGTGTCTGCTCCCCAAAAGGATTAATGCCATCTGCACTTAAACCAAACCATACGTTCCTTACGTCATCTCCAAAGTCCTCCCACTTTCTCTTGATTTTTCTCCAGTACGACCCGTCAGCGGGTACTTTCAACTTCCCATCTTTCTTACGGTCTTCTTTGTGCCATCGCATCAACTTGGCATGCTCTTTGTTTTGGAACAAACATTTCAACCGTGGTATTATAGGAGCATACCACATCACCTTGGTAGGAATCTTCTTCCTGGGGCGCTCGCCCTCAACATCACCAGGGTCATCGCGGCTGATCTTATAGCGCAACGCACCGCATACCGGGCATGCATTCAAATCCTCGTACTCACCACGGTAGAGGATGCAGTCATTAGGGCATGCATGTATCTTCTACACCTCTAATCCTAGAGGGCAGACAACCTTCTTTGCTTCGAATGTACTGTCGGGCAATTCATTTTCCTTTGGAAGCATCTTCTTTAATATTATCAGCAATTTTTCAAATCCCTTGTCAGATACACCATTCTGTTCCTTCCATTGCAGCAATTCCAGTGTGGTACCCATCTTTTTCTTGTCATCTTCGCAATTTGGGTACAACAATTTCTTGTGATCATCTAACATGCGCTACAACTTCAGCTTCTCCTTTTCACTTGCATGGTTTCTCTTTGCATCGGCAATGGCCCGACCAAGATCATCAGCGGGCTCATCTGATGCCTCTTCTTCAGCTTCTTCCCCCATTGTCGGCTCAGCATCTTCCCCCATTGTTGTACCATCGTATTCAGGGAACCCATGGCCAGGATAGTTGTCATCATCCTCTTCTTCTTCATTCTCTTCCATTAGGACCCCTCTTTCTCCGTGCTTGGTCCAACAGTTATAGATGGACGTGAAACTGGACATAAATAGGTGGATGTGAATGGTTCTTGAGTTAGAGTAATTGTGATCATTCTTACAGACAGCACATGGACAACACATAAAACCATCCGCCTGCTTGTTTGCCTCAGCCGCAATCAGAAAAGTATGCATGCCAGTAATGAACTGGGGAGAGCATCGGTCATCGTACATCCATTGCAGGCTCATCCTCATTACACAACACCGAAAAGACCAAATTAATACAAGTTCATACATAAAGTTCATAAACACTTATTCTCATAAAACAACATACAAACTCTCTAGCTAAAGCATTTAAATGCAACAACAAATGCGATCAAGATCGCAACTAAGGTAACAATTGATCCAACAGCATAGTGATACCAAGCCTCTTTCTTAACGGCATATTTTCTAATCTTTCTAATCTTCAAGCGCATTGCATCCATCTTGATCTTGTGATCATCGACGACATCGGCAACAAACAACTCCAGTTTCATCTTCTCTTCTTCAATTCTTTTCAATTTTTCTTTCAAATACTTGTTTTCTTTTTCAACTAAATTTAACTTCTCGACAAGAGGGTCGGTTGCAATTTCCGGTTCACATACCTCCTAGATAAAAATATGATTGATGGGCATAATTGTCATAAACACGAAATGCAACAAATAGTTATAAAAGAGAGTATATACCACATCCGAATCATAAACCAGACGAGGGCCATCGGGGACGGATATCAAAACCATGCCACTATGTATAACAAACAACAATACAGGTAAGAAATTTATACAAGTAACTATCTAAATCACACAAACATGATTTTTTTTTATAAAAAAGGATAAGAACAAGAGGCTCACCAAGGTGGTGCCGGCGGCAGGACGGTGCGGGCGATCGACGGTGGTTAGGACGGGGACGGGATGGAACTAAGTAAAACACACCTACACATGCAAAACAAGAAGTAAATTTGAGCTTAAATTGCATTTAAATCAAATAAACTCCCACTTATAATTACTCCCAAACTAAAACCCACAAATCACTATACTTATAGAGCATTGCAAGAGCTAATCTAGCAATTTGAGATGAAAGAACAAAGTTGCTAACCTTTGTGAACACTTGGATGGATGGGGTGCCTTCAAATCTTGACAAATTTTGGCAAAAATGGAGGATGAGCTCAAGCAAGAGGGGAAGAACAGAGGGAAAAAACAGAGAGCTTTGGCTCGGGCTGGACGAAGCACTATATATAATGATCTCTTTAGTCCCAGTTGGTTATACAAAAACGGGACTAAAGGTGTGCCTCTTGTCCCGGTTTGTGACACGAACCGGGACTAAATTTGCTCGTGGGGGCTCAAGCCTGACACAAGCCTGCCACCTCCTCTTTAGTCCCGGTTTGTGACACGAACTGGGACTAGAGGCACGCCACGAACCGGGACTAATGATGCCCGCCCCCTAGCCATTGGAACCGAGACTAATGGTCACATTAGTACCGGGTCGTTATCAAACTGGGACTAATGGGGCTCACGTAAAGTCATTTTTCTACTAGTGACAGGTGGTGGTCGCGGGTATGCGTGGTTTAATGGCGGAGGACTGGGGTGCGGTTTGCAAGGACCATCGGGGAACTTTGTTGAAGGAGTAGCCGGCCCTAACAACCGGTATAACCAGGGTAGTTACCGTGGTTTCCGCGGCGGGCGAGGACGGGGCCGGCGTCCACCTCCACCGCGACCCCCCCCCCCCGCCTCCTGTCGAGGCTGCTGAAGTGGCTCAAGCCGAGTCGGCTGCTGCCACGCCCGTTGTGGCGTCATCATCTCTTGCTTTGCCCGAGCTTGCTGTAGATACAGTCCGGGCTCTTGTGGCTGTCAACGTTCCGGTGGCCGGTCCAGGGGCTGCTAAGTCAGGGGACGGTGTTTCTGATAAGGGGACGGACAAGTCAGATGGTGAAAAATTATCTAAATGGGCTATTAAGAAGAAAAAGTTGAAATGTTATAGATGTGGCGAGCCTAGACACTTCGTGGCAGAATGCACTAAGGAGTTATGCGATTACTGTCTTAAGTCACAACATGTGTCCGGTGAGTGTCCTCTTCTTTCGGGACCTAAATTGGTGGTCAATATATACGGAGTTTGCTGCCAGGAGTTGATGTTCTTTGAGTCACCTGATGTGGCACCATCGACGCACATAATGGAGGGATCTTTTGCAGGAGTAGTCAGGGTGACTAATGGGTTCATGACAGAAGCACAGATTGTGCAGCAGTTGCGTGAGTTGGCACCGGGCAATTTTCAGTGGAACCTTGTCAAGCTGGAGAATCAGACTTACAAGGTAGATTTTCCCACTAAGGAGGATCAGCTACATATTCTTAAGGTTGGTATGTGAAGAGTCCCGAGTACTAACATCATCATGGAGTTCGACGAGTGGAAGCAGAAAGAACCACAGGGCACACCTTTAGATCAGATTTGGGTACGTTTTTCACGTGCACCACCTAAGCTGCTGAACAACTTTCTGGTTACCTGGAGCTTGGGATCTCTCATTGGCAAGACAGAACAGGTAGATATGCCTTTCACTCATGAACATGGTGTGGCGAGGCTACTTGTCAGTGTGGTCAGTATTGAGTTCGTGCCGGATGTGGTCAAGTGGACCCATGCGGGGGTCACGTATGAGTTAGCGATTGAGATCGAGGATACACCGCTACTCCAGGAGGTTGACGAGCAACAGGATATGGACACGACTGAGGGGGGTGGAGCCCCTGGGAATCAGAACAAGGGGACTGAGGATACATCTCGGGAGTCGGCCAAGGGGCCCAATCCATAGTCTGATAAGGCATATAAGTCTGCCAAGGGGACCACATCATCCACGACACCGATGAATACACTACGTTTTGGTTCCTTTATATCGGGTTCGGCTCCCAGTCGATTATGGAGCAACAGAGTCGAGATGGACGACCTGGTGGAACTTGAGCTACCGCCGGTGATGCTTCATGATTGCGTATCGCCGATGGCTCCCACACCGCCTCGGGAGATCTCCGGGCCGGGGGTGGTTAAGCCGCGTCTTGCTAATGATGCGGCCATACGGACGGATGGGCAGGAGGCCCTCGCTTGCGTCTCCGCAGCAGCAGACGCTCGGGGCGCCGACTCTGTCATGGAGAGGAGGCGCACCCAGATGGCTTCCTCGGCTGCAGGTGCTAGGGACGCCGGGACGGTCGTTGAGGGAGGGGAGGGGCGCGGGCAGGAGGCCCTCACCTCCCCCTCTCCCATGGCGTTCCCCGGCCGCTGTGACAGTATGATGGGGAGTGGGGCTGCCGAGCAGTAGGCTCTGCGGTCCCTTTCTCCCTCAGTACCTACTGGAGGTGCTAACTCAACCGCCCCCTCCCCCCCCCTCCGTCTTCACCGTCCATGAGGGGTCGGGGTAAGATCGGGGAGCAGACACCTCGGGAGAGGTCTACGGAGGAGATTATCGCTTTTGGTGGGATCATGGACCCAGTGTCGGCTGGCAGGCGTGTCAGCAACCGAATCCAGGAGCAACCAGACGCGGACGACTTGCAATTAGGGTGTGCCATGAGGGCGGCCAAGCTTCGCGATGTCAAGGCAACTACAGGTATGTCATTTAATAAGAGTTGTTCAATTTTGCATTTCTTTGAATATGAAATTAACGATAAGGCCCATTGTCGGTGTCAAAACCGGCAGACCTCGGGGTAAGGGGTCCCGAGCTGTGGATCTAGGGTCAATGGGTAACAGGGGACGACGAACATAGTGTTTACCCAGGTTCGGGCCCTCTCGAAGATGTAAAACCCTACGTCCTTCTTGATTGTCTTGAATGTATGACGTGGTTTACAGAGTAGATCTACCTCGAGGTCAGCATGAGCTAAACCCTAAGGCTATGAGGTGATGAATGTAGCTCTAACCCTAATGACTACAACCCTCGGTTTATATAGACACCGATAGGGTTAGGGTTACCGGAGATAGATTATAACAAGAGGGAAAGAGATCTCGTCCATCCTTGACTTGGAGGGCACACCATGGCTTCATAGATCTCCGGTCACCATACGGCTCCACCAGTCCAGCCCATGTATAATGGGCCGTTGCCCTGAGGACCCCTTAGTCCATGACTCCCTCAGTAGCCCCCGAACATGCCTCCAACGCCGGGGATTGTCCTCTGGAATCTTCACATCATCGGCTTGCGAGACGAGTTCTTTTATTCCTTCATTCTTCTTGAAGCCATATCAATTTCACCGAACACTATCTGGAACCCGCTCTAATGTACTCGGGTTCGGACAGTTTCAAGATTTTGGGATCCGAAGACATCTCGAGATTGAGGTGGGACCATCAGGTTTTAATGCCGTTCCTCGGGGCCAACGTTTCGCACACCTTTCTAGAGGGCGTGCGGCCCAATGCCATCCTTCCACGCACCCGTCCTTTCGACTTCGCGATAAGTCGCCTATTTATAGATCCAAAAGGTGCTGAGAACAGTTACCTCCCCCTTCGCCAAGAACGACACCAAAAAAATTCTCCAAAGCCATGGCTGACATCCTAGGTTCTTCGTCGCGCCCTCACGGCCCGCTCCCAGGCGATTGGTCGAGCTGTTCGTTCTTGCATATCCAGCTGAGTCGCTTGCATACGCAGTGCTTCATCCGTTCGGCCAATCTGATCCCAGTCCGCGCCGGTCTCATCTCCGTTGATGGCTGCGCCCTTGCCGAGAACTCCCCCGCCCCAAGCAAGGAGGAGAGGGTATGTCTCATGCCCTTCCTTCTAAGAGGTTTGGGTTTTCCTATTCATCCCTTTCTACGGGGTCTACTAGAGTTCTATGGGATCCAGCTCCACAACCTCACCCCGGGGTCCATATTGCACATTTCTGGCTTTGTAGCCTTGTGCGAGATATTTCTGAGTTGCCAGCCCCACTTTGACTTATGGAGGAAGTATTTCTGTCTTGTCCCTTGCCTCTGAGAGGGATCTATATTTGAGGTAGGCGGCGCCGAAGTATGGCGAATAGCTGGGACAGGGTACCCAATCGGGACCCCACAGAAAGATCCCGAATGATGGACTTCAGAGTGGTTTTATATTGAAGACATTCCCCTCACTGACCCAATTCGGCAAGGGCTACCCGAATATTCAAATGACCCGGCTATAAAGCGGTACAGCTGGTGGCCTAGAGGCCCTTCCCAACAGGATAGCGAAGAAGTGCATGCACTGTTGGTCAAGATTAGGCTGCTAACTAGCAGCAAGCTGACCATGGTCGAAGTTATGGCCATCGCCATTACCGGATGCATGCAACTCCTCCAACAGTGGGGTCACCCTCTATGGTGCTATAACGGGACCAACGATGTGACATGTCACCAGCGGCAACGGCCAAACAACAAGGCAGCCCTGGCTAAAATACTGGCTGATCTCTTCAAGGGAGACGAAGCAGAGTTCGCTCACATGAGTATTCGAGAAGGCTGCTCTGGTTACAATCCGGCGAACTGGGTAAGCCATAATCCATTATTTTGAGCCCATAGATCATGCCGAATCCTTACTGATTGCCACTTGAACAGGGATGGAGGCGTCAGGTTGCATCCATTAGTTGTCCTCCTCCTCAACCAGAGAATCACTCTTGTGATGGCGATCCGGGGTATCATGACGACCCAGAGATATCAATCAAATTCGAAGATGGGGTGTTATATCAGGAGGGCCTTGCTGGCTTCAAAGTGGCTGTAACAGCCGATCACCCCAGGGCTCTTCCCTCTTCTACAGTAAGTGAAAAGAAGACCCTCTCCCGAACAGGGCGCCCGTCTCGTGCTACCCCCACGTGCTGACTTCTACTCCAAGCTTTGGCCCTTGATGGGAGATCAAAGCGGAAAGCTTCCGCCGAGGCGGAGGCACCTGCCCCCTCGGCCCAAAGGTAACATATTTCGGAATTGTAGTGAGGGTTGCCGTTGGCACTTTCTTATTAGAGCTTGCTCAATTTTGCACAAGGCGTATGCCCCTACACCAATCCAAAGATCTCCCGGATGCGCCGAACCGCAACTCCGGTCTCAAGTCTTCGGCACAAGCAAGAGCCTCCTCTGAACACGCGGCAGCTGGTGTACCTCCGGCGGGCTCTTACGATGTTTCGGTCACTCATTCCGAGGTCGAGAGCGTAATGAACCATCGCCACCGGAGGGAGACTTTACATCATAATGCTTTTGCCGAACAGGAATTTAATGCTTTTAATTCGATGGATGTGTACCTTGGAGCGGCCCGGACAGGTCTTGATGGGATTGCCAGTCTATTTGCCGCCAAGGTGCAGCTATATAGCTTAAAAGCAGATCATGTTCCTTAACCAACTGGCCCCCAAGCCTTAGTTCGGGCGGGACGGCCGAGTTAAGGGTGTCTAATGATATTTATTTTTGTAGGCCGCAGGAGAGCAAAACAAAAAGCTATCCGAGGACCTTGAAGTGAGTCGGACACAATTGGTTGAAGCCAAGGCCGAACTGGATGCGGCTCGAAAAGCCAGCAGCGAATTGTCCGGTAAGTAGGAAAGACTATTTTTGTAGGTATACGTTGTATGCTAAGCATTAACACATATTCTCCGTACAGCCGCGGGAGCTGTAAGTGAGCTGCGGAGGGAGCTGGAGGCTGGTAAACGAGTACTGACGCGAAGTCAGGAGGAGAAAAATGAGCTCAAGGCAGAAAATCGACGGCAAGCCGAGGAAATTAAGAGTTTGAGAGCTCAGCTAGCCCAAACTATGGAGGAAAACCAGAAGCTAAAAGGTGGCATATTCGGTAAGCGCTGATCATACCGTGCTGTTGGCAAGTGTCATTATGTGTTAATGATGATGTGCAACACCTGCTTATTAGGTCTCCTGACTGGGCGGCCTGAGGAAGAAGTAAGCACCTATGATGGGAACCTTCTAAAGGCACTGTCGAAGACCTATGAAAAGGCCCGGAAAGCCATGAAGAGCATGGCGAAGGCGTTATGGCCGTCAGATGCGGCACCAGAGAGTATGGCCGAACTAGCCAGTCGCTTTAAAGGGGCTCGATGAAGGTTTGAATTATGGAAGATCTTGGCCTGTCGAGAAGGAGCGCGCGAGGCATGGGCTATGGTAAAGACCCGCTTCACCAAGCTAGACCCGGTGCATATGGCCCGGGTTGGTCCCGTGGGTCCTGAGGGCCAAGAGATACCACTAAGCTTGGTGTATGATGACCTCATGCAAGCCGCTCACTAATCTCAAAAGGATTGTGCTTTAGAGCAATTGATAGACATTGTCGAGAAGGAGTAATTTTGTCAATTCTATGTATCTATGTACTTTATGTTGACCGTGCTCAATCCGCGCTCTTATTTATTTTTTGAAAGAATGTTGTCTTAGCCGGCCATCGGCTTATACCTCCCCAATCAGAGATCGGGAAGTGTTCCGTATTATGTGTCGTGGAAAACAAAGCAACACTTCGGGAATGAGGCAATCCGGCCATCTGGTTTAAACCGACGAAACATGTGTGGAGAACGATGTTATATTACTGTTTGACATAAGAATCATCTTCTGATAAAAATAGTTCCTCCAAGGGTTCCTTTCTTTAGGTAAAATGATAATCCGGATACGTAAGATCAATGGAAACCAATGGCTGCGAAAAAACCATGGTGATAGCGCGAGGCTATATTCGCTTCCCTTAGGCCAAATTATTGTATTCTGTAAGAACACTAGCGTTCGGCTTCACCCGTCTGAGGTACGGTCCCGGATGACCCGGTCGTAACAATCACAGAGGTGCTCCCTTTACTCTCTAGCATTATAATCGGGAACGTAGGGGTAATCACAGGAGCCAGGCAACCCGGCTTGGCAAAGATCTTAAGTCAAACAAGTGCATATGTTGGCTTACCATGTATGAGAAGGATGCAATCAGGACGAATGCGATATATACATTTATTCGGCTCTTCTAAGGGAGCCCCCAAGCAAAGCTGGGTGTTACATTTAATGGTGTATATAGTACGAGCTTGGTATGGTTTGGTTTAGTCGAACTAGAACCACGGCGAAAGAGAGAAAAAGGTAAAAAATAAAAGAAGGAAAAGGCAAAAATTTATGTCGGACTCAGTCGTAAAAACACCGCGGCCTTGCTGTGTTCCGTGGGTTCGGCTCGAGGCCGTCATTAGATGGGCGGTGAAGACGATACGCTCCTCCTATGAGTACTTCATCGATGATGTACGGTCCCTCCCATTTAGGTGATAGTTTATTCTTCTGTTTTTCGGGGAGTCGGAGGACAAGGTCTCCCACGTTGTATGTCTTTGCCTGGACTTCACGGTTGTGGTAACGTCATGCTTGCTGCTGGTAGAACGCGGACCGAGCTCGAGCTATGTCTCGCTCTTCTTGCATAGCGTCCAGATCATCCTGCCGATCGAGCTCGGTTTCCTTTTCTTTGTACATGCGCACTCTAGGTGCGTCATGGATAAGGTCGCATGGAAGAATAGCTTCCACACCGTATACCATGAAAAATGGTGTGTATCCGATTGATCGATTAGGAGTAGTGCGCAGCCCCCATAGTACGGAATCGAGTTCCTCGACCCAATAGCAGTCTGATTGTTCAAGGGGTCGAACTAGGCGAGGCTTAATGCCACTCATAATGAGTCCATTGGCTCGTTCGACCTGCCTGTTGGTCTGTGGGTGGTACACCGAGGCGTAATCGAGCTTGATGCCCATTTTGCCGCACTAGTCTTTAACTTCCTGGGCGGTGAAGTTGATACCATTATCGGTAATTATGCTATGGGGGACACCATAGCGGTGTACGACATCGGATAAGAAGTCGACGACTGGTCCAGATTCTGCCGAAGTGACGGGTCTTGCCTCGATCCACTTGGTGAATTTGTCGACCATGACCAATAAGTACTTCTTTCTGTTGGTCCCCCCTTTGAGTGGTCCGACCATGTTGAGACCCCAGACCGCAAAAGGCCATGTGATCGGTATCGTCCGAAGAGCTGTGGGGGGCATGTGGCTTTGATTTGTGAACAGTTGGCATCCAACACAATGTTGGACTAATGTCCGGGCATCTTCATGGGCGGTAGGCTAGAAAAAACCTGCTCGGAAAGCTTTGCTGACCAGGGCCCGAGCTACCGCGTGGTGTCCGCCCATGCCCGCATGTATCTCTGCCAAGAGCTTATGCCCCTCTTCTTCGGAGATGCACCTTTGTAAAACTCCTGTGGTACTCTTCCTATAGAGTTCACCCTCATGGACCTTGTATGCTTTAGAGCAGAGAACTATGCGTCGTGCTTCGGTTTGATCCTCCGGAAGCTGATGTTGTGTGAGGTAGGCAAGCAGGGGTTCTGTCCAGGGTGGGATTACGGCCATTACCTCGTGTGCGGAAGGCGTTTCCTCGAGTGCGGAGCCGTTGATGACGTGATCATCGTGTTCATTTTCGGGCGAGGTATTGTGAGCGGGCTTGTTGGATAGTGTACCAGCGGCGTCGTCCTGCCACACCATGAAGGGCTTAAAGAGCCGCTCGAGGAAGGTGTTTTTGGGAATCGGGTCATGCTTGGCGCCCATGCGGGCGAGGACGTCGGCTGCTTGATTGCTGTCTCTAGCGACATGGTGAAATTCTAGGCCCTCAAATCGGGCTGATATTCGGGGGACCGCGTTTCTATATGCCGCCATCTTGGAGTCTTTGGCGTCGAATTTGCCGTTGACTTGTGAGATCGCCAAGTTTGAATCTCCCCTTACCTTGAGGCGCTGCACGCCCATTGATGTGGCCATACGAAGACCGTGCAGTAGTGCTTCGTATTCGGCTGTGTTGTTGGAGTCCGTGTACATTATTTGGAGGACATACCGAACAGTGTCGCCTGTGGGGGAGATTAGGATGACCCCAGCCCCCAGTCCGACTAACATCTTTGAGCCGTCGAAGTACATTGTCCAGTGTGAGTATGTAGAGTACTCTCGGGGTAGTTCGGCCTCGGTCCATTCGGCTATGAAATCGGCTAGTACCTGAGATTTAATGGCTCGGCGTGGCTTATATGTTATCTCTAAGGGGAGAAGCTTGATGGCCCATTTGGCGATGCGGCCTGTGACATCCCTGTTATTGATTATATTGTTCAAGGGGACCTCTGATGCCACTGTGATCGAACATTCTTGAAAGTAATGACGTAGCTTTCGAGATGCCATGAAGACCGTGTAGGCTATCTTTTGATAGTGCAGGTATCGTGATTTGCATGGCGTAAGTACCTCAGACACGTACTAGAACGGCTTCTGGACTTGGAACTTATGGCCCTCGGATTCCCGCTCTACGACGAGCAACGCACTGACCACCTGATTGGTGGCTGAAATGTATAGTAGCATGGGTTTGCCGATGCCGGGTGCGTCCAGGATAGGGTTGCCGGCGAGGAGTGTTTTAATCTCCTCGAGTGCCATGGTTGCTTCACCTATCCACTAGAAGTTCTTGGTCTTTTTATGCAGTTTGTAGAGTGGCAATGCCTTTTCTCCGTGGTGGGATATGAAGCGGCTCAAGGTGGCCATGCTTCCCGGTAGCTTCTGGACATGCTTAAGCTCTATTGGTATTCCGAGCTGAGATGGTGCTCTAATTTTGGCTGGATTGGCTTCGATTCCTCTATGGGAAACTATGAATCTGAATAGCTTTCCAGCGGGGACCTCGAAGACACATTTCTCCAGGTTGAGCCGTATGTCGTAGACCCGCAGGTTGTCGAAGGTTTGGCGTAGGTCGTCTATCAGTTGGTCGATGTGTTTGGTTTTGACAACCACGTCGTCAATGTATGCCTCGACTGTTCTACCAATTTGGTTTTTGAGGCATGTTTGAATCATGCGCTGGTATGTGGCTCCCGCGTTTTTTAGTCTGAACGGCATGGTGTTGAAGCAGAAGAGGCCGTAGGGGGTGATGAATGTGCTTGCTGCCTGATCGGACTCCTTCATCTTGATCTGATGGTATCTGGAGTATTCGTTGAGGAAGCATAACGAGTCGTGTCCGGCGGTGGTGTCGATGATCTGGTCTATCCTTGGTATAGGGAATGGATCCTCAGGGCAGGCTTTGTTGAGGTCTTTGAAGTCGACGCAGAGCCGCTAGGACTTATCCTTCTTGGGTACCATAACCAGATTTTCTAACCAATCGGGGTGCTTGATCTCGCGGATGAATCCGGCCTCTAGCAGTTTTGCAAGCTCTTCGCCCATGGCCTGCCGTTTGAGTTCGGGAAATTGGCGCAGGGCTTGTTTCACTGGCTTGAAGCCTTTTAAAATGTTGAGGTTGTGCTCTGCTAGCCTCCGTGGGATTCCTGGCATATCTGATGGGTGCCAGGCGAATATTTCCCAATTTTCACGCAGGAAAGTCCTCAGTGCCTCGTCGACTGTGGGGTCCAGCTGTGCTCCTATGGATGCCGTTTTATTGGGATCTGTTGGGTGCACTTGAAATTTGACTATTTCGTCCGCTGGCTTGAATGATGTGGGTTTTTGTCTTTTACTGAGAACCACGTCATCCCTATCGACTGTAGTGCGTAGCGTTGTCAACTCTTCAGCCACGAGGGCTTCAGATAGTACCTCTAGGGTGAGGTATGCCGTCTTATTTTCAGCTCGCAAGGCTTTGCTCGGGTCGCTTTTAAGAGAGATCACCCCGTTGGGCCCTGGCATCTTGAGTTTCATATACCCGTAATGTGGAATGGCCTGAAATCTTGAGAATGCCTCACGTCCTAGAAGGGCGTGGTATCCACTACGGAAGGGCACAATGTGAAATAGTAAGGGTTCAGATCTATAGTTGTCGGGTGTACCGAACACAACGTCCAGGGTTACGCGTCCCGAGCAGTGTGCCTCCCTACCGGGTATTATACCTCGGAATGTGGTATGACTGCGTTCGATGCGAGACCTGTTGAACTACATTTTGTCTAGAGTATCCTCGTAGCTGAGGTTGAGGCCGCTGCCTCCATCCATCAACACTTTAGTCAGCCGGAAACCGTCGACAATGGGGTCGAGGACCAGTGCGGCCGGTGCGTGGTTGTTATGGGGGATTGGCTCGTCCTTCTTGTTGAAGGTGATAGGCGTGGCCGCCCATGGCTGTGTGGCCGTCACTTGATATATTTGATTGATCTCTCGAAGAGCCTTTTTCCTTTTATTGTTTGAGGCGAACGTCTCGTATACCGTGAGGATATTGTGCTCCTGTGGTGAAGCCGAGGACTGCTTATCTGGGGGTGTAAGGCCAAAGATTGGCTCGCCATATTTGGCCACTTGTCTTACCACCCAACAGGCTCGAAGTCCATGGGTTGGGTTTGTGTCTAGCAAGACCGAATGTATGCGGCATGGTTTATCCAGCAACTCGTCTAACACCGATCTGGGCCTAGTTTTCTTTTCATTAGGCTCGCGCTCCGGTGACCGATTTGTGTAAGCCCGTTTAAGGCGAGGCCTTCCGTGATGCGCAGCAGGCTGTTGCCCCATGTTCAGCTGTTGCGCCCACCACATGTTCTCCATGGCGCAATATTTGCGTACCATGTCTGATAGTTCGGTGAAGCTTTGAGTTCGGCGACGCGCGAGGGCGTTTAAGAGGCCCTCGTCCCTGCAGTTAAACTGGAAGGCTTTAATTATTTCTTTAGCACAGCAAGGTGCCATCCTGTTCTTTACCAGGAGAAATCTAGCCCAATAATGGTGGGACTGTCTCATTTGGCAGCTGTTTGACATACATGAGGGCCCATATGTCTGGGTTTCCCGAATCCGGAGAGTATTCCGTGTGGTGGGCGGGCGGGAAAATTTCAAGAATTCCCTCCTGCCGCGGACCCGGACTATCCTTGATGGGTGGTTGAGTCATGTCTGGTTCTGACCACACAGGGCTTGGATCCGAACTGGTGTGCAGCCGGATAGGCTCAAGGCCGAGAGTCGTGCTGGGGGTTATGCACTACTAGAATCAGAGAATTTGCCGTCAGCCAGTTCTTTGTCGTCGGCTAGCGGACGGCAAAGAAGGTCTTTGTCGTCCGCTCACGAAAAGCAGACGGCAAAGAACTGGCTGACGACAAACTTCCTCTTTGCCGCCAGCCAGTTTTTTGCCGTCCGCTAGCTGACGGCAAAGTAGCTTTTGCCGTTAGCCAGTTCTTTGCCATCGGCTAGTGGACGGAAAAGATACTTTGCCGTCAGCTAGCGGATGGCAAACAATATTCTACCTAATGGCGATAATGCCCCCGCCCCTCACCCTAACCCTAACCCTGTCTCCCACCCCCCTCCTCACTCTCCGTCTCCCACCCCCTTCTCTCTCTCCCCGACAGGACCCCCACCTCCGTCGCCCCAACCCAACGCCGCCCGCCGCCACCGACCCCCGCCACTAAGCCCCCTGGCCCCACGCCCCTCCGGCCGCCAAACCCCCCCCCCCCCCGATGCCCCGCCGCTCCTGCACGCCGCCCCGGCCCGCCTTCGCCGGCACCGCCATCGGTGTTAGTAAAATTTTCTCATTGCATTTTCATTCAACATATATAGAGATATTTTACATATCCAACATAATTTAAATGAAAATAAAACTTAAAAACGACATTAATCGTCGTCGCTAGGCGCTAGCAGGTCGATCACGATGGCGCCTTCACCGTCACTGCCGTCGTCGCTGCTGCTGTTGGCGGCGACGTCATCCCAGTCGACGGGGCCATCATCCTCGCCATCGTCCTCGACCTCCGCCGGCGACATCGCGGTCTCCTCTGCCGCCATGGCCTCAGCGGCTTCGATTGCGGCCGCTACCTCGGCAGCCTCCCTCGTAGCCGCCACCACCGCGTCCGACGCCCGTAGGGCGACGTGCCAACCCGGAGTGTCGTCTGGATCGCCGTCGTCGCGGAGGACCACTTGTTCTGGTGGCAGCTCCATGGCGGGAGGAGCGGCCGGTGCGCGTGCGGGCGCAGCCACCGGGGTGCTGGCTGGCGGCGGGCAGCTCCACGACGGCGCTCCTGCGGGGCCGGGCCGTGCGGCGGTGCCGGGGCGCGAAGGCGGCCGCTCGCGCTAGCGAGGTCCGGGGTGACGCCGGTCGTCGAAGACCTTGCCTTTCTAGAAGGCATGACGGCCGGAGATGTTGTGGCGGCCGCCGATGTGGGTCCGGAGCTCCTCCGCCGTCGCGCTGGGGCCGAGCGTCGAATAGTCGTCCGCGCTGATCTTCCACTGCCAGGGAAGACGGCAGCCCGGCGGCACGAGGAGGCCGTACCAGCACAGCTTCGCCGTCTCCGGATTGCCGAGGCTGGACGGCCAGGCGCTCGGGGCGTTGTCGTCGCCACCGGCGCTACAGCTCCCGCGGTGGTACAACATTGCCGGCGCTGCGCTGGTTTTCTCGTCAGCGGCAGGATGTCGGGTGTGGCGGTGTGGCGCTGGGGCGGGGTCTTATAGCCGTCCGGGCAACAGGAGGTGGACGGCCAGGCCGGCGGCCGGCATTACTGCTCATTAATGCCGACGCCTCGGGACAGGGCGCGACGAGGTGATGGGGCGGCGGGGTGGAAGGCGAGGTGGCCGTCGACAGGATGGGGCGTCGGGTGGTGGCAGACGACGCACTTTGACCAGGCGACGCGCGTCAGTTTGACCGGATGAGGCGGTTGGATGCCACACGTCACGACGGGTACGTGAGGGTGACGTGTCGAAGCACATTTGCCATCGGTGGCAGACGGCAAATCCTCCCGTTGGCCACCTAACATGGCTAACGTCTCCTTTTTTGCCGTCCAAACTCTTTGCCGTCTACCACCGGCGGCAAAGGGCCTTTGCCGTCCGCTTTGGAGAAGCAGACGGCAAAGAACCTGTTTACCGTCACTCTCTTTGCCAGGCATGTTTGCCGTCGGTGGCAGACGGCAAAGAGCTTTGCCGTCAGCTTTTGGTGCCTTTGCCGTCTGCCATGGCGGACGGAAAATAAGCTGATTCCTGTAGTGATGTCCGGACGTACATCCGGGCGGGTGTCTGACTCCGAGCTAGTGATTCGAGTGTACACCACCTTCTGCTTACAAGGCTGTTACCCCTCCTGGGCCTCTTCTACTGTGGCGACGAGGTGCATGACCGGAGGGGTGTTGATTTCTCGGTTGTCGGGTTTAAGCCTGATCCGATCGTAGGCCGTGGGCTTGATAACAGAGATTCCCATTACACGGAATACACCTACCAACTGATCTGCCGGCTGGGCACATGGGGGTGCCAGGCACTCCGGCGACTCGGCGGGAGACCTTGCGGTCGGTCTGTCATAGTCGGGCTTCAGTGCCGGACTCTGAGAGATGCCGGATTTTTGTGAATTTGCTGGTCCTGGGGTTGATGCCCATGAACCAACAAATCCTTCAATGGGAGAGAAGCCTTCGATCTGGTCGAGGTGACTAGTGGGATCGGCGCGCACTAATATGTCGCCGAAGATGAGGAGGCGACCAGGGGCGATGAAGCCCTCGGTACGGGTATGGTCTCCATCGACCGGTTGAGCCATCGACTCTTCTGGCGATCCCACAGCGGAACTCTCAATGAAAGCACCAATGTCGGTGTCAAAACCGGCAGACCTCGGGGTAGGGGGTCCCGAGCTGTGGATCTAGGGTCGATGGGTAACAGGGAACGACGAACACAGTGTTTACCCATGTTCAGGCCCTCTCGAAGAGGTAAAACCCTAAGTCCTGCTTGATTGTATTGAATGTATGACGTGGTTTACAGAGTAGATCTACCTCGAGATCAGCATGAGCTAAACCCTAAGGCTATGAGGTGATGAATGTACCTCTAACCCTAATGACTACATCCCTCGGTTTATATAGACACCGATAGAGTTAGGGTTACCAGAGATAGATTACACCAAGAGGGAAAGAGATCTCGTCCATCCTTGACTTGGAGGGCACACCACGGCTTCATAGATCTCTGGTCACCATACGGCTCCACCAGTCCGGCCCATGAATAATGGGCCATCGCCCCGAGGACCCCTTGCTACTTCTTGAGCTTGCGTTGGTTTTTCCCTTGAAGAGGAAAGGGTGATGCAGCAAAGTAGAGATAAGTATTTCCCTCAATTTGAGAACCAGGGTATCAATCTAGTAGGAAACAACGCACCAATCACCGAATACCTGCACAAACAATCAAACAACTTGCACCCAACGTGATAAAGGGGTTGTCAATCCCTTCACGGTTACTTGCAAAAGTGAGATGTGATAGATATAGATGAAACTAAATAAAAGATAATTTAAATATTTTTGGTTTATAGATCGGAAATTAAAAATTGCAAAATACTAGATCGGAAACTTATATGATGGAAAATAGTAGATCGCAAACTTATATGATGGAAAATAGACCCGGGGGCCATAGGTTTCACTAGAGGCTTCTCTCAAGATAGCAAATAATATAGTGGGTGAACAAATTACTGCCGAGCAATTGATAGAAAAGGGCAAAGTTATGATGATATCTAAGGCAATGATCATGAACATAGGCATCACGTCCGTGTCAAGTAGACCGAAATGATTCTGCATCTACTACTATTACTCCACACATCGACCGACTCCTGCCTGCATCTAGAGTATTAAGTTCATGAAGGACAGAGTAACGCATTAAGTAAATGACATGATGTAGAGGAATAAACTCAGGCAATATGATGTAAACCCCATCTTTTTATCCTCGATGGCAACAATACAATACGTGCCTTGCTGCCCCTACTGTCACTGGGAAAGGACACCGCAAGATTGAACCCAAAGCTAAGCACTTCTCCAATTGCAAAAAAACCAATCTAGTTGGCCAAACCAAACTGATAGTTCGAAGAGAATTACAAAGATATCAAATCATGCATAAAAGAATTCAGAGAAGATTCAAATAATATTCATAGACAATCTGATCATAAATTAACAATTCATCGGATCTCGGCAAACACACCGCAAAAAAGTATTACATCGAATAGATCTCTAAGAACATCGAGGAGAAAATTGTATTGAGAATCAAAGAGAGAGAAGAAGCCATCTAGCTACTAGCTATGGACCCGTAGGTCTGAGGTAAACTACTCACGCTTCATCGGAAGGGAAATAGAGTTGATGTAGAAGCCCTCCGTGATTGAATCCCGCTCCGACAGGGTGCCAGAAAAGGTCCCTAGATGGGATCTCACGGGTACAGAAGGTTGCGGCGGTGGAAAAGTGTTTTCGTGGATGCTTCTGTTGGTTTGGGAACATATGTGAATACATAGGCGAAAGAATTAGGTCAGGAGGGTCACGGGGGCCCACAAGGCAGGGGCACGCCCTACCTCCCTGGGCGCGCCCTCCACCCTTGTGGCCACCTCGTGGCTCCTCCGACTTCATCTCCAAGTATCCTGGGTGTCTTCTGGTCCAAGAAAAATCATCGCGAAGATTTTATTCCGTTTGGACTCCGTTTGGTATTCCTTTTCCATGAAGCTAAAAAAACAAGGAAAAAACAGAAACTGGCACTAGGCTCTAGGTTAATAGGTTAGTCCCAAAAATAAAATAAAATAGCATATTAATGCATATAAAACATCCAAAACAGATAATATAATAGCATGGAACAATCAAAAATTATAGATACGTTGTTTGGTATGCAATCCATAAGTAGCTCTCATAATAGATTCATATGGCAATTTAATTTTCTTTCTAGGAAAGTGTTCCATGCCCTTCCTTAACAGAAATTGAAATCTAATGTTTCCTTCTTTCATATCAATAATTGCACCAATCGTTCTAAGGAAAGGTCTACCAAGAATAATAGGACATGTAGGATTGCAATCTATATCAAGAACAATGAAATCTACGGGCACATAATTCCAATTTGCAACAATAAGAACATCATTAATCCTTCCCATAGGTTTCTTAATAGTGGAATCCGCAATATGCAAATTTAAGGAACAATCATCAAATTCACGGAAACCTAACACATCACATAAAGTTTTTGGAATCGTGGAAACACTAGCACCCAAATCACACAAAGCATGGCACTCATAATATTTAATCTTAATCTTAATAGTAGGTTCCCACTCATCATAAAGTTTTCTAGGGATAGAAACTTCCAATTCAAGCTTTTCTTCAAAAGATTGCAGCATAGCATCAACGATATGTTTAGTAAAAGCTTTGTTTTGATTACAAGCATGAGGAGAATTCAACATGGATTGCAACAAGGAAATACAATCTATTAAAGAACAATTATCATAATTAAATTCCTTGAAATCCAAAAGAGTGGGTTCATTGCTACTTAAAGTTTTGACCTCTCCAATCCCACTTTTATCAATTTTTGCATCAAGATCTAAAAACTCTGAATCATTGGGACGCCTTTTAACTAAAGTTGACTCATCTCCAGTCCCATATTTATCAAGATAAAGATTCAATAGGAGTCACATCAATCACTTTAAGATCTTCATCATTATTTTCACGGAAACTAGAAGAACATGTTCTTACAAACCAATCTTTTTTAGCACGCATCTTAGCGGTTCTTTCTTTGCACTCATCAATGGAGGTTATCATAGCTTTTAGAGTTTCATTAATATAATGGTTGGGTGGAATAGATCTAAGTTTCAAAGAATCAACATCAAGAGAAATTCTATCCATGTTCCTAGCCAAATCATCAATCTTAAGCAATTTTTCTTCAATCAAAGCATTGAAACTCTTTTGCGAAATCATAAATTCTTTAACACTATTCTCAAAATAAGAGGACATATTATTATAATATCCATAAGAATTGTTGTAGGAATTACCATAATTTTTAGAGGAATTACTAGGAAACGGCCTAGGATTAAAATTACCTCTATACGCATTATTACCAAAATTGTTCCTACCAACAAAATTCACATCCATAGATTTGTTATTATTCTCAATCAAAGTAGACAAAGGAATATCATTAGGATCAAAAGAAGCACTCTTGCTAGCAAACAATTTCATAAGTTCATCCATCTTTCCACTCAAAACATTAATCTCTTCAATTGCATGCACTTTTTTACTAGTGGAAGATCTTTCGGTGTGCCATTGAGAATAATTAACCATAATATTATCTAGGAGTTTAGTAGCTTCTCCTAAAGTAATTTCCATAAAAATGCCTCCCGCGGCCGAATCTAAAAGACTTCTAGAAGCAAAATTCAATCCGGCATAAATTTTTTGTATAATCATCCACAAATTCAAAACATGAGTAGGGCAATTTAGTATCATCAATTTCATCCTCTCCCAAGATTGTGCAACATGCTCATGATCAAGTTGCTTAAAATTCATAATATCGTTCCTAAGGGAGATGATCTTAGCAGGAGGAAAATACTTGGAAATAAAAGCATCTTTATACTTATTCCATGAATCAATACTATTTTTAGGCAAAGATGAAAACCAAGTTTTATCACGATCTCAAAGTGAGAACGGAAATAGCTTCAATTTAACAATATCATTATCCACATCTTTTTTCTTTTGCATATCACACAAATCAATGAAATTGTTTAGATGGGATGCGGCATCTTCACTAGGAAGGCTGGAAAATTGATCTTTCATAACAAGATTCAGCAAAGCGGCATTAATTTCATAAGATTCCGCACTAGTGGCGGGAGCAATCGGAGTACTAATAAAATCATTGTTATTAGTGTTAGAAAAATCACACAATTTTGTATTCTCCTGAGCCATCGTGACAAAGCAAACAATCCAACACACGAGCACACAAAAAGCAAACGAAAAAGACGAACAAAAGAAGCGCGAATAAAAAGGCAAATCTTTTCGAAAATCGTTTTAGAAGTGGGGGAGAGGAAACAAGAGGCAAATGGCGAATAATGTAATGCAAGAGATGAGAGTTTATGATGGGTACTTGGTATGTCTTGACTTGACATAGATATCCCCGGCAATGGCGCCAGAAATTCTTCCTGCTACTTCTTGAGCTTGCATTGGTTTTTCCCTTGAAGAGGAAAGGGTGATGCAGCAAAGTAGAGATAAGTATTTCCCTCAGTTTGAGAACCAAGGTATCAATCAAGTAGGAGACAATGCACAAATCACCGAATACCTGCACAAACAATCAAACAACTTGCACCCAACGTTATAAAGGGGTTGTCAATCCCTTCACGGTTACTTGCAAAAGTGAGATCTGATAGATATAGATGAAACTAAATAAGAGATAAAGTAAATATTTTTGGTATTTTTGGTTTATAGATCGGAAAGTAAAAGATTGCAAAATAGTAGATCGGAAACTTATATGATGGAAAATAGTAGATTGGAAACTTATATGATGGGAAATAGACCCGGGGGCCATAGGTTTCACTAGAGGCTTCTCTCAAGATAGCAAATAATACGGTGGCTGAACCAATTACTGCCGAGCAATTGATAGAAAAGCGCAAAGTTATGACAATATCTAAGGCAATGATCATGAATATAGGCATCATGTCCGTGTCAAGTAGACCGAAATGTTTCTGCATCTACTACTATTACTCCACACATCGACCGACTCCTGCCTGCATCTAGAGTATTAAGTTCATGAAGAACGGAGTAACGCATTAAGTAAGATGACATGATGTAGAGGAATAAACTCAAGCAATATGATGTAAACCCCATCTTTTTATCCTCGATGGCAACAATACAATACGTGCCTTGCTGCCCCTACTGTCACTGTGAAAGGACACCACAAGATTGAACCCAAAGCTAAGCACTTCTCCCATTGCAAGAAAAACCAATCTAGTTGGCCAAAGAAAACCGATAGTTCGAAGAGAATTACAAAGATATCAAATCATGCATAAAAGAATTCAGAGAAGATTCAAATAATATTCATAGATAATCTGATCATAAATCCACAATTCATCGGATCTCGGCAAAAGCACCGCAAAAAAGTATTACATCGAATAGATCTTCAAGAACATCGAGGAGAACATGTTATTGAGAATCAAAGAGAGAGAAGAAGCCATCTAGCTACTAGCTATGGACCCGTAGGTCTGAGGTAAACTACTCACGCTTCATCGGAAAGGCAATAGGGTTGATGTAGAAGCCCTCCGTGATAGAATCCCGCTCCGGCAGGGTGCCGGAAAAGGTCCCTAGATGGGATCTCATGGGTACAGAAGGTTGCGGCAGTGGAAAAGTGTTTTCGTGGATGCTTCTGGTGGTTTGGGAACATATGTGAATATATAGGCGAAAGAATTAGGTCAGGAGGGTCACGGGGGCCCACAAGGCAGGGGGCGCGCCCTACCCCCCTGGGCGTGCCCTCCACCCTTGTGGCCACCTCGTGGCTCCTCTGACTTCATCTCCAAGTCTCCTGGGTGTCTTCTGGTCCAAGAAAAATCATCGCGAAGATTTTATTCCGTTTGGACTCCGTTTGGTATTCCTTTTCCATGAAGCTAAAAAAACAAGGAAAAAACAGAAACTGGCACTGGGCTCTAGGTTAATAGGTTAGTCCAAAAAATAATATAAAATAGCATATTAATGCATATAAAACATCCAAAACAGATAATATAATAGCATGGAACAATCAAAAATTATAGATACGTTGGAGACGTGTCACCCCTTAGTCCATGACTCCCTCACCCCTAACTTAGGAGTTTCACTTGGGTCGAATGAGAAGGAAGTTGTGAAATCTGTTAATGACCTTTTAGACTTAGAAGCTGAGCGGGCATCTGAAATTATTCGTAACCTCGCGGCCGTTAGACCTATGAATGTGGACGATATGAAAAATTTAGGGATAACAGCCATTGAAAGCCTATGTAATGATCTCATGCCTACTACGGAGGCCGAAGGTGAAATAGAATTATCGGAGACTGAGGACAATGTAGAGCCTTTAGTGATGGAAGGTATTGTCTCGAGTCATTCCGTTAATAAGGATACAAAGGGCGAGGGGAATAAGCCCAAGCGATCCTGGAAAAGGAAGGTGTATCCTACTTCGGCTGTTCGTAGAAGTGCTAGGGTTAAGCTTAAGAAAAAAATTCATGATGATCTATGAAAGGAATCTTTTGGAATAGCAGAGGTCTAGCTGAATTGGCTAAAACAAGGTTCCTAGCAGAGACATCGATAGAGCAAAAACTAGATTTTATTGCACTGCTCGAAACAGGAAGAGATAATTTCACCTCACAGTTCCTTGGAACTTTGTCTGGTGGAATTGATTTTGATTGGCACTGTCTACCTCCTAGAGGAAGATCCGGTGGGATATTGCTGGGGGTTAGGTGCGAAACGCTAGAGGTGATTAACGTGGTTCATGGGGACTTTACGGTCAAGTTTCGGGTGAGATCGAAGTTGGATGGTTTCCGTTGGTCTCTGGTAGCTGTGTATGGAGCAGCCCAACCCGAACTTAAACCTGATTTTCTAGCTGACCTGGTGCGGATTTTTGGGGATGAAACACTTCCAATCCTAGTCAGAGGGGATTTCAATATTATAAGAAGGAAAGATGAGAAGAACAACGACAACTTTGATGGACGTTGGTCCCTAATGTTTAACATGATTATCGAGAGTCTGAGTCTGAGGGAGATTGAACTCATAGGTAGGCAGTTCACATGGGCCAATACGTTGCCCAATCCAACTTATGAGAAGTTGGATAGGGTACTCGCTAGTGTGGAATGGGAACAGAAATACCCATTGGTGTCGGTGCATGCGATGCAGAGGGCGATCTCAGACCACACACCATTGCTAGTAGACTCGGGTGACGCAACACATATTGGTAACAAGAACACTTTCTCTTTCAAACTAAGTTGGTTCGAGAAAGAGAATTTCATGGCCATTGTAGCACGAGAATGGGCGAAGCCTGTTAGTGGACGATCAAGTGTAGAGAGATGGCAAAACAAGATTAGACATCTAAGACAATTTTTACGGGGTTGGGCCAGAAACGAGAGTGGGATTTACAAACAAGAAAAAGAAAGACTCACCCAATTAATAGATGCTTTGGACCTAAAAGCAGAAGTGAACCTGCTCGATGTGGCAGAACAGGTCACGAAATCCAAAGCTGAGCAACGCCTACGCGCCCTTCTTAGAGAAGAAGAGCTCAAATGGGCATTGCGTGCTAAGGTTCTCAAGGTTGTCCATGGGGATGACAATACACAATTCTTTCACATGATTGCGAATGGTAAGCATAGGAAGAAGAAAATAATCCTGTTTGAACAGGACGAAGGGACCGTGGTGGGTCATGAGAATCTCAAATCGTATATCTCCAACTAATATAACCAACTATTCCGGCCTCCGGCAGAGAGCACAGTTTCCCCGAATGAGTCTGTTATTGGAGATATCCCTCTGCTTCGGTCAGAGGAGAATGATATTCTATCTGCACCGTTTACTGAGAAAGAGGTCCTCGATGCAATATCACAAATTAAACCAAATAAAGCACCGGGACCAGATGGGTTCCCTGCGGAATTCTATAGGAAATGTTGACATATTATTAAGGACGATCTTATGCCTATGTTTCACGATTTTTTTAACGGTCACCTAGAACTCTTTCATCTTAACTTTGGTATGATTACGTTGTTGCCAAAGAAAGAAGAAGCAGATCGTATCGAGCAGTTCAGGCCTATCTGTCTTCTCAACGTGAGTTTCAAAATATTCATGAAAGTGGGTTCTAATAGACTGACACGGATCGCCCATTCGGTGGTGCAACCGAGTCAGATGGCTTTCATGCATGGGAGACACATCCTAGAAGGGGTCGTCGTCCTTCATGAAACACTACATAAAATTCATTGGAAGAAACTAGATGGGATTATCTTCAATGTGGATTTCGAGAAGGCATATGATAAAGTTAAGTGGCCTTTCCTTCAGCAGGCAATGCGCATGAAATATTTTAATGAGGCATGCCGGAACCAAGTGGGTTCTCTAGTCCAAAAAGGTAGTGTCGGAATTAAGGTTAATGATGATATCGATCACTATTTTCAAACTCATAAGGGCTTGACACAAGGGGATTCGATGTCTCCTCTCTTATTTAATATAGTGGCAGATATGTTGACCGTTCTTATCTGCAGGGCCAAGGAGAACGGCCAAGTCGATGGACTTGTTCCTCATCTAGTCGATGGGGGAGTTTCCATTTTACAGTATGCTCATGACACTATTCTTTTCATGGAACATGACATTGCACAATCTTGGAATATGAAACTAGTACTATGTCTCTTCGAACAATTGTCGGGGTTAAAAATCAACTTTCACAAGAGCGAATTGTTCTGCTTTGGTAGGGCCAAAGAGGAGCAAGATACATATAGACAATTGTTCGGTTGTGAATTAGGTTCTTTGCCCTTCAGTTATTTGGTCATACCGATTCATCATCGCAAGCTTTCTAATAAAGAATGGAAGTGCATCGAAGATCGAATTGAGAAAAAGCTTAGCTGTTGGAAGGGCAAGCTAATGTCGTATGGAGGTCGGCTAGTGCTTATTAACTCATTACTTACTAGTATGCCGATGTTCCTGTTATCTTTCTTTGAGGTACCGAAGGGGGTACGGAAGAGACTAGATTTTTTTCGATCTCGATTTTTCTGGCAGTCAGATGAGGCTAAGAAGAAATATCGCCTAGCATGATGGGATATAATCTGCCGACCCAAGGACCAAGGTGGTCTCGACATTGAAAACCTGGAAATTAAGAATAAATGCCTTATGAGTAAATGGCTCTATAGGTTATCAGTAGAGACTGATGGTATGTGGGCACAAATATTACGCAACAAATATTTGCAATCGAAAACTCTTGCCCAAGTCACCGCGAGACCGACTGATTTGCCATTCTGGAAGGGGCTTATGAGAACGAAAGATTTGTTCTTTCGTAGTGTCAAATTCTTTGTTGGCAATGGGATGACAACAAGATTTTGGGAGGATACGTGGTTAGGGGAGATGCCACTAGCCATATAATACCCCACCCTATATAATATTGTGCAACGTAAGGAGGATTACGTGGGCACAGTATTACAATCGGTACCCTTTAATATTCAGTTTAGGCGATCGTTAGTTGGGGAGCGTTGGAACTCCTGGATGCACTTGGTACGGAGATTGATGGATGTTCAATTATCCGACCAACCTGATTCGTTGCACTGGAAGTTGGCTAGAAACGGAGCGTTTACGGTAAAATCTTTTTATATGGATCTAATTAATTCTGGCCCAATCCCGAGATCGATATATATTTGGAAGGTTAAGGTTCCCTTGCGTATTAAATTTTTTTTGTGGTTTGTCCACAAGCAAGTGATCCTCACCAAAGATAATTTACTAAAGCGAAGGTGGGTAGGCAGTACATGATGTTGTTTTTGTGATCATGATGAAACAATACCACACCTCTTCATAGATTGCCCTCTCGCGAAATTACTTTGGCGAAGAATTCATATAGCCTTTAACATTATTCCTCCAGTTAGCATTGAATCGTTATTTGGGACGTGGTTAGCTGGAGTTGAACATACTACTGCGTCTTGTATTCGGATTGGAATATGTGCGCTTATTTGGGCTATATGGAATTGCAGGAATGATATGATTTTTAACAGACAACATATTTTAACATTCTTGCATGTCATTTTCAGAGCTACGGCATGGATCCGTACGTGGTCCTTACTCACTCCTACGGACTCTAGGGAGCCTTTGGTTACTGGGTGCAACCAGTGGGAGATGGTAACACGGGCTATATTCAACCGATTTGGATGGCGGCCGCATAACAGGATAGGAGTCTAGCGATCTTGTCCTTTTTTTTTCATACCGGTTGTGGTATTGAGCTTTTTTATATGTTTCTTTGCTCCGCTTGTGAGTTGTAATACTTATATGACTTTGTGATACTTTGAGAATTTTAATAATATGGCTACATGCATCGTTCAGATGCAGAGGCCGGGGGCAAGCCTCCTTTTCCAAAAAACGTCCCCTGATTCTATTTTTCATGGCACCACATTGGCATGTATACACGTGGCTGAATTATAAGCAGTTGGCAGCCGACGTCATACAGCACGTCGCAGCCCCGTCGTCACTTGGGATGCAAATACACGGTTGACGACGGCCAGCCACCAGGGAAACGCTCTTTCCGTGTGGTCTGGGCCAGTGAAAGAAGATATCAAGCAACCAATAGAAGAGGAGAAGCTCCTTATCTTCACTCTGTGTTTTATTTCAAACATGCAATCCGTAGTTCCTACAAGATGGAGAGATATATAGCCCAACATGAAGATGCCATATGTATTGCCAAGGACGACAAAATATCAGGTGTATCGGGGTTTGTGGTGCAACTTGCACTAAGGCAAGCTAAAATATCAGTAAAAGTTGTGAAAAATATCAAAACTGGAGAAACAGCCAAGGATGGAGACGCCATATATTACCAAGGGCAAAAAAATATCATGTGCATCTGGGTTTTGTGTGGTACAACCAGTTGTATCCCGCTCGAAATTCAATTAAAAAGATTTTGAAAAAAGCTGACATATTTTAGTGACATAAAGGCAATACAATCAATATGGAGTGGGCAAATTCCCAATTTGTCGCACAGCTCAAGCAAGAAAAATGACCATTGTCAGCGTGCATAGTTGTAAATTGACGGCTGATCTGAACCAGGCTTGATCAGAACAATAATGGTTTGGTACTATAAGAAGCTGGTCTTTTTATTCTGTTGCTATTTCAGATTTTTATTTTAGAAACAAGTACAGATGCAGACGCTCACACCATGCACACACTCATCCTTATGAAAACTTATATACAACCCTACCCAGTGGCGAATCTAGGATGCAAATGGAGGGCAGGCTCAACTTCAAATACGCTAATTTTTGTTGGAGGTAGTGCAGCGGGATGCAATAAGATGGCTGGAAGTTGCTATTTTCTGGGCTAGATCTAACTAGTGAGCTTGGTAGTAATATTTTTGGCGATTTTTGAGGGCAGGCTTGAGCCTGTTCAAGCCTGTTGAGTAGAATCGCCACTGACCCTACCCTATGACCACATCCGAGAGAGCCGGCATATTTTAAGATTGATGAAGTCGTCATGGGCATCATGTAGTCAACATCCACACCATACCACTGGAAGAATAGCGACCAAGAGAGTGAAATAAATCCAGAAATACGAGAGAACTCATGTTAAGTCTAGAACTTAAACCCGGATGGGCTGCTTACACCACAAAGAACTTGACCATCTAATCTAGGCTCAGATTCAGTTATGAATTTTATGACATGCGGGCGTGGTGTATACATGTCGTACCGTGTTTTTCTTTTCTAGAAAATTGTATAGCTACTAGAAGTTGCCTTTTAAGATTTGGTGTACTAGATACCACAAGACCGCCACAAACCATATCCAAGTGCTATCCCTTCCACTTTGGCCGCTACTTCGATATCTTGGGCCATAGGGGAGGGGATACCGTTGTCTTGTTTGGTGCGTTCATCGGTCCTTCCCATAGCTAAACTTAGTTATTTGGATGGTGGCGGTGAGATAGTGGCGACGCCTCTCTGTCGAAATAAATAAGTCCACCCTTCTCCATCTCCATTTCAACGTGGAGTTGCTGGAGGTGGTGTCAGGTGGACTCATCATGGTTTGTCCACCCTCATGTACTTCGGTCTAGAATAGCAGGCGATGGTGGCACACACCCTCGAAAAATGGTGGCCTCACATGGTTTTTGGATTCGGTGAGACTAAGATCGGGTCTTCCCTCTATGATGCAACCACATGGAAGCGGCGTAACAAGATAGGTTTGAATTGCTAGCTCATATAGTAGTTGGCCACCGATTTTCTGCTCTCACCTTTCATGGTGAGCTCTAACTACCACGGCTACAAAAGCCTTTTTTTTTTGCAAAGTATACCAGATTATACCACTCCTGGCTTCATAAAGAATGATGTGAAAACACTAAGACTAAGCCTGGCTTGGCCCTACACAATACACATGAGCATTGTGTTTTTTATTTAATTTAATTATTCTTATGACATAAAAATAATCTATTCTAAATAAAATACTACTTGTTAGCCATTTCAGTATTTTTTTTGTTTTCGGGCTCAACTTCTGAAGGTGGAAAAGTAAAGCTTCAGCCCGCCAGAAGCCAGGCTTCATGCCTATGCTGCCCATGCTTAGGTCTAATGCGAAGGGCTGATCTTATGGATCGAGGCGTCGAGTTACTTATGGTCTCTGCAGTTCATAATAACAAAGTTGACAATCAAACAGATGCCTCCGTGACGTTGACGGCAAGGACCTTGTTCCATTTTTTGCAAAACGTAGTATAGACGCAGACCTTCACATATACGTACATAGATTGAGCCCTATGAACGCAGAAATGCACACCCATTTGGTGTCAATGGGCACGTCGCTCACAACTAAAAGAATAAAGCCGTTAAATCCAGAATAAATCTAAAAAAAGTGCGAGCAGCTATGTCAAGTTTTGGACTTGAATCTGACAGGGTAAGTTCTGCCTCAAAGAACAATCGACTTGTGTTTGCTCTTTGTTTCTAGTGTATCCCTATGTCTACCACCTTTCTACTTTGTACTTATAAGCTTTTGTCGACTATCTACGTGAGCGTATCCTTTTTCAAGAAAGTTTTTCACTTTAGTGGCGCAGAAATCAGCTCGGATATGGCTCTGCAGCCAGTTTCCAGGATGGTTGGCCACTGAACGAACTGCACAATGAACCACATGCTGTCCAGACAAGAATATATCTGAGGTATAGCGAGTAGCGACTCTAGTTGAGGCCAAACAATACTTTCCACACATAGGTAGCTAGTCGCCTAGTTAGATGCTTCATGCATGATCACCATACATGTATACATCACTATACTTTTCACACACCGTTTGTCATCTTTGTACATGAAGACGACCGTCGCATGACAGGCTAAATGTAGGAGATTCACATGTGCCCAGCTAGCTAGCCACAAGCTAGAAAGTAGAAACAACATAGGATGTCACGGAGTACTACATTTGTAGTTTCCGGGAAATATCGCATGGGGACCAGGTAGCTAGAAAACATCCACCTGGGCAATATTTCAGGCAGTGTTTCAAAAACTCCTTTCCTATGATTGTGTTCTTCGTAATCTATACATGTTTCAGAAACGGAGGCTGGCATATTTTCTTTGACTACCCATGTGCTCAGGGTTTATTAAGTTATGTCTATCACCTTAATAAAGGAGGCGCCAGTTTTGTTCCTTTTCCTATGGAGATTATTACATTTGTCATCTCGAATACTTAGCTGCCCCCGAATGACTTCATCTTAAGGCATTCCTCCTGGACAAAAAAAACTTCCGTTCCCTCCAGCCCCTCCCGCGTCGCCTCCAAATGGCGACGAGGAGGGAACCCCTAGCGCGCCACCGTTGTTCTCCTCTCCTCCTCCCTCCATTTCCCTCGCTGTCGCTAGAGGGCTCGGTAGGGAAAAGCTCGGCCGGAGCCGGCGGTGGAGGGGCTGCTCCTTCCCCTCACATGCGGGGGCCGACGCAGGGTGGCTTTGGTGGGTTAGGACGTGGTGCCTGCGCCGGTTGCTGCGGCGCGGTGGCATGCAGGCGCGGAGGTGATGGAAAGGTGCGGAGTCTGGGTGTTAGGCGGCACAGCCGGTGCCGGGGCATGTTTGTGGTGGCATTGGTGATAGTGCGGGCTTCGTCCTGATCAGGGGTGTTGCAGCCATTGGCGATGAAGACAGCGGCACGCGGTGTGGCCTGCTGATTACCTGAGCGATGATGTAGAGTTTGAAATAATGGAGGTGGACTAATTCAGATACCAGTATGGGCAGCCCCTCGTCAAACCTGATCATCATCCTCCTCTAACAACGATGATGCAAAGATTTCATGAATGGTACATGAAAACCTGCAGCGAGTCTGGGAAGGATACTTTGACGCTGAAAATTAAAGAGGAGCATGACCTCGTTGGAATGGATCAGTTGTCTGTTGAATTTGACGAGTTATTCCAGTTATACAATCAAAAGGCACTCGACAAAACACTCGTGACTTGCTACTGTCTGTAAGTACTATTTCTGTAATTAAGTCTCTATATATAGCTCAGCTCTTTCATTGCATGTATATATAATTATCCTCACTATATTATGTAGATTGAAGATCGTCGAATGCAGAAAAGCATAAACCAAATATCATACATGAATGAACGGTTAAAAACAGAGTCACAGATACCAAGGACAACTTGCTACAATCGTCGCTTAAAAATCAAAACAAAGAGAAAATACTCTTTCATTACAATTTCAAGTGAGTGTTATTCGGTTTCCCTTACTTGAGGTTATAATAATATAATTGATGAGTTGTGCATGCATGCGTGCGCAGATTCCACTTTATTCTGCTAGAGATTAAGCTTGAGCGGGGAGTAGTAACCGTCTTAGACTCGAGACGAAAATATCCCCAAGAGTATGCGGACATGACTGAAATGCTCCAGAAGTAAGTTCAATCGATCATTATCGCACCATATCGGCAACTTTGTTCATTTCCTGATATCAAGTAATTATTTTCTTTGTCTGGCAGGGTTTGGAAAGAGTTCACCGGAATTGTTCCGGCACTGCCGAGTGACCTGCGATTTACACACCCAAAAGTAAGTACTACTAGCTAGTTCCGCGCATCTCCCATTGACTCTAGTTTCATCAATACCATTTATAATGCTTGATTATCAATTTGATTGAACTCTATTTCTCGTAAAGTGCTTGTGGCAGGAAGTCGGGAATGATTTTTGTGGATACTACGTTTGCGAGTTCATCTACAACGCGACGACCTCTAAGCGGGGCTACTCTGAAAAACAATATGAAGTGTGTAAGCAATAATATTCACAATTTTATCTTATTACCATCATTTGTGTTGAGTTTCATTCATATATATGTATTGACCCCCTTCTTCAAATTAGATGTGGCAGATGCGGGATGAACTCCTACCACATGATCGCATACGAGCAATTCAAGAGGAATTGGCGGGATTCTTTTTTGACCACGTCATAAATAAAGCCGGAGAATACCATGTGGAATTTGACATTAGATGTTAGGGATTGTACGTAAGAGATCTTATATTGTATATATGTAGCTAGTAGCGTCGGATAGATATACGAAAACTTATTGTTCGACTAATCTCTCGGAGAAAGAGAGGTCGATCACTTCTCTCTGTATATGTTCATGACGATCTTGTGTACTTAATGGTTCCTTCATTTGCTTACTAGCTGGCCTGTCGAGTTCTCTCTATACGTATAGTAGCTAGCGTCGACTGACGATGACATGTACCTAGGGTAGGGTAATAGGCCTGACCTAGACACCCTTCCCGAGGACACGGCTCTAAAGCCAAGAGCATTCAAAGGATAGCATCATCTACCGACTGAAATCACCTCAGGGTGCAACCCACTCGACCAACAGTTCACTCGGATAACCCAATTCCATTCGACCAGGGTATAATCATTCGACCACACCAGAAACCACTCGGAGTACAGAAGATCTAAGGTCACTCAGGATGGCAACGGTCAGGCGTTCACTTTGTAGTCTTAATGATCATTTATATGTCTTTACTATTGGCGTTACCAGTAACGTCTCACCTTAATGTACATTGAACCCCTTGTAACGTGGGCTGGCTGGGGTCCTGGCGCACTCTATATAAGCCACCCCCTCCACTGGCACAAGGGTTCGCACCCCCTGTAACCTCACGCATAATTCAGTCGACCGAGCCTCCGGGCACCGAGACGTAGGGCTGTTACTTCCTCCGAGAAGGGCCTGAACTCGTAAATCTTGCGTGCACAACCTCATCGTAGCTAGGATCTTGCCTCCTCATACCTACCCCCTATTCTACTGTCAGACTTAGAACCACGACATCGACCAAGCACGGAGAAAGAGATGACACTTCTCTCTATTAGCTAGCTAACACAATATGAAACCCCTAAATTAACCCTCCAAAACCCCCTAAACACCCCCCCTTTTTTAAAAAAAAAACCCCAGCTCCTGCCAAATGCTGACGCGTGGATGCCTTTTGGTCCCGGTTGGTAACACCAACCGGGACTAAAGGTCCTCCTGCCTGGGCTCCCCGCAGCGGCCACGTGGAGCCCCTTCTGTCCCGATTCGTAAGCGAACCGGGACTAAAGGTTTTGGGCTTTAGTCCCGACCCTTTAGTCCCGGTTCCAGAATCGGGGCTAATGGGCCTCTGGAACCGCGACAAATGGGCCGTTTTCTACTAGTGGTCGTCGACCCGTTCGCGATGACGTCCTGCTTCATAGGCGCCATGTCCGGGAGTGGGCTCTGCTAGGCTGGCACTGGGAGGTGCTACCTTCAGGGGCGCGCATCTTGGTGAGGAACCCGGGTCCCGTCATTGATCCGGAGCTTCTTTGGTGGCAGGCGCGTGGGCCACATTTGATGTGGGGGCTGGCGTCCCCCGCGGAGGTGGTACGTCACCGTGTCAGGGAGGAGGACGAGCACGTCCATCGCTACATGGTTGCGTTGGACGTTAGGTTCTCCAATACCTGGCAGGTTCTTCAGGGATCTCACCCGAGCTATGATCTTGTGATGGTTCCTTCTCTTTGGGTGTCCACCGCGAGTGAACTAGATTATTCGATAGTATTCGATCTGTATTATCTAGTGATGTATTAGAGATTATAATTATTCGATAATATTCGAGACCATGTATTCAAGATTATATTCGATGATGCATATCAATTATCTGGATTATTCGAGATGCATATTATCTACTATGATTCAGTTTTTCCTTATTGATTGCATGCATGCATTCTAATTTGAATACTAAATTATTTTATCTTTCTTCTGGATTAGTTAAATAAAAGCTAAGGACAATACCGGCAGAGAGGGAGAAGAGGCCCTGTTCGACATCATACGCTCCCCGAGCCTAGATGGGAATGAAGAAGATGACGGCTCGCAATATCTGAACCCTACCGGTGAGGGTATGATATTTGATGAAGACGAACGAATAGATGATGTCCAGACCTTCGATGACGAAGGAAATGTTGTTCTTGAAATAACAAAGACCGGCGAGGTATATTTATATAAGCAGGCATCTGGTGATCATCACATGTTTTAATTGATTTGTATATATATTAACAAATCGATCTTTCTTCTTTTAGCCCTCCGGATCGAGCAAATCTTCTACAAGCAGCAGGACAGTTCGAGGCCCGGCCAAAAAGTTGAAGGATGGCGTAAAGTACAACATCGATTCCATCAAACCTAATGGCGAACCGCGCGAACCTAAGAAGAATGCGAACAAGTTCATTCGTCAATGCAGAATTATTGTCAGGGACCAAATCCTGATCTCCATGCAAGAATGGAAAAAGCCAGCAAAGGAACTTTCAGATGTTACTTTTGTCGACCAAAGAGCAAAAGATGGGCTTTGAGAATCTCTCATGTGACATTTCACCCTAATAGATCATTTCACAGATGCAGATGTGGAGAAAGTCAAGAACGCTACTTTTAGGAAGATGGCGATAGCATTCAACAACCACAAGAAAAGTATATGGGCCACGTACGTCAATGCAGGAAAGAAGACTCCAGCATTCAAGGGAACACTGGAGAAGGCAAGACATCACTGGGACGCTTTCGTGAAATTCAAGGAATCGGAAGTAGCTCAGGAATGGTCGAGAAAAAACAAGATTAATGCCGCGAAGAAGGAGTGGCACCATAAGCTGGGGCCAGGTGGCTACGAGGTGGCCCGGCCTAAGTAGGATCTCGCTGAGCAAGAGATGATGGATGCAGGGGTCACTCCAGTTACATTGAACTGGCCCCCCTGGTGCAGGACTTGGTTCTATGCGCATGGGGGGAAGTTGGACCCAAAGACAGGCAAGGTTTTGGAGCGGGCAAGTCTTAAAGGAGCCACCGACAGTTTACTTGTTGCAATAGAAGAGGCTCGAACGGGGGTGTTCACGCCCAACAGAGAGAACGACGAGCTTACGCGCGCCCTGAAGAATCCTGAACACCCGGGAAGAACACGAGGCAAAGGCGTTGTTCTGTGGTCTGAGGGGTTTGCGGACTGGAACACCGAGTACAGAAGCCGTGCGAGAAAGAAGCAGCAGAAGGAGCAGAAGAGGAAGCTGGAGGAGGAGGAGAGGAAGCAGGAAGCAGACCGCCTTCGCATCGTAGAATCAAAGCACGCGGAGTTGGCACTCTCTTTCCAGCGGCAACAGCAGCAGATAGACTCACTTAGCCAGGAAAGGGGGTCTGAGCAGCGGCAGCAGCTAGCGGATCCAGCATTGGATAGCACCGTCCCATCCATGCCGAGAAGCAGCGTGGGTTCCGCCCCGGGCGATGATGCGCTGCTGGATAGATACCCTGTGGATGATATCATAGATACGATAACTTGTGAGCTACACTTTAAAATGAAGAACATATCCATGAAGGTGGCGGGCGGCGTTGCTTATACAAATCCCCCTGAAGCAACCTTCCATTGCAATCCGATTCCAGCTGGCTATGCTCGTGTCGTGGTTGATGAAGTGGTGGCACAATATTCGGGGCTAGAGCTTGACATTCCTGGAGGTGACGACGAGCGCACACTGGGAGAGGCCGTACATCGTATCATTCTACGGAGAAATGATTGCATTGTCTTTCCAAGGCCACCGACACCGCGTCAGCCGGCTCCTCCTCCAAGTCCGCCGCCGCCTTAGCAGACTCCCGCTCCTCCAAGTCCGCCACCGCGTCAGCAGACTCCTCCTCCTCCAAGCCCGCCACCGCGTCAGCCCACTCCTCCTCCTCCAAGTCCGGCACCGCGTCAGCCGACTCCTCCTCCTCCAAGTCCGGCACCGCGTCAGCCGACTCCTCCTCCAAGTCAGGCACCGCATCAGCCGTCTCCGTCGCCTCAGCGGGCTCCGGAGGGCTAGCGGCACAACAGGAGGCAAGAAATATAGATTTGGTCCAAGCCTCAAGCCTCTTCTGAGGTTCCTAACGACCAGACTAATGAGGAAAATGAGATCGAAGTGCAAGCCCAAGTGAGGGCCCATTTTGGACCGAAACCGCCCCCGCCGCCAAAGGAGAAAGTACCTGAGCATGTCATTGACCACTTTATTCGTATGGCTCAACCACCAGCTCCCAAGCATGTTGACTTAGACTATGAATGCCAAATCAAGAAGTCATATCAAGCACAAAAAAAGGAGTCGAGCTCGAGCTCGAGCCAAGCAGCTGCCAAAAAAAGCAGAAAAACTGTTCCCCAGCTGGGAGAACAGGCGGTGCAATCGATCACCCCGCTCATTGTACCAACAAATGTGAGTACCGGCGCCGATTAGGTGGTAATAACCGACGATCATAGAAGGCAGGCTGAAGAGGCCAGTGTCACTGTAGAACAACTCCTAGGCATCGAGCCCATCGAAACATTTAAAGAGGAGGAACTAAAACGAAAATATGTCCGCAGCGAACCTATAGTCAAGCCTGAGGAGATCAAGTGTCTATCAACGAGAATGTATAAATTGCATCAATGGTACATGAGAGAAGCCAAGACTACCGATAAAGAGTCCCTCATGGTGAAAGTCAAGGCAGAGCATTACTTCCATGAAAAAGATCTGTGGGTTGAGTTTCAAGAAATGTTTCAGTTATTCAATCAAGACGCACTCGACAAATCTATCGTCAGTTGCTATTGTCTGTAAGTGATTTCTTTCTGTATGTTAAGTCTCTAGCTAGCTGTAGTGCTCGTTCATTAACTGTAATTATCCTCACTATATTCTTTTCTGTGGTATTATGCAGAATGAATATCTATGAAATGAAAAAAGCTCGACGCTATGGCATTGGGTTCATTAACCCAAATACCATTAATGAAGAGACATGGTCACGTGAATATGATTGACCATACAGAGAGAATCTTGCTAGAATTCTTGGTGCGACTAAATACCCAACCAGAAATACTACTTCCTTACAACTTCGGGTGAGTGACACTGTCTTGTACTACAAATTCTGTTTTTGCTTACTACATGTTAATAAGTGTAGTTGATGAGTTATGCACATGCCCGCTTAATTATACAAACGTGTGCGCATGCAGTTTTCACTGGATCTTATTAATCATTGAAGTTGACGAGGGAAAAGTTCAAGTACTGGACTCACTACTTAAAGAACCTAAAGAATACTCAATCGTGAAGGGGATGCTCGACAGGTAATTTCAATCATTATCGCACTATGTCGGCCTCTTTAGTTCGTTTCCTGATATCAACTAATTAATAACTTCTTTATTCATTTTCTTTGCCGGCGGGCAGGGCTTGGGAAAAGTTCATCAAAAAGGTTAAAGGCCAATGGAAACAACAACTGAAATGGGTGCGACCCAAGCTAATTAATTAAGTAGTACTAGCTAGCTAACATCTCTTTAATTCTAGTTTCAATACCATTATCATGTTTGATTAATTATTATCTGATTGAATTATATTCTCGTAAAGGCCCTGAAGCAGGTGCCGGGGACTAATTTATGTGCATACTACGTTTACGAGAACATTCGCATGATGGCGTCCGAAAGGAGAAAAGATGATAGAAACCGATGGGTACGTTTGCCAAAACACTATTCACAATTTTTACATCATTATCTAATATACACACACAACTAATACATGCATATTGATCTCCTTCTTTAAAGATGATGGATATGCGGGATAAGCTCCTACCAGAGAATCGCGTACGAGCGATTCAAGAGGAAATAGCGGGATTTTTGCTCGACCAGGTCATAGATCCCAAAGGAGAATACCATTACACCGTACCTAGCTAGATCGACCTAATGCCTCCATGTAATGATCTGCAGATTATAGGAGAAATTGTATATACCATATTGTATATATATATATGTATGTGAATGGTCGTGCGAGAAATTCGATGATATATATATGATCGGTTCTACGAGAAATTCTATTTATATATATGCATAACGTGTACAATATGTAGTAGCGTAAAATATGTTTGAAATGAAAAAGAATTAAATGCAAAACACAAAACTAAAACGAAAAATAAATCATAAACCCATAAACCCCTAAACCCTCCCAGCCTCCGGCGCGGGCTCGTGCCACGTGGTGGGCCTTTGGTGCCGGTTCGTGTTGAACCGGCACTAAAGGGGGGGACCTTTAGTCCCCACCCTTTAATGCCGGTTGCAGAACCGGCATTAAAGGCCCTTACAAACCGGAACAACAGCCCGATTCTGCACTAGTGAAGGGTAATCACAAAAATAAAAGGGGAAAACACAATATGAAAACCCCTAAACCCCTCCTTAAAAAAACAAAAAGTCCAGGGCCTGCAGCTGCTGACGCGTGACTGCCTTTTTAGTCCCGGTCGGTGTTACAACCCGGGACTAAAGGTCCTCCTGCCTGGACGCCCCGCAGCTGCCACGTGGAACCCCTTTAGTCCCGGTTCGTAAGATGACCGGGACTAAAAGTGGTGGGCATTAGTCCCTATCATTTAGTCCCGGTTGCAGAACCGGGACTAAAGGCCCTCTGGAACCGGGACTGATGCACTGTTTTCTACTAGTGCCATTTACGTGCACACACTGCTGGATGAAACTGAAGGGGTAGTATGTGTGGGAGGACATGATCCATTCCTGTAAAACTTGTTGGACATCCGGAATCTAGTCGAATTTGAGACCTTGTTGTACTAGACTTTATTTGGATGCTATATGTGGATGATTTATGCTATTTTCTATCCGAACTTTGATGAATATCGGTTGGTTTGAATGAATTTCGTCCGGTTAGTTAAAATGCGGTTTGAAATGTATGCGGCTACCTCCCGCATCCGTGTCCGCGGACTCCCCCCTCCCCCCGGGTCCGCGGACGGATGCGGGAGCTGTTTTGCGAGCTGCTGTTGGAGATGCCCTAATGAGAGCAGTGGAGGGGTACACTGGACCTAGCACTTTGACTCGTTGCGGAGCAACGAGTCTCCGTGAAGACTCCATCCTTTCTGTCCCTTTTTCTATTTTTCACGAGAAGGGCGTTTTGGCACCCAGGAGCATATGCTCCTGGTTTTTAAATATGGTCTAAATGTATTTTGAAATGTCATAAAATTTCATAAAAATGTTTTATGCGTACATCTTGACATTCTACGTATTCACAAAGTCGTTTCACGAAAAAACAACAATTTTTGTGTCACGTGTGAAAAAGAGAAAATTCCGTGTTAAAAAGAGCTTTTCACGAGACATTTCTTTGTCTTTTTTACACAATCCACAAAAAATTCTGGTTTTTCACAAAACTTGGCGTGCGCACATAGAATATCGAGATGTACACATGAAATTTTGTTCGGAATTTTTTGACATTTTTAAATGTTTTTCCTATGGTATGAGCGTATGCTCTCATATGCCAAAGTGAATTTCCGATTTTTCACGTCTATCTTCCGTTCAACATCAATCTTACGTGGATGAACAGTGCTCTGTGTATGTAACAAACCAAAAGTAAATAATAACAATTTGACCCAAGAATTCCAGAAAGCGCCACTTACACACAAGACAATGCCAGCTGTACCAGTCGTTGTACACACATATTACATTTGGGGAGGGGGGTAAATGTTTTTTGACCGCTCTATTAGTAGCTAGCTACTATGCATGCATGGTTCAGCTGGGGGTCAAAGTTGATAATGGCAGCAGTAATTCAGTACGTAGGTTATATGTGGCATACGTACATTGTCGTGAGCTTGACAGGCAGCAACCGATGGAAAACTGATCAATCGGCAGACTTTTCGATGGCCCTTTTAATTTCTCCAGGTGTCAGATCGAGACGTTCACGTGGCAGGACGTACAAATATAGGTATATAGAGTACTTACGTGTGTGGCTCTTGCCAGTTGTGGGTGCTGTGCAGGGAGAAACCGTGTGCATGATGCATGTCGCGGTATTTGTCTGGTAACGACGACCAGACTAGACATCAGAGTTCAGTCTTCCGAGCATGGTGCATGGTGCATGCATGGTTCACTCTCCAAACAAAGAATGGATGGTGCACTAGACAAACACTCGTGCAATATAAATTCGCCAGAGGAAATGTCTTCGACTTACAAAGGTGAAACCAGAGGAGATTCCGAGGCCCAAAGTAAAACAACAATTGTACAATCAATGAGAACACAGACGGCGCAGCGAAGTGCGCTTTTGCTTCTAGAGTAAAAGCTTGAATATGGCTCCACTACAGCAAGTCTCACCGATGATAGCTAGGTCACTGTACGAATTGCAGCCAATCTCAGAAGTAATTCCTTGAACCAACAGGCTCTCCAGACAGCAACATAGCTGAGGCAGCGACTCTTTTTGTGTCCAGCCAAATAATACTTTTCACACGTAGTACATAGCTAGATACTTCATGCATGACGACCATACATGCATATATATCACGATACTTCACCACACACGGTCTCTGATGTCTGTACGTGAGACGACAACTCGAGATTCACAAGTGCATTGCCAGCTTGTCAATAGCTAGAAAGTAAAAACATCACTCGATGTCAATGTCATGTACATTTGTGGTTTCTAGGAAATATCCGTTCATCTAGCTAGCGACCCCATGATATATTTTCTAGAAGGAAGTTCTTATCGTCTCCACTCTCCGTATCAAGAATGTATATTACCAACGCACTTATCACAAACTTAATATGTACTCCTTCCGTCCACGAATAAGTGTACATCTAGCTTTTGTTCTAAGTCAAAGTTTTAAAATTTTGATCAACTTTATAGAAAATAGTATTAACATATATGACATCAAATTGGTATATTATCAAAGTACATTTCAAAATGGATCTAGTGATACTAATTTAGTGCCATAAATGCTTTTACTTTTCCCTAGAAAGTTGGTCAAAGTTTCAAAACTTTAACTTAGGACGAAAGCTAGATGTACACTTATTCGCGCACGGAGGGAGTATGGTCACAAAAAATGTAGCCAGATTATAAAAGTGCGACAGGCTACAATGAGAAGATTTCAGCAGTATGAAGTCTACTGACAGCACGCAATCCAAATCTGGACATAAATTCCCTAGTAAGCCACTCAAGATTCTTAGGGTCAAGTTCCACATGATCCCATGATCGCCACCAACTGATACAGAATATAGCAGCAAACGCATACGCACACCAAATGCTATTCAGTGCCTAGGGTCCGGAGTAAGTTACTTTCGAAGCATGATTTTGGTATGTCTGCATTTAGAATATACAAATAGTTACACACATGCTGACTCTCAACGAAAAATCGGCATCAGAAATGCAAGATACAAGTCATAACCATGTAAAACCACAAAAAAAATGTCGATATTTATATTTTATGTCATCTTTTTACGTTTGCAGTTTTATGCCACGTATACAGTTTTATTAGTTTATAGTACACATTTTCTTATGTTCTTTTTGACTTCCAACGTATGCAATGACGTATATGTAGAAAAGGTGTGGAAAAGTAAAAATTTATTCTTCGTCGTTAACGTTAGTACCGAGTAGCATGAACCTACTATTGTTTGTTTCCCCGTAGTCAAAGGTCACTCTCCTCTACATGTTTGTTTCCTCGGATATGGAAAATCTATCGTTGATACGAGATTCTCTTTGTTTTGGTGGCATGCTCCTACCAGATGTCGATGGGGATTTTTTGTGGTGTAACTTGGTGCTATATTGTTACCACCATTTCATTTTATTTTATTTTTGAAACAAGGCAAACGATTTGCCATTTCATTGATGAAGAAGGAAGTTGCAAACAAAAGCCGCAAAGCGGCTAAAAGAAAAAACAATAAGAGGTCTACTCTCGCGGCATTACAACACTCATGTGCTTCGCGCCGGCCATCACCCAAAGAGACACCTCCGCTTTGATCTTACCGATTAGAACCGTGGAAGGGATGGCCGTGTTTCTGAAGACTCTGGCATTACGCTCCGTCCATATCTCCCATTAGATAAGCATCATCAGGGAGGCGAGCGCCTTAGGGGATCCAAGGCGAATCTCAAGGTTGCCGTTCCACCATGCTTTCACCGAAGTCATTGTCTGCCAAGCCGCCGTAGTGATGTGATGCATTCCAAGCCATGGAAGAATATTGTTCCAAATGCGGGTGGTGTAGCGGCATTGGAAAAGGAGATGGGCGGCCAACTCTTGGCATTGCTTACATAGAGGGCAGAGGCCACAGTTTGGCCAGCCGCGGCGTATCAGTCGATCTGAGGTCCAAATCCTATTTTGAAGGACAAGCCAGGCAAAGAACTTGCACCTTGGGGGGGCCCAAACCTTCCACACTGAGTGAACAAGATCCGATGAAGTGAGTCCCTCAAACTGAGCTCTGTAGGCTGAGTAAGTAGAGTACACCCCATCCTTGGTGAACTTCCAAATGATGGAATCTTCTACGTCATCAGTCAAAGACGTCATGGAAACCTTCTCCCAGAGGTTAGCAAACTGCTGGATGTGTACAAGCGACAGACCATTGGAGGTGTCAATGAGAGAGATCCAGTTGTTGTTCGTAAGGGCTTGCTGGACGGACGAATTCTTGTCGCGTGAAATGGCAAAGATGTTCGGTGCTAAGTCATGGGGGCACAAACCGTTTAACCATTTCATAATGTTGAGAGAGCGTGAAATAGTACCCACGTGGATGTCTTCTAGCTATAAGCTGCTTTCTAAGAGAAAGACTGTAAAAGATGCATCAACAGTATAACATTTTTGCGGGTGACATGGACAGCATAAACATAATTAAGTGTTTTTCTAAATCTGTAAGAAAGCTACATCCAGATCGATAAATAGCTAGAAATACAAATTTGCGTCGAAGAAAAACTTTATTTTTTAGGTTGCGAAATGGTATATTCAGTTAAGTGGGCTGATCAATCCCTTCTGTAGGTTGGTAATGAAGCAGTGCTGAGGGATTCACTGGATCAAGAGCATTGAGCCATTGACTCATTGCGGAGTCATGAGTCTCCGCGAAGACTCCGCCATTTCTGTCCCTTTTTTTAGTTTTCCCGTCTATCTTCCGTTCAACATCAAATTTACGTGGATGAACAGTACTCTTTGTATGTAACAAACCAAAAGTAAATAATAACAATTTGACCCAAGAATTCGAGAAAGCGCCACTTACACACGAGACAATGCCAGCTGTACCAGTCGTTGTACACACATGTTACATTTGGTGGGGTAAATGTTTTTTGACCGCTCTATTAGTAGCTAGCTACTGTGCATGCATGGTTCAGCTGGGTCAAAGTTGATAATGGCAGCAGTGTTTCAGTACGTAGGTTATAATATGTGGCATACGTACATTGTCGTGAGCTTGATAGGCAGCAACCGATGGAAAACTGGTCAATTGGCAGACCTTTCGATGGGCCCCTTTTGTCCGGGTGCCAGATCGAGACGTTCACGTGGCAGGACGTATAAATATAGGTATATATAGTACTTACGTGTGTGGCTCTTGCCAGTTGTGGGTGCAGTGCAGGGAGAAACCGTGTGCACGTACGATGTCGCGGTATTTGTCTCGTAACGACGACCAGACTAACATCAGAGTTCAGTCTTCAGAGCAACGTGCATGGTGCATGCATGCGTGGTTCACTCTCCAAACAACGAATGGATGGTACACTAGCCCTAGACGAAAAACTAAACTTGATTAGCGCATGCATGACGTTTAGTGAATTTTCCACATGGCTCAGCTAGGTCGCATGCATAGTCCTCACTCGGTGGAGGATCGACGCGGCTGCAACCTCGTCTCCTCTTCTCCCCTCCCCCTATAAATCTGGAGGGCATGCATGCATTGCCCATATCCCCCATCCATCCCAAGACACAGCAGAAGCAGCAGCCTGCTACGTACTCTTGTTCATCCCATATCATCCACGCTAGTTAGTTACCTAATTAGCTAGCCTGCTTAGTTGATCAGCTGTAACACATCACTAAGTAAGCTGGTGATGGCTGCTGCGCATGTCTGCTTCTCCTTCTCCTCCTTCGCGCCGTTGCTCCATTCGGCTTTGCCTGTGGCTAGAAATGGTGGCCAGAGTGGCCGAAACCGTGGCTTATTTCGCCCTTCGCCCGTGATATATCCCGGGCGGGAGCCTGTGTCCCATGAGCTGTCCGATGATTTTGACTTCCAGGTATATATTTTTACGGCACAAACATATATAGACCGCAACATTAGCATGTACTTTGAATGCAATTAGCATGCATGTTTGTGTGCCTTTTTCTGGCTAATTACTGCCTCCGTCCCTAAATTGAGATGTCGTATAAACAGAGTCAAAAATTTAATCCGTCCACAAGAATCTTTTAACCACAGTCTAGCGATTCATCGATTGCCTTTTCAAGATAACTTTGAATAATTACTTCTATTCAGGAACCAGCGAGACACAGAAAATGTATGTTTCATTAATTAATGATGTTTCTGGAATGAGCACAATTTCAATCTCCATGTTTTATTGTTAATTTCCAAACTATGTTAATAAAATATAAACCTACATTATATGCACTTTTTTCCTATGATATCATCTATTGTTAAATGCAAATAATATATGATATATATTGCACTTATCTAGACTTTGTATTCTTTTTAAAAAGAAGTTTGCTCTATGTGCAATACCAGGAAAGCCTATCGAATGTTCAAGCGTTGCTTCATGAACATCCGAAGAGCAACAAAGGAATATTGAGCACGGTTGGTCACCTCAATCGCCTCTGCATTGACCACTATTTCTAGAATGAAATCGATAACATAATGGACTCGTCTGTGGATCTCCTCCATAGTGATGATCTACTTGACGCAACCCTTTCCTTAAGGCTGATGAGAGAAATGGGATATTATGTTTTGGCAGGTCAGTACTAGTTTAGTGTGTTGGGTTAGATAAACCCACAAGTTTGGGAAACTTGAGTGCAATTTGGTCAATGATGATTTTATGTGATAATTTTGCTAATAATAAATTAGCCTTAGAGTAACCAAGTTTAATAATAAAAAAGAACAGTCCCTTGTGTAGTATAGAAGCACCTCTCATGAGACGTATTATTTTCATTATGTATGACATACGCCTAAGATCCCTTCTTGTCGGTGTGTGGCAGACGATGTTCTTCAGAAGTTCACAAACGATAATGGTGATTTCAACCTTAGGCATAGCAAAGACCTTAGAGGGTTGCTGAGCTTGCATGACATGTCACACCTCAACATGGGAGAAGCTTCACTCTACAAGGCAAAGGAATTCTCAAGCAAGCACCTGAAATTTGAAATTAAGTATTTGGAGCCAAACCTTGCGAGATATGTGATGAAGTCACTAGACCATCCCTACCATGTGAGCCTGAGGCAATACAAGGCTAGGCATCATTTGAGTTACCTCCAGAACTTGCCTACTAGGCACACTACAATTGAGAAGCTGGCACTTGCAGAATTTCAGATGAAGAAGTTGCAACATCAGAGCGAAATGCAAGAGGTTAAGAGGTATAAATATAATAAAATACACTCCTTCCATTATTAGTTGTTGTGGACATTGGCCCACCAGCATATTGATAAGAGAGAGGTCACTTGGAATTAATAGATTACCATTTTTTTTGCTCATGTATTCGCACAATTAAAGGTGTGGTGATTTTTTAATATGAAAAACTTCATTTTCACACAGATGGTGGGTGGATTTGGGATTGTCTCAAGAAATTCCAGCTGCAAGGGACCAAGTTCTGAAATGGTACATGTGGTCCATGACTATCCTCGAGGGCTTCTCCTTCTCAAGATATCGGGTTGAGGCCACAAAGGTTATCTCAATGGTCTACATTGTGGATGACATCTTTGATCTTGTCACCACACAAGAGGAGCTCTCTCTCTTTAATGAGGCGATCAAAATGTGAGCATTGATGTTCCCGTAATAACAACAACATTGCATTTTAGGAATGAAGTATAATTACTTTTGTTCGTAAACGAATGACACCTTCGATATGTTTAATTGCACATTAAAAATTCTATTATTTTGACACATCATGTATACAGAGATATTAGGATTGTTTGACACAAACATTAGGCCTTTGCGAGAAATATCTTGATATACTAATAGTTTTATAATTATTCATATATATTCGTACAAAAAGAGAAAGCATTGCTGCTTATGCCAGAATGGCATATTTTTGCTAATGGTATAATCAAACTCATGGGTTAGTCGCGACCTTATACACAAACACATAATATAAAAATATTGTTATAGAAGTTTCACGCGCAAAGTGCATATTTTGACAGGTGGGATCTTGCAGCTGCTGAGTCACTACCGAGTTACATGATATCATGTTACAAGGCTCTTTACACCATCACAAATGATATCGCTGATATGGTCAGAAAAGAGCATGGATTTAACCCTATCAATCATCTCAAGCAAGCAGTATGTCTACTCGAATGGTTTTTCATTTTCTTTAGTTTAATTTGTCTAAGCAACTAATAAATATATTAATAGTACCACCTTACATATTTCTCTGTACTATATAACTTGTGATTAATTGTACTGAAATAAAATATAACAAAATAACAGTGGAAGAATTAATATTGCATTCATGCCTTTTTTCTTGCAGTGGGCAACTTTGTTTGATGGATTCATGATCGAGGGAAAATGGCTAACTACTAATCAGGTTCCTACATCGGAGGACTACATAAGAAATGGTGTCATCACTTCAGGAGCACCACTTTTATTTATGCATCTTTTATTCATGCTTGGGCATGATTTAACAGAGGACAACAACGACCACATCCTTAGGGTCATCTCCTGCCCTGCAAAGATCATGAGGCTATGGGATGACATGGGAAGTGCAAAGGTCAGAACACACCGAGAAGTTTATCGCACAAGACTATATGATTAGTAATACTAATTATTTACATGAGTTATTTTGTACCATATCCTGGTGGCTGTGCATTCAAGTTGACATTGACAACATTAGGCATGATCTGAAAAGAAATTATGTGTCCCATGCAGGATGAGTTGCAGGAAGGGCTCGACGGATCATACAAGGATTTGTACCAAAGAGAAAACCCTCATGCTGATGCGGAGAAGCACATGTTGGATATGATAGCGGGTGAATGGGAGGATCTAAACAGGGAATGCTTCTCTCAGACAAAGTCCACACTACCACCTAGCTTCATCGGGGCGTCTCTCAACTTTGCAAGGATGGTCAGCATCATGTATGGCTATGATGATGAGCAGAGGCTCCCCGCCGTGGAGGATTACACTAGGATGTTGCTCTTTTGAATAATGCATGCTACCGTTGTGTATGTAAGTCTTATATATGTAGCGCACCAATTTTTGTAGGGCTGCCCTGTTGAACGTGGACTAGTATGATGCACCCTCAGCTAATGCGAAACTGCTCCACAAACGATACTTGTGCCCGAGCTGCATCACGTGCAAATCCAGCGGCTAGTGCCCTTCTCACTCAATCATATGCATGTCCAGCAGTATTCAATCTTCGTCTGTGAATCGTTCAAAATTTGTCCTGTGCATAGCACGACTCTAGCGAATGTGTTCCTACTTCCTAGTGGTTATATAATAAATATACTTGTCAAAAGCCATGAGCCGCCTGCAAGGTCATGCACGTGTTGCAATGTATGTGATGCATGTGCAGTTTTGCACTCTAGGAAATAGATTTTGTATTCAAAATTCACTAGTGCAAATTTGTTATACCATTTGGCATCAGCTGGCAATTACGCGTTACATCCTTCAAGCAAACGTAGATGTATTGGCTAATTGTTTGAACATAAACTTTATTTCTTATGTCCACTGATTTAGACTATGCACACAACTTATATGTAAAAACTATAACCATACACAAATACGAGGTGTATAAGATCCTAATCCGCCTCTATCTCGTGTCTCACCCACGGCAGAAACGTCCAGTTCTCTTGTGCACAGCAGACTTCTCACTGACCCTATCAGCAAAAGCACAAGTGCATGCAGCCGTCATGGGTGGCTGACGGGACAGCGTCCAGTGACCTGTAACAACGCAAGCCCATTCAAGCGGGTCATGCTCACTAGGTCTGCCCAGGATGCTGTGCCATTCATGACCTGGATCGTGGACTAAGATAATCAACAAATATGATTAGTAGTACTTAATTCATGTATTAATAGCCACTGATTCTTCAGTTCTGCTTGCAGGCAATGCTGATTGCGAGTTGAGCCTTTTTACAACGAATCGAGCCTTCTCGCCATGAAATCGGATTTACTAAACTGCCCTTTTAACCGAGGGGTAAGTTGTAATCTCGACCATTGATTTGCACGATAAGTCGTATACTTTCTTTGGGCGGCCGCGGGGGGGGGGGGGGGGGGGGGGGGGGGGGGGGGGGGGGTGGGGGGGGGGGGGGGGGGGGGGGGGGGGGTACCCAAGCATGGCTCTTTTTGTGTATATTAGCTAGTAGATAACATTAGAATACTTGTTAACCATGATTCTCCTATAAAATGATGTTACTGTCCAAGACATGTAAAATGATGTTGCCTCCTAGTTGCGACATAAGCCTCCATCCAACTCTACCTCTATCATCGTGTACGATACAGTATTATCTTCAAGCAAGAGTAACAAACTTCAGAAGAGGACATGGCCAACTATGCCCTTGGCGTGCTTTAACAGAACGTGGCCGAACTCATTAGGACCTGGGCGACATGGCAAATATCCTTTTTGTGAGCTCCTCTAAGGTGAAACGAGATTATACAGACATTGCTTGAGTGACGTCCAGAGTGACTATGTTAATGAGGCAGCAAAGGTAGATGTCACCAGCGGCGAAGGTGGGTAGGGTGGGGATAGTGCCCAGCAGGGTGGATTAGAGGTAGTGCTGAATGATGGCCTTGGCAACATGGGCAGAGACATGCATGCCTGCGATATCCAGCAGCGTAACATGCTTCTTGCGGATGTGTGGGAGGAGGCACAACGTGACACCATGTTCTTATCCCCAATGTGAAAAAAAAATTGTTCACGTTGCCACCAAAACATGACACACTTGCTAGGTATGCAAGTCAAATGAGACCTGTGTGCTCTTGCGAGGCAGGCAGACTAGGGTTTCTTGCCTCTCGCCGGTGGCGCCGCAGATCTACCGCGTCTCCTATGGCCTTAGGCCATAGAGGTGCGGTGTATCTCGGTCCTTGCCGGTGGAAGGGCTCCTTCTCCATTTTTAGATGTCTTTTGTGTTCGTTTAGGGCTTGTGTCCTGCTCTGGAAGACCAGACGGTGGCTCCCTGAACATGGAATAAAGTTCTCCCCGCCTAGCCCCCGCCCCGGCGGTGCAACTAGCGTCGTCGGAGGGCGTGTGGAGGTGTGTTTCCGATGAAGCTCACGAGATTTGGTCGGTGGTTGTCTTTGGTAGATCCGCTCGGATCCGACCTTCGTTCGTCTATCTCTGTGTGTCTTCAAGTCGGATCATTACGATCTACGTTTATTTTCATCGGTGGTGGTTGTTATTCTGGTGCACTGGTCCTATGAGGCCTTAGCACAACGACTTTCCGACTGTTTACTACAACAAGTTTTACCCGGCTCCAGCGAGGGAGGGGTGATGACGGCGGCGCGCCTTCAGCTCGCTTGAGTCCTTAAAATCGTCGCTATGGGGTCTACAGATCTGGATGTAATTTTTACTATTTCTGATGTTCATAGTACTGCCATTATTGATGATGAATAGATTGAAAGGTTTTCAAAAAAATGAAGTCAAAGGAGCACCAAACAAGGTAAACAAAGTCTAGCATCTGAACAGGATCATGATGGTTTTTATGATTTCATCAGGGTTGACGTTGACCTTTGGCCGAATATTTGGGATCAGAGCGCACACTTGAGGATGTTAGAGACCTGCTACTCAGACAACAGGGAGTCGGAGACACTCACGCAAGCTCCATGCACAACTAAGTTGAACACGCCGAAATAGATGACATGGCTTTTTTTCAAAATGCCGGTGGACATATATTAAAGAAAACCAGCTCTTACAAGAACTTTCTACAAAATGAAGAAATTACCAGCAAGTCCTTGAAAATATCAGTACCGTCATTCTTTTGCATCCACCGGACGGCGTACCGTGAGTAAATATTGTTGCCGCCTCCGGGCACGGTCTTATCACTCGTTGGACGGGTTTGTTCAAGTGTTTTTGCCCTCATCGATCCATTGCTGCTGAGTGTATACACATGATACATGCATGCACAGATGATGGAGTACGCATAGTCTCTGATTATGGATGGTTCAATTTGTCCTACCTAGGTCAAACGATGAACCCAATGACGAATCTACTAGCCCATGAACAAACAAGCAAAGTTCAACTGACCGATGAACCCAATGACGAATCTACTAGCCCATGAACAAACAAGCAAAGTTCAACTGACTAAACGAGGGAAATGTCGGGGGGATAGACTCCGGGTAGCCTCACCCGCGCTTAACAACATTTCAAGACATCGGGGCAAGCCAAGACCCTCAGGCTGGCAGGTCTCACGACGGGCCCCCAAAACCGGCTGGTGCCACACAGCCGGCAACCAGGAGGCGGCGCGGGTTCAGGCCGGCTTCTAGCTGGCGGCCCGCCCCTTCCCTCGGAGTCTGGGACCGACCAGGCGACAAGCTGGGGCATGGCCACAGTGCGCCATGCCTCCCCCAACACCCGGCCGTATGGCTACAGTGGGCACCGCCCGGCGGCCGCCGACCCGCCCGGCACGGCGCTGTAGCCATGGCGCGCCCGACACGGCCTCCGTCGGCGCGGACGGCGCCATAGTGAAGAGCCGTCGGCGGGGCCCGCAGGTGGCGGGCCCCACCTGTCGGCCGGTTCCTCGGCAGCCGGCAGGAACCGGCAGAGGCGGGCCCCCGCGGCCGGCATAGAACCCGGGCCCTATAGACGCTGACGGCCGGGGCCTACCACCCGGCCACATTACCATTGTACCCCTGGGGGGTTAGCCTATAAAACCCCCCCGGCCGCGCCCATGCAAATGGTCGGTCGTTCCCCTTGTTCTACCTCAGTTCTACACACACCACAGCCAGGGAGAGGAGAGAGCTAGCCTCGCCCTTCTTCCTCCTCTGGCCGAACAGCTCTAGGAGCGCCATTGTACTCTTTACTTCATAGTGATCATGCGGAGACCCCGCAGAGCAGGAGTAGGGGTTTCATCTCTTAGGAGAGCCTTGAACCTGGGTATATCTCGTGTCCGTCCGAGCTTGTGCCCACTCCCGCTTCCAGGACCCGACGACGATTTCATGGCCCCAACCACGATAAGCCACCCTCTGGCATCTGTCGAGATTTTACCATGACAGTTGGCGCCCACCGTGGGGCCAGCAGCGACGTCGGCCGAAGACACGTTCTGGACGGGAACCTTGTTCCTCTCCGGCGAGTGTGCCGCGGCTGGCGAGATCAGCCGGCTCGGTGCGCCCGCCCGCGCCGGCCTTGGCGCATCGCCTGACGCGGGAACCGCCTTCCCCGCGGGTCGCCTCGCCGGCCTCTTCAGCGAGCTCAGCCTCTTCGACGAGCCGGCCGCCGACGCACGAGCGGCCGACTCCCTCACTGAGCTCTTCAGCAAGCTCGCCCTCGTCGACACGGCCTCCACCGATGACTTCCCCAGCTACGTGGAGATCGTTGACGATCCTCTCCCTCCTGCTGCCAGCGACGCTCCTGTCGGCACACTCGACGCCAGCACCCTCGTGGAGGTGATGGTCATCGACGATGGCCTGGGCGCTGGCGGATCCGGCCAGGATCCACTAGACGCGACCATACAAGCCCTGGCGCTAGCCAGGCGGAGCTGGAGGAGTTCCGCGTCAAACTTTTCGACAGCGCCTCCAAGATGGCGGCGCTGAAGCGCCGCGCTGAAGCCACTCAGCGCGAGATCGACCGCGTGGTCGGTGGGACGCCGGCTGCGGCCGAGCCTAGCTGGGCCGGCGCCATCCGGCAACGTGGCGCTGCGATTGCCAGCATGCTGGGGGTCGAGCGCCCCATCTACGAGACCCCAGCGCAGAACATGCGTGCCGCCCAGGCGGCCGCAGGCGAGCTCAAGCCCTTGCGGGGCGACAAGCTACGCGAGCAACTCGAGCGCCTCCAGCAACTCATCGACGCTGCGAACACGCAGCAGGACACGGGCAACCACGTGGTGGGAGCGGGCCAGCGGGTCGACACCCACCTGCTTCGTCGCGAGAACGGTGCAACCTCTCGGTCCCCTAGCGGCGAAGGCCGCGGGCAATCTCAGACCCAGAGCCGGCTGCTAGCAACAGCCGGCGTGCGCCCCACACGACGGCGGACAGCCACCAAGTGCTCCAGAACCCGGAGCCTCGGTGCCGGCCGGAAGAGCGCTTGCCTCCTCGGAGGGAGAGGGCGGCCGATCCCGCACCGCCGCTTGATCACCCGACGCTCAGCGGCCGGCTTGGCCCCCGCGAAGCAGTCGGCGAAACCGATGCACGCTGCCGGATCGAGTGGCTGGCTCGGTCCCTGTTGTTGGAAGAGGAGCGCACAATCGGGCCAGCCTGCTTCGGCCCCGCATCCGCGATGAGCCCTTTCCCAGAGGGTTCACGCTCCCCAGGGACACGCCCAAGTACAACGGCGTCGTGAAGCCGGAAGACTGGCTAATCGACTACTTCACAGCAGTCGGCATCGCCAACAGCAACAAGCGCGTAGCCGACAAGTACGTCCCGCTCATGCTTCAGGACACGGCCCGGACGTGGCTGAACAGCCTCAAGCCCAACAGCATCAACAGCTGGGTAGTTTCAATGACGCCTTCGTCCACAACTTCACCAGTATGTACAAGTGGCCTCCCAAGCCGCGCCAGCTCTCCATGTGCGTTCAGGGGCCGGCCGAGTCTACTCATGACTACCTGACGCATTGGGGTGAGCTGCGCAACTCCTGCGAGGGGGTCCACGAGGTACAGGCCATCGAGTACTTCACCACCGGGTGTAGAGAGGGCACTCTGCTCAAGCACAAGCTCTTGTGCGACGAGCCGGCTACCTTGGACGAGCTCCTGGTCGTGGCCGACAAGTACGCCACCGCCGACTCTTCCATGGGGTCGGAGATCCGGGTCGACGCGGCCAGCATGGTGGTCGAGCCGGGTTCCCAAACTCCGGCTAGTGACACCAGCCGGCGCCAACAAGCAAACGACAACAAGCGCAAGGCCCCGCCGCCGGCTTCCAACAGCCAGCAGGTGGCTGCCGTCGAGGATCAGCAACCAGCCGGGCAGCCCGGCCCCAAGAGTCAGCGGGGCGGCAAAGGTGCCTGGCAGCCTGCCTTGTCCTTTGAGCAAGCCCTCGACGCCCCGTGCAAGTTCCATAGCAGCGCGAAGCCGTCCAACCACACCACCCAGAAGTGCAACTGGCTCGCCCGGATTGCCAAGGGCGAGGCCCTGCCGCCTCCTCCACCAGCCGGCCAGGTAGCCCCGGCTGTTCGGCAACCAGCCCGGGCTGCCGGCATGCTCCAAGATGAGTTCCCCGAAGAGAACGCCACCTACGTCATCTTCACGAGTGAAGCCGACGACAAGCACAGCAGACGGCAGCAGCACCGCGAGGTGAACGCCATCAGCTCGGAGGTCCCCACCTTCATGCACTGGTCCGAGAGGCCCATCACCTGGAGCCAAGCAGACCACCCGGCCGTGATGCCTTCGCCGGGTGCATATGCCTTGGTGCTAGACTCAACCTTCTCAACAGAGAGGTGGACTTGCCGCTTCAGCCGAGTTCTGGTAGATGGTGGCAGCAGCATCAACATCCTGTACCGCGAGACCATGGAGCGGTTGGACATCAAAGTCAAGCAGCTTCAGCCCAGCCGGACTGTCTTCCACGGCATAGTTCCCGGCCTTTCCTGCTGTCCAATCGGCAAGATCAAGATTGACGTCCTGTTCGGCGACAAGAACCATTTCCGCCGTGAGCCAATCTGGTTCGAGGTGCTCGACCTGGACAACCCCTACCACGCGCTCTTGGGCCGCCCGTCGCTGGCCAAGTTCATGATGGTCCCGCACTATGCCTACCTAAGGCCAAGATGCCGGGTACCAAGGGCATCATCACTATTGCCGGCGACTACCAGAAGTCGCTGGACTGCGCCGTCGCCAGCAGCCAGCTGGCCGAGTCCCTCGTCATCGCTCAAGAAAAGCGTCTCTTTGACCGGATGGTAGCCATGGCCAGCGAGAAGCCGGCCATGCCGACTGATCCCAAGGAGACGGAAGCAAAGGCCTCCTTCCAGCCGGCCAAGGAAACCAGGAAGATCGCCTTGGACCCGGCGCACTCGGAGAGGTTTGCTGTCGTGGGGACCAACCTCGACAGCAAATAGGAAGGCGAGCTCGTCGATTTCCTCCGTGAGAATCGAGACATCTTCGCATGGTCCCCCCAAAGACATGCCGGGTGTCCCGACGGATTTCGTTGAGCACAAACTACATGTGAGGCAGGATGCTAAGCCGATCAAGCAACCCCTCCGTCGCCTGTCAGAAGAGAAGAGAAGGATCATTGGTGAAGAAATCGCCCGGCTTCTGGCAGCTGGCTTCATCATGGAAGTGTTCTACCCGTTCTGGCTTGCCAACCCAGTCCTCGTCTTGAAGAAGAATAACAAGTGGCGTATGTGTATCGACTACACGAGCCTCAACAAGGCCTGCCCCAAGGATCCTTTTGCCTTGCCCCAGATAGATCAAGTGATCGACTCCACCGCCGGATGCGAGTTGCTGTCTTTCCTGGACGCCTACTCCGGCTACCACCAGATCAAGTTAAACCCGGCCGATCGGCTGAAGACCGCCTTCATCACACCATACGGAGCCTTCTGTTACCTGACCATGACGTTCGGCTTGAGAAATGCCGGTGCCACGTTTCAGCGTTGCATGCAGAAGTGCCTCCTCAAGCAGCTCGGCAGAAACACCCACGTCTATGTAGACGACATTGTGGTAAAGACGGAGAAGCGCGGCACCCTCCTAGAGGATCTCAAGGAGACCTTCGAAAATCTGCGCCGTTTTCAAATCAAGCTCAACCCGGAGAAGTGCGTCTTCGGAGTACCAGCCGGCCAGCTCCTCGGTTTCCTCGTCTCTGAACGCGGCATCGAGTGCAACCCCGTGAAGATCAAAGCCATCGAGCGGATGGAGAAAACCCACCAAGCTACGTGACGTCCAAAAGTTCACCGGGTGCTTGGCATCCCTCAGCCGCTTCATCAGTCGGCTGGGCGAGAAGGCACTCCCCCTGTACCAGCTCATGAAGAAAACCACTTGCTTCGAATGGAACGACCAGGCGGACGAAGCTTTTCGTCAGCTCAAGCGCATGATGTCCACGCCGCCTATCCTGGCGGCTCCGGCTGCCAAGGAACCGATGCTCCTCTACATTGCCGCCACCAGCCAGGTCATCAGCACGGTGATCGTGGTCGAGCGCTCAGAGGCCGGCAAGGTGCAGCCGGTCCAGAGGCCAGTGTATTATCTGAGCGAGGTCTTGTCTGCCTCCAAGCAGAACTACCCCACTACCAGAAGATGTGCTACGGCGTGTATTTTGCCACCAAGAAGCTGAATCAATATTTCCAGGAGCACTCCATCACGGTTGTCTGCACCGCCCCCCTCGGCGAGATTATAGGCAACAGAGATGCCTCAGGCCGGGTGGCCAAATGGGCCATTGAGCTGGCTCCCCATACCACCCTCTACCAGCCCCGCACCGCCATCAAGTCCCAAGCGCTGGCCGACTTCTTAGTCGACTGGGCCGAGTCCCAGTACCTGCCGCCCGTGCCGGATTCTACGCATTGGCGGATGCACTTTGACGGCTCAAAGATGCGCACCGGCTTGGGGGCCGGCATCGTCCTCACCTCTCCCAAGGGCGACAAGCTAAAGTACACGCTGCAGATCCACTTCGCCGCATCCAACAACGTAGCCGAGTACGAGGCGCTCATCTTTGGGCTCCGACTGGCCAAGGAGATCGGCATCCACCGCATCCTCTGCTACGGCGATTCGGACTTGGTGGTCCAGCAGTCGTCCGGCGACTAGGACGCCAAGGACGCCAACATGGCAAGCTACCGCTTCCTCGTCCAACAGATGAGCGGGCACTTCGATGGGTGCGAGTTCCTCCACGTGCCAAGAGCCGACAACGACGCAACGGACGCCCTCGCCCGCATTGGTTCCACCCGGCAAGCCATACCAACCGGTGTCTCCCTCGAGTGCTTGCGCAAGCCATCTGTCAAACCGTCGCCAGAGTCTGACTCCATCTTCGTGCCGGCTGACCCCGGAGCAGTCGGATCCGGCTCGGGGACTCCAGCAGCCGGCCCGAGGACTTCTGCAGTCGGCCCGAGGACTTCAGCAGCTGGCCCGGGGACTGCCGCGGTCGGCCCGAGGGTTTCATTGGCACCACCAGGAGCGGCTGGCCCCAGCCTGCCACCTCCCACCCCGGCCACCCTCGTGCCAGTTGCTGTCTTCACAGTGGTGGCAGCCCCATCTTGGGCACAGCCCATCCGCGACTACCTGGTAAGCCGCATGCTACCAGCAGATGAGGTGCTATCCCGACAGATCCAACACCGGGCAGGCGCCTACACCATCGTCAACAGAGAGCTTGCCAGGTGGAGCGTGACCGGCGTTTATCAGCACTGCGTAGAGCCGGAGAAGGGCGTGGAGATCCTCAGAGACATCCACCAAGGCGAATGGGGCCACCATGCCGCGTCCAGGTCCCTCGTAGCCAAGGCCTTCCGCCATGGTTTCTTCTGGCCGACTGCATTGGACGACGCCAAGGAGTTAGTCAAGAAATGCAAAGGGTGCCAGAAGTTCAGCACCAAGCAACACCAGCCGGCCTCTGTGCTCAAGACCATCCCCATCACCTGGCCATTTGCCGTGTGGGGTTTGGACATGGTGGGTCCTTTCAAGATAGCACGCGGTGGCATGACTCATTTGCTGGTCGCTGTGGACAAATTCACCAAGTGGATATAGGCCAAGCCAATCAAGAAGCTGAATGGTCCGACTGCCGTCACGTTCGTCGCCGACATCACCGTCCGATACGGCGTTCCCCACAGCATCATCACCGACAACGGCACCAACTTCGCCAAAGGCGCCTTGGCCCGTTTCTGCGCAAACCAGGGTATCCGACTGGACCTAGCGTCTATTACCCATCCGCAGTCAAACGGCCTGGTGGAGCGAGCAAACAGCCTCATCCTGTCCGGCATCAAGCCCCACCTGATCGAGCCGCTGGAGCGATTGGGCGGCTGCTGGATCGACGAGCTGCCGACCGTCCTCTGGAGTCTTCGGACCACGCCCAACAGATCAACCGGCTTTACGCCCTTCTTCCTCGTGTACGGCGCCGAGGCTATCATGCCCACGGATATCGAGTTCGACTCGCCTCGCGTCACTATGTACACGGAGGCGGAAGCAAAGGAGGCGCGAGAAGACGGCGTCGACCTGCTGGAAGAGGCCTGGTTGCTGGCATGCAGCAGGTCCGCCATCTACCAGCAGAGCCTGCGCTGCTACCACAACAAGAAAGTCAAGCCGCGTACATTCCACGAAGGAAACCTCGTGCTCCGCCTGATCCAGCGATCAGCCAGCCAGCACAAGCTCGCGGCACCTTGGGAAGGCCCCTTCATCATCAGCAAGGACCTGGGCAACGACTCGTACTACGTCATCGACGCCCAAAAGCCCAGGGCACGCAAGCAAAGCACAGCCGGCGAAGAGACGGAACGGCCATGGAACGCGAACCTACTCCGTCCGTTTCACAGTTAAAGCGAGTGTATGTACCACGCCAACTTTTGTATTAAGTAAAGACCTAAGGTCCCCCGAGATGCACTCGGGGGCTACCTTTTTATCCATGAGATAAGCTTATACCATGAATTGAGTTTTTTCGTGTATTCTTGCCCCGTCCGGGTTCCGGTCATCCGGCCCGGGGGCTGGCCGCCTTGGCCTAAGTCCGCGCCAGCCGGGGCCGACTAGTAGTGTGCCGACACTAAAGCCCTCTCTTCGCTCCATGTCACAGCTCGCAGCGCAGCTGTCCGACTGGCAAGAGTCAAAGGCCGGAAACGTTGTCCACACGAAAAAACGACCAAGGAAAACGCCGGCTACGGCCAAGCCGGCCTCTCGCCTCCCTCGTCCGGTTGCTCAGCAGCCGGCAGGCCGGCTTCTCGCTCGACTAAGCTACGCTCTAAGCGGCTGAAGTAACTTGCCCGTTCTAAAACGACCAAGTCCCTGACCCAGCCACAGACCGCAGCGCGGCTGTCCAGCTGGTAGGGAGGCGGCCAAGGGAACGCGGCGAAGGAAAAGGCCAAAGACGGCTCCTCGGGCTGTGCGGACTGGTCTGCAGCAGGCGTAGCTCCGGCTGGTGGCGCTGCCGGCTGCGGAGTCTCGGCCTGGCGGTCGGCGGCGGCTGACGTGGTCTCCGACTGGTCGCCAGTTGGCACCGGGTCGGGTCGAGTCCGGCTGGTCGCTCCGCCACCTGGTGCGGCTACGCCGCCGCCCTCGTCCTGGTCGTCCCCGTAGCCTTCATCGCTGGAGGCAATCTCCTCCGCCGAGTCCTCCCCATCCGACGGGTTCAGGCCGAACCAGGACGGGGGCACTTCGGCGCCGTTGTCTTCCCGCTCCGGGACAAAGACGCTGACGTCAGCGTACTCGGCAAGAGCCGACGCTCGGATGGCGATAGCATCGTGCTCCGCCGCCAGCTCCGGCAGCGCCTCCTGGTGGAAGTTGGCCAGCTGTGCCAGGCGCATATCGGGGTACCAGGCCTTGACGAACTCCAGCGCCTTCGCAGCACCAGACCGTGCCGCCGAGCTCTTCCAGGCTTCGAGCCGGTCGGCCGCCACCTCCAGCCAGTCGGCCATCCGACTGGGTGTCCGCGGGATCCGAGAACCCGGCCACAAGCCCTCCAAGACCTGCGACCCAGCCCGCTGAAGCCAGCGGAGCAGGCGGCGCGTTGGCTCGAGGCGCATCCGGACGGCCATGAGCTGTTCGCGCAAGGTCCGAGGCCGGTCCGGCGCGATCTCCTTACCCCGCCGCCTGCACTCCTCGCGCTGGGCCTCGATAGCCATGCAAACGGTGACAGAGTGGCCCGGGAGGAACTCTGTTCAAAAAAGACAAAAGTGGCAGAAGACGGCTTCCAGCAACAGCTGGCAGCCGACAGTTGGCAACAAAAAGAAAGGGACGCACCGTCGATCAGATCCTCGATCACGGAGTAGCCGTCTCGAAGGATCTTCTCCTTCTCGGACCAGTCCGAGCGCTGGATCTCGAACTTGGCCGTGAGGTTGTCCTCGTACGCCTTCAGCTGCTGGATCCGCTCCGCGTGCCGCTCGGCCTGGTGCGCCAGCTCCTTCTCCAACCGGTCGCGCGCCGAGGCCGCCTGGTCGCGCTCTTGCCCCGCAACCCGGAGCTGGCATCGAGCTCGGCCACATGCTCCCTCAGCTGGGCGGCAGCCGCTGAAACAAACAAGAAACGTCACTGTTTACTCCAACAAAAACAAGAACAAGCCGCCTGAGAAGATCCGGCCCGACTGCTCAGCAGTCGGCCCGAATCTCGGGGGCTACACCCAGCGGGTGCGCTGGCGCGCCCCTTACTGGAAGCCGGCTTACATACCTCGGCTTTGAGTCAGCTCAGTGGTCCGGGTGGTGAGCGGCCGGTTCTACGTGTTGTAGGCGGCCGCCCGCATGTTGTGGTAGTCCTGCAACAAAAAGAAGCATTTCAGCAAACAAGAGCAAGAATACCTTTGAGTTGCAACCCGCATGCTCAGCAGCCGGCTCGGAACTCGGGAGCTACACCCAGTGGGTGCGCTGGCGCGCCCCCACAGAAGGTTACAAGACAAAGAAGCAAAAACAAGAAGCGCCTAACCGGACGGACGACCGCAGCGCCAGCAGCTCTCCCCTCGCCTTCAGGAGAGTCGCATTGTGGGCGAGGAACTGGTCTTCCACATCCCGCACCGCCAAGTTCAGGGCGGCTGGGCCGGCCCCTGCCACCCAGCCTAAAGGAGCAGCGCTCGTAGCCCCGATGTTGACCCCCTGCGAGCTCGAGGCCGCGACCTCCACCCGCCTTGGCTCTGAGGTCGCCCGCGTCGCACGCGGGCGCTCCCGTGTAGGAACGCATGCCGCCAAGGCCCGGCCAGCCGCCTGCCCAGCGCCGGCTTGCGGCGCCTCCGGCTGGCTGGCCTGCCACCTCCTCGACCGCCAGCATCCGGCGCGCGCTGAACCTCCTCCACCTCCGGGATGAGGGCGGAAGATCTCTCGAAGGGGAAACTGCTGAGGCACTTCGCCGGTCGGCCGTAGAGCCTCACCAGCTCCGGGGACTACTGCCGGGGGGATAGACTCCGGGTAGCCTCACCCGCGCTTAACAACATTTCAAGACATCGGGGCAAGCCAGGCCCCTCAGGCCGGCAGGTCTCACGACGGGCCCCCAAAGCCGGCTGGTGCCACACAGCCGGCAACCAGGAGGCGGCGCGGGTTCGGGCCAGCTTCTAGCTGGCGGCCCGCCCTTTCCCTCGGAGTCTGGGCCTGACTAGGCGATAAGCTGGGGCATGGCCACAGTGCGCCATGCCTCCCCCGACACCCGGCCGTATGGCTACAGTGGACGCCGCCCGGCGGCCGCCGACCTGCCCGGCGGGGCGCTGTAGCCATGGCGCGCCCGACACGGCCTCCGTCGGCGCGGACGGCGCCACAGTGAAGAGCCGTCGGCGGAGCCCGCAGGTGACGGGCCCCACCTGTCGGCCGGTTCCTCGGCAGCCGGCAGGGCCCGGCAGAGGCGGGCCCCCGCGGCCGGCGTAGAACCCAGCCCCTATAGACGCTGACAGCCGGGGCCTACCACCCGGCCACATTACCATTGTACCCCGGGGGGGTTAGCCTATAAAACCCACCAGGCCGCGCCCATGCAAATGGTCGGTCGTTCCCCTTGTTCTACCTCAGTTCTACACACACCACAGCGAGGGAGAGGAGAGAGCTAGCCTCGCCCTTGTTCCTCCTCTGGCCGAACAGCTCTAGGAGCGCCATTGTACTCTTTGCTTCATAGTGATCATGCGGAGACCCCGCAGAGCAGGAGTAGGGGTTTCATCTCTTAGGAGAGCCCTGAACCTGGATATATCTCGTGTCCGTCTGAGCTTGTGCCCACTCCCGCTTCCAGGACCCGACGACGATTTCATGGCCCCAACCATGATAAGCCACTCCCGGCATCTGTCGAGATTTTACCATGACAGGAAACAAAGCTGATCGGGCGGCAAAGCCAACGACGCTTCACCAATCGTGTACGCGATATATATATACGTATGTGGGTGAATATATTTTTCACACAAGTTACATCCGTAGCCATAACTAAGCGGATCGAGATGAGCAGATCCGGAGGCACCAACGGTCCTGGGGAGTGGCCGTTTCTTGTGGGCGTCCCGGCGGCGACGGCCATGAGAAAGATCCGCCACGACAGGCCGGACGTCACGGTGGAGGTTATCCCGGACGGCACCCCGGTGCCCGGAGAGTACAACCCCAAGCGCGTTCGCGTCTTCTACGACTCGCAAGAGCCCGACTCGCCCGTCGCCAAGATCCCCTTCATCGGCTAGCCGGGCCGGACTGATCAGTGCATGCATGTTTTCCCTCTTGAGAGCTCAATAAAAAAAAAGATAGCGCCGTGCTATACATGCATTGCATGATCCCTGTTCTCCATCGAACCAGCATTGCTTTTTTCCTTGTTCACAAGGCACACCAGGCCTTCGTAAAAAGAGATAGGTTCTCCAATGGCACGCACGCCAACAAAATGCAGTAGGTAGAGGATCGATAAATCGTATCCATCGAAGAGTGCCTACGGTTTGCCAGAGCCAGCCCCAGTCGTGCGTAGGTAGGAGAGGTCCGGCTTGTGCGCTAGGTTTTCTTTTTAGCCTTTTAGGCAAACTCGCAAAGCTTTATTGAACCATCACACATCTGTGCTAGGTATCGAAGTGGTGCTCATGCGCCTGCTCTGATAGGCCAGCCCAGCGCGAGAGCTTCTCGCTCGCTCGGTTTCACGGTTTGACCGATCGACCATTGACCGGCTGACTGTTGACTTTTGAAACAAATCATGAATCTGAACAAAATTATAGTTTTTAAAAAATCATAAATTTGAAAAGTTTGTGAATTCAAAAAAGTTTGTAAATTTGGAAAAGTTCATGAAATTGAAAAAAAATGTGATTGACAACCTGAAGGCGACCGTAATTATTCGGGATGTCAAACATCTCGACTAGCTAGCAAACCATGTTCTGGTTCGAAGCCTAATAGCAAGTAGCACATTAGTCCGGACTTCACCAACCTAAACAATGCATTGCCCCAAAAATAAAACCTCTTGACATGGATTGACGAGACAGTAGACTCCACATATGGGTTCACGTACTTATGATTCATAGACGCCTACAGTGGGTATCAATAGGTTATCTTGAATCACGAGGATGGGGGGAAAGGTATCTTCAAGGCCCCCTCTAGGGTATTCTGCTATGTCAAAATGCATATCGTCCTTGACAAAGCGTACCCGGAACGTTACAAACGTACCATGAGGAACGCCTTCGATAGCCAAATTGACCGAAAAAGGAGGCTTGTGCGTATGGCTAGTTGGTAAAATAGAAGTATAAGAGACCTCATCCCCAACCCACGCGAGATATCTTGCAACGTGTGGAAGTCCCGGTTCATGCTCAATCCCGAGAAACGTGCCTTCGGGAAGTAAACTCCTTGGGTTCATGGTATCCCACTGAGTTATCGAAGTGAAACTCACAACGATCAAAGCAAGCACGGACATGTAATCTCCACACCATCTATGAGGTTGTGCTCAACCGTTTTATCTCTTGGTTAAGAGACCAAGGGCTTCCATTCTTCAAGCCCCTATGGTAAGGTAAAAAAAATTAGTGGACTGAGGAGGAGGATGTTGCGTTCCGTGAACTCGGAACCTACTTGACCACCCCTTCGGTCTTAGTGGCTCCAGAGCCAAAGGAGCCATTCATTCTCTATGTCGCCATCGTTCTAGGGGCCATGGGCTATGTCTTGGTGGTGAACCATGAGGAGGAAGAAGATCTAGATGCATGTGTATTTTATCAGTGGAATTCTGCATGGGCCCAAAATGCGATTAGTTGCGCAAAAGCTGCTCCACACGATGTTGCTACTTTTCAAGAAGCCATGTCACAATTTCAATGCTCACCCAATAGTCGTCCCAAACTACTACGCCCTCGAGTAGATCATGTGTCCATCGGAATAATACCAAGATGAGCTTTAAATTTAGCCAATTTGCAGTTAAGTTGCATGCTCTTGTGGACTTCGTTTTAAAATGAATGCGACCTGTCGAGACACACAAAGGTATCAATCACAACGTTCAACCCTCGTGTTTGATGGATATTTAGCTATCCAGCACTAGGTCGGGTTGATATCTTGTTGGTCTTGCATAAAGGCGATGAGCTACGATGAGCCACCTCTTTCTAGATGACGGTATCCTAGACTAGGGGGTCCCGGCCTAGCCGGTCTAGTCCATGGGCCGGACTAACAGCCCATTGATAAGGAAGGACTCCGGAGGCTTCTAACCTACGGTGTGAGCATATCGGGCTTCACCGAGGACTTGGCGTGTACTCCCAGGATATCTATGTTGGAAATATGCCCTAGAGGCAATAATATTGTATTATTAAATTTTTGTTATTCATAATTAAGAGTTTATATTTCATGCTATAACTGCTATGATCCTGGAATATGCGATTCAGTGGAAAACTCATACGCACGTGTGAAATGATAAACGGTAAACAATAGGTTCCCGGTCTCGCCTCTAAGACCAGCTCAAGTGTTGTTAGTGATCACATTTTCCGGATCTTAGAATATCGTTAAGTGTAACAATAGTACTAAAACAACATTGAGGGTATGACATTAGAAGAACGATCATATTGAATCGACCCAATACTTGTCTGTTATACTATGTGATCATATCATCTAAAATCATCTGTTATAACATAGAGTGTTAGCATGTGTTTTAGTTCCTCGGACCATGAGAGTGTCTCGGTCACTTCCTACCGGATGGTGGGCTTTAGGGTTGCTCAAACATCATCTGTAACAAGGTGATCATAACGACAACTTTCAGGTGCACCGAAAAGTTTGACAAGTGACCAGACAGCTCAAGAGTGGGATTTGCTTCTCCGACGATGGAGACATATTCTTAGGGCCCTCTCGGTGTGAAGGCATCCATCATCGTCTGGCCAGACACAGGTGACTACGTCACAGGGATGCCGGAACACGTCAACGAGAAAGAAGAACAAAACCGGTAACGGGAGCAACGGTATAGTGAGCATGGTGATGACTCAAGAGGATACTGATGCACACCGGGTTTTGTAAACTATCGCGAAGCAAAGGTAACATCACATGATAACCAAAGGTTCACTCGAATATCATTCGTGTAATCATAGGGACCAATATGGATGTCCATGGTTCCGCTATCGGTCATTGAACGAAGGGGTTTCGTTCATGTCTATGATTACCGAACCTACGGGGTCACAAGCTTAAGGTAATCACGATCTGTTGAGTGTTAGTAGGACGGGAGTGATGAGAATATATTTGTGGAATTGTTTCATTAATATCCAGAATAGTTCCGAGAGGTTCCGGAAGTGTTTCGGGGTCACTGGAAGGGTTTCGGTGAATATCGGGTAATACCGGGTATTACGATTAATATCTATAGGTGGAAAATGTTTTCGGAGATGTTAAATTATATATATTTTGCTCTGATAATGTTTAGAATAAAAATATATTTAATTTAATATCAACGGGCCAAATAAGGCCAAGTGGTGGAGAAGGAGTTGGGCCACAAGGGCCCAACAAGGGAGGCCATCCCTTTTCCTAAAGGGGGGCCGAATCCTACTTGGAGGGGAAGTCCTACTCCCCCTCCCTTGGCCGGTGCCCCAAGGGGGATCTTTCCCCCTTCGTGGCAGCCCTCCCCCCCCCCCCCAATCCTATATATACTAGAGGATTTCCACCCTATGAGGAAAACAAGTTTTGGAGCCTCCTCTAGTTGATCTAGTGCATGTTCTAGTTGGTCCCAGTTGACTAATTAGAGAGAGCCCTAGCCACCTCTAATCCTTATAATTAGAAGCCCCGTGTGGTTCTAATCTTCTCCCCCTAATTCTCCAGCGACGATTAGCTCTGGACGGCGAAGCGCTGCCGGATCGTGAATACCGTACGCTTGCAACCAAGTAGAGAGGCCGTGCTTTCGGTCTTCCGTTCGAGGGATCGTTCGTGGGTGGTTCACGGGATCGTCATCAATGTTCGAGGGACTTCAAGTACAATCTACACCGACTCGTCTACTTCCGCTGGACTCCCGGAGTTGGTAATGATCATTGATGACAACCCATTATGCATCTTCATATTGTTCTCGGGTGTTCGTAGGGCGATTTTTTTTCTACTACGTTTCCCAACAGTGGCATCATGAGCAGGTTTATGAGCAGATGCATGTTGCGATCTAGATCACATCTGATATGTGAGGGTTGATGTTCTTGCTATGCTTCCCATGAGTGTTGCTTCAGTTTAGTTCATCGGCAGAATGATGTAGTTTTGCTACAAGGTTCTGATAATCGATCGGCTCTGGCTGTCGATGATCTGCTTGTTGGGAAACGTTTCATGGAAAACAAAAAAAATTCTACGCACATGCAAGATCTATCATGGAGATGCATAGCAACGAGAGGGGAGAGTGTGTCTACGTACCCTCGTAGACCATAAGTGGAAGCGTTTCACGACGCGGTTGATGTAGTCGAACTTCTTCGCGCTTCAACCGATCAAGCACCGAACGCACGGCACCTCCACGTTCTGCACATGTTCAGCTCGGTGACGTCCCTCGCTTTCTTGATCCAGCAAGACGTCGAGGTAGTAGATGAGTTCCGTCAGCACGACGGCGTGGTGACGGTGATGGTGAAGTGATCTCCGCAGGGCTTCGCCTAAGCACTACGAAAATATGACCCAGGGTTTAAACGGTGGAGGGGGGCGCCGCACACGGCTAGGCAATTGTCTTATGAATGCTAGGCGCCCCCCTCCTCATATATATAGGTGGGAGGGAGAGGGGAGCAGCTAGGAGGGCACCCCAAGTAGGCTGAATCCTACTTGGGGTCCTCCCAAGTGCCGCCCCCCCTGCCATATTTAACCGAGGGGGAAGGAAAGAGAGGGGGAGAGGGAAGGAAGTAGGAATCCTAGTTCACACTTTCCTTTCCCTTCTAACCTATCCTTCTCCTTTTTGGCTGGCCCATATGGGGGGCTCACCAGCCCCTTGTGGCTGGTGTGTTTCCCCTCTTGGCCCATAAGGCCCATATCTTTTGTCGGGGGTGCCCGGAACCCCTTCCGGTGACCCGATAAGTACCCGGTGACCCCCGAAACACTTCCGGTGTCCGAATACCATCGTCCTATAGATCAATCTTTACCTCTCGACCATTTTGAGACTCCTCGTCATGTCCATGATCTCATAGGGACTCCGAACAACATTCGGTCACCAAATCACATAACTCATATAATACTATATCGTCATCGAACATTAAGCGTGCGGACCCTATGGGTTCGAGAACTATGTAGACATGACCGAGACACCTCTCCGGTCAATAACCAATAGCGGAACCTGGATGCCCATATTGGCTCCTACATATTCTACGAAGATCTTTATTGGTCGAACCGTTATGACAACATACGTAATTCCCTTTGTCCATCGCTATGTTACTTGCTCGAGATTCGATCGTCGGTATCTTTATACCTAGTTAAATCTCATTACCGGCAAGTCTCTTTACTCGTTCTGTAATACATCACCTCGTGACTAACTCCTTAGTCGTTTGCTTGCAAGCTTATGATGGGTATTACCGAGAGTGCCCAGATATACCTCTCCGATACTCGGAGTGACAAATCCTAATCTCGATCTATGCCAACTCAACAAATACCTTCGGAGATACCTGTAGAGCATCTTTATGATCACCCAGTTACGTTTGACGTTTGATAGCACACAAGGCATTCCTCCGGTATTCGGGAGTTTGCATAATCTCATAGTCGAAGGAATATGTATTTGACATGAAGAAAGCAATAGCAATAAAACTTAACGATCATTATGCTAAGCTAACGGATGGTTCTTGTCCATCACATCATTCTCCTAATGATGTGATCCCATTATCAAATGACAACACATGTCCATGGTTAGGAAACATTAACCATCTTTCATCAACGAGCTAGTCTAGTAGAGGCTTACTAGGGACATGGTGTTTGTTTATGTATTCACACATGTATTTAAGTTTCCGATCAATACAATTCTAGACTGAATAATAAACCTTTATCATGAATAAGGAAATATAAAATAACAACTTTATTATTGCCTCTAGGGCATATTTCCTTCAGTCTCCCACTTGCACTAGAGTCAATAATCTAGTTCACATCGCCATGTGATTAACACTCATAGTTCACATTGCCATGTGACTAATACCCAAAGAGTTTACTAGAGTCAATAATCTGGTTCACATCGCCATGTTATTAACACCCAAAGAGTACTAAGGTGTGATCATGTTTTGCTTGTGAGAGAAGTTTAGTCAACGGGTCTGCCACATTCAGATCCGTATGTATTTTGCAAATTTCTATGTCTACAATGCTCTGCATGGAGCTACTCTAGCTGATTGCTCCCACTTTCAATATGTATCCAGATTGAGACTCAGAGTCATCCGGATCGGTGTTAAAGCTTGCATCGACGTAACCCTTTACGATGAACTCTTTATCACCTCCATAACCGAGAAACATTTCCTTAGTCCTCTGAGGTAACTAAGGATAATTTTGACCGCTGTCCAGTGATCAACTCCTGGATCACTATTGTACCCCCTTGCTAAACTCATGGCAAGGTACACAACAGGTCTGGTATACATCATGGCATACTTTATAGAACCTATGGCTTAGGCATAGGGAATGACTTTCATTCTCTCTCTCTATCTTCTGCCGTGGTCGGGTTGTGAGTCTTAATCAACTTCACACCTTACAACATAGGCAAGAAATCTTTCTTTGACTGATCTATTTTGAACTTCTTCAAAACTTTGTCAAGGTATGTGCTTTGTGAAAGTCCTATTAAGCGTCTCGATCTATCCCTATAGATCTTGATGCCCAATATATAAGCAGCTTCACCGAGGTCTTTCATTGAAAAATTGTTATTCAAGTATCCTTTTATGCTATCCAGAAATTTTATATCATTTCCAATCAACAATATGTCATCCACATATAATATCAGAAATGCTACAGAGCTCCCACTCACTTTCTTGTAAATACAGGCTTCACGAAAGTCTGTATAAAACCATATGCTTTGATCACCTCATGAAAGCGTATATTCCAACTCCAAGATGCTTGCACCAGTCCATATATGGATCGCTGGAGCTTGCACACTTTGTTAGCACCTTTAGGATCGACAAAACCTTCTGGTTGCATCATATACAACTCTTCTTTGAGAAATCCATTAAGGAATGCAGTTTTGACGTCCATTTGCCAGATTTCATAATCATAAAATGCGGCAATTGCTAACATGATTCGGACGGACTTAAGCATTGTTACGGGTGAGAAAGTCTCATCGTAGTCAACCCCTTGAACTTGTTGAAAACCTTTTGCGACAAGTCGAGCTTTGTAGACAGTAACATTACCATCAGCGCCAGTCTTCTTCTTGAAGATCCATTTATTTTCTATGGCTTGCCGATCATCGGGTAAGTCCACCAAAGTCCACACTTTGTTCTCATACATGGATCCTATCTCAGATTTCATGGCCTCAAGCCATCTGTCGGAATCTGGGCTCATCATAGCTTCTTCATAATTCGTAGGTTCGCCTTGGTCTAGTAACATGACTTCCAGGACAGGATTACCGTACCACTCTGGTGCGGATCATGCTCTGGTTGACCTACGAGGTTCAGTAGTAACTTGATCTGAAGTTTCATGATCATTATCATTAGCTTCCCCTCTAGTTCGTGTAGGCATCACGGGAATAGTTTTTTGTGATGTACTACTTTCCAATTCAAGAGAAGGTACAATTACCTCATCAAGTTCTACTTTCCTCCCACTCACTTCTTTCGAGAGAAACTCCTTCTCTAGAAAGGACCCATTCTTAGCAACAAATATTTTGCCTTCGGATCTGTGGTAGAAGGTGTACCCAATTGTTTCCTTAGGGTATCCTATGAAGACGCACTTCTCCGATTTAGGTTCAAGCTTATCAGGCTGAAGATTTTTGACATAAGCGTCGCATCCCCAAACTTTGAGAAACGATAGCTTAGGTTTCTTGCCAAACGACAGTTCATACGGTGTCGTCTCAACAGATTTAGATGGTGCCCTATTTAACGTGAATGCAGTTGTCTCTAATGCATAACCCCAAAATGATAGTGGTAAATCGGTAAGAGACATCATAGAATGCACCATATCTAATAAAGTACGGTTAGGACGTTCGGACACACCATTATGCTGTGGTGTTCTAGGTGCCGTGAGTTGTGAAACATTTCCACATTGTTTTAAATGAAGGCCAAACTCGTAACTCAAATATTCGCCTCCGTGATCAGATCATAGAAACTTTATTTTCTTGTTACGATGATTCTCCACTTCACTCTGAAATTCTTTGAACTTTTAAAATGTTTCAGATTTGTGTTTCATTAAGTAGATATACCCATATCTACTCAAATCATCAGTGAAGGTGAGAAAATAATGATACCCGCCGCGTGCTTCAACACTCATCGGAACGCATACATCGGTATGTATTATTTCCAATAAGTCATTAGCTCGCTCCATTGTTCCGGAGAACGGAGTTTTAGTTATCTTGCCCATGAGGCATGGTTCGGAAGTATCAAATGATTCATAATCAAGTGATTCCAAAAGTCCATCTGTATGGAGTTTCCTCATGCGTTTTCCACCAATATGACCTAAACGGCAGTGCCACAAATATGTTGCACTATCATTATCAACTTTGCATCTTTTGGCATCAATATTATGAATATGTGTATCACTACGATCAAGATTCAATAAACCATTTACATTGGGTGTATGACCATAGAAGGTTTTATTCATGTAAACAGAACAACAATTATTCTCTGACTTAAATGAATAATTGTATCGCAATAAACATGATCCAATCATATTCATGCTCAACGCAAACACCAAATAACATTTATTTAGGTCCAACACTAATCCCGAAGGTAGAGGGAGTGTGCGATGGTGATCTTATCAACCTTGGAATCACTTCCAACATACATCGTCACCTCGCCATTAACTAGTCTCTGTTCAATTTGCAACTCCTGTTTCGAGTTACTAATCTTAGCAACTGAACCGGTACCAAATACCCAGGGGCTACTATGAACACCAGTAAAGTACACATCAATGACATGTATATCAAATATACCTTTGTTCACTTTGCCATCCTTCTTATCCGCCAAATATTTGGGGCAGTTCCGCTTCGAGTGTCCATTTCCTTTGCAGTAGAAGCACTCAGTCTCAGACTTGGATTCAGCTTTGGGCTTCTTCACGGGAGCAGCAACTTGCTTGCCATTCTTCTTGAAGTTCCCTTTCTTTCCCTTGCCCTTTTTCTTGAAACTAGTGGTCTTGTTAACCATCAACACTTGATGCTCTTTATTTATTTCTACCTTCGCCAATTTCAGCATCGCGAAGAGCTCGAGAATCGTTTTCATCATCCCTTGCATATTATAGTTCATCACGAAGTTCTAGTAGCTTGGTGATAGTGACTAGAGAACTCTGTCAATCACTATCTTATCTGGAAGATTAACTCCCAATTGATTCAAGCGATTGTAGTACCCAGACATTCTGAGCACATGCTCACTGGCTGATCTATTCTCCTCCATCTTGTAGGCAAAGTAGAGGTCCCATACCTCTCGACACGGGCATGAGTCTGAAATACCAAGTTCAGCTCTTGGAACATCTCATATGCTTCGCGGCGTTCAAAATGTTTTTGAAGTCCCAGTTCTAAGCCGTAAAGCATGGCGCACTAAACTATCAAGTAGTCATCATATCAAGCTTTGCCAAACGTTAATAACATCTGCATCTGCTCCTGCAATAGGTCTGTCACCTAGCGGTGCATCAAGGACATAATTCTTCTATGCAGCAATGAGGATAATCCTCAGATCATGGACCCAGTTCGCATCATTGCTACTATCATCTTTCAACTTAGTTTTCTCTAGGAACGCATTAAAATTCAGGGAAACGGTAGCACGGGCCGTTGATCTACAACATAGAGATGCAAATACTATCAGGACTAAGTTCATGATAAATTAAGTTCAATTAATCAAATTACGAGTGAACTCCCACTTAAATAAACATCCCTCAAGTTATCTAAGTGATACGTGATCCAAATCAACTAACCCATGTCCGATCATCACGTGAGATGGGGTAGTCTTCAATGGTGAACATCTCTATGTTGATCATATCTACTATATGATTCACGTTCGACCTTTCGGTCTCCAGTGTTCCGAGACCATGTATGTACATTCTAGGATCGTCAAGTTTAACCAAAGTATTCTGCATGTGCAAAACTGTCTTACACCCGTTGTATGTGAACGTAGAGTCTATCACACCCGATCATCACGAGGTGCTTCGAAACGATGAACTTTAGCAACAGTGCATACTCAGGGAGAACACTTTTATCTTGAAAATTAGTGAAGGGATCATCTTATAATGCTACCGCCGTTCTAAGCAAAATAAGATGCGTAAAGGATAAACATCACATGCAATCAAAATATGTGACATGATATGGCCATCATCATCTTGTGCTTTTGATCTCCATCTCCAAAGCATCGTCATGATCTCCATCGTCAGCGGCTCGACACCTTGATCTCTATCGTTGCGTCGTAGTCGTCTCGCCAACTATTGCTTCTACAACTATTGCTAACGCATAGCGATAAAGTAAAGCAATTTCATGGCGTTTGCATTTCATACAATTAAGAGACAACCATAAGGCTCCTGCCGGTTGTTGATAATTTACAAAACATGATCATCTCGTATAATAACGTATATCACATCATGTCTTGACCATCTCACATCACAACATACCCTGCAAAAACAAGTTAGACGCCCTCTACTTTGTTGTTGCAAATTTTACGTGGCTGCTACGGGCTACTAGCAAGAACCGTGCTTACCTACGGCAAAAACCACAATGGTGAATTATCAAGTTTGCTGTTTTAACCTTTTTCAAGGACAGGCCGCAGTCAAATTTGATTTAACTAAAGTAGGAGAAACAGACACCCGCCAGTCACCTTTATGCAAAACTAGTTGCATGTCAGTCGGTGGAACCGGTCTCATGTACGTGGACATGTAAGGTTGGTCCGGGCCGCTTCATCCCACAATAACGCCGAATCAAAATAAGACGTTGGTGGTAATCAGTATGAACATCACCGCCCACAACTTCTTTGTGTTCTACTCGTGCATATCATCTACGCATAGACCTGGCTCGGATACCACTGTTGGGAAACGTAGCATGGAAAACAAAAAAAAACCTACGCACACGCAAGATCTATCAAGAATATGCATAGCAACGAGAGGGGAGAGTGTGTCTATGTACCCTCGTAGACCATAAGCGGAAGTGTTTCACAACGCGGTTGATGTAGTCGAACTTATTCGCGCTTCAACCGATCAAGCACCGAACGCACGGCAGCTCTGCGTTTTGCACACGTTCAGCTCGGTGACATCCCTCGCCTTCTTGATCCAGCAAGACATCAAGGTAGTAGATGAGTTCCGTCAGCACGACGGTGTGGTGACGGTGATGGTGAAGTGATCTCCGTAGGGCTTTGCCTAAGCACTACAAAAATATGATCGGGGGTGTAAATAGTGGAGGGGGGGCGCCGCACATGGCTAGGCAATTGTCTTGTGTGTGCTAGGCGCCCCCCCTCCTCATATATATAGGTGGGAGGGAAAGGGGAGCAGCCAGGAGGGCGCCCCAAGTAGGCCGAATCCTACTTGGGGTCCTCCCAAGTGGCGCCGCCCCCCTGCCATATTTAACCGAGGGGGAAGGAAAGAGAGGGGGAAGGGAAGGAAGTAGGAATCCTAGTCCACACTTTCCTTTCCCTTCTCCCCTTTCCTTCTCCTCTTTGGCCGGCCCATATGGGGGGGCGCACCAGCCCCTTGTGGCTGGTGTGTTTCCCCTCTTGGCCCATACGGCCCATATCTTTTGCCGGGGGTGCCCAGAACCCCTTCCGGTGACCCGATAAGTACCCGGTGACCCCTGAAACACTTTCGGTGTCCGAATACCATCATACTATATATCAATCTTTACCTCTCAACCATTTTGAGACTCCTTGTCATGTCCGTGATCTCATCCGTGACTCCGAACAACATTTGGTCACCAAATCACATAACTCATATAATACTATATTGTCATCGAACGTTAAGCGTGTGTACCCTACGGGTTCGAGAACTATGTAGACATGACTGAGACACCTCTCCGGTCAATAACCAATAGCGGAACCTGGATGCCCATATTGGCTCCTACATATTCTACGAAGATCTTTATCGGTTGAGCCGTTTTGACAACATACATAATTCCCTTTGTCCATCTGTATGTTACTTGCCCGAGATTCGATCGTCAGTATCTTCATACATAGTTCAATCTCATTACCGGAAAGTCTCTTTACTCGTTCAGTAATACATCACCTCGTGACTAACTCCTTAGTCATTTGCTTGCAAGCATATGATGTGTATTACCGAGAGGGCCCAAAGATACCTCTCCGATACTCGGAGTGACAAATCCTAATCTCGATCTATGCCAACTCAACAAATAACTTCGGAGATACCTGTAGAGCATCTTTAGGATCACCCAATTACATTGTGATGTTTGATTGCACACAAGGCATTCCTCTGGTATTCGGGAGTTTGCATAATCTCATAGTTGAAGGAATATGTATTTGACATGAAGAAAGCAATAGCAATAAAACTTAACAATCATTATGCTAAGCTAACGGATGGTTCTTGTCCATCACATCATTCTCCTTATGATATGATCCCGTTATCAAATGACAACACATGTCCATGGTTAGGAAACCTTAACCATCTTTGATCAACGAGCTAGTCTAGTAGAGGCTTACTAGGGACACGGTGTTTGTTTATGTATTCACACATGTATTTAAGTTTCCGATCAATACAATTCTAGATTGAATAATAAACCTTTATCATGAATAAGGAAATATAAAATAACAACTTTATTATTGCCTCTAGGGCATATTTCCTGCACTGCTAACAGTTCCTTGGGCTACATCATAGTCAAGAATAGTGAACCGTCGCGTACACAAGAGGGTGCCGAAGATGAATGATCTTCTAGGGGGTCACACGTATTGATGAAGTTTAGTGTGGGGGATTAGATTTTAATTAAGTATCTTTCGCGCACCCCGAAACTTAATCTAGCATCAAGAATATCGCCTTGTATTGCTTGCGTAGGTAGCTAGTCTTAATTGATAAAATTGGTTAACCACGTAAATAAAATTTTGCTAAAACCGATTAGAGGACGTCTAACTTGGTTTGCAGGGTTTGCATATGATGTGGTATAGCCTTTTTCATGATAATGAGATTATGTATGAGATGTTTATATGATGTAATGTTAAGTGACCTGCTCGTCACGGCATGATGGCTGGAGCCACGAGATTGCCACCTTAATGTAAATATTTTAGAGATAGATTACAGGTGATGGTGGAAAGACGTACACGGAAAACCCTGTCAAGGAGAAGGTGTACCAAGGCGCGGGACGAGGAGCTATAATTTTGTGCCACGGTGGAATTTCAGATTTTGGTGCCATGGCAACGTTTTTGAAACGGTCGCCATGGCAACGTTTTTGAAACGGTCGCCATGGCAACATTTTCTGAGATTGCCGCCACAACAATGTTTTTGAAACGGTTGCCATGGCAATAAAATATTGGCCGTCACGTTGCTTCAACTGAAGATTGAAGACAATCATGAAGATCTCCCGGCACTCAGGGCTATATATACCATGTCATCCTATTATGAATTGCCTGAGATGTTTATCCCTTTGTTGTTTGCACCCTTTGATTGCGCAGTAATCAATTATTAGGATGATCTCTCACAGTAAATATCAAGTTAAAAGGTGCTCTTCCTAGTGTTGCAACCGTCTATAACACGTAGCATTCCGGAGTGTGTCATGTCCACCTGAGTACAAACGGGACGTGAGGTGTAAGACGGGGATGGTCAGACCATGTATGCAGATAACACTCGGTTGTCTTGAAGTTCTAGCAGAATCATTCTGAGCTCGGAGCACAAAGCATCGAAAGCTGAACAAGAGTCATATGGAGATATGATCGGCAAAAGTTTGCCCACCGGTCAAAATTCTCATCATCAGTGATGTCCACATCAATGGATGAGAACTAGATTTGGATCTTGAATCACTCACTATTAATTATGAGAGATATTAATTTAAGTGGGAGTGCACTTTAATATTAAAAATTTTCTTAATAAAATAATGCAATATTAATTATGAATTATGTCTAAGATTATTTCTGTTTATCGTTGTAGATTAAATGGCTCGCAATATGTTCAACTTAGCCCCTATGCTTGAGAAAGAAAAGTTGGCTGGAAATGGTGGAAACTTTGCGGATTGGACCCGCAACCTGAGATTTGTTCTCAGGAGTACTAAGAAGGAGTATGTGCTGGATCAGCCCCTAGGTGATGCTCCCTCAAAGGATGCACCACCAGAAGAAGTTGCTGCTTATACTGCTCATAGTGATGACTATGAAGCAGTCCCATGTCTCATGTTAACTTGCATGGATCCTGAACTACAGAAGCGTTTTGAACGATCCAACACTCAATTTGTAATTGGGTTACTAGAAGTTCTGTAAAAGAAACAGGCAAGGACTGAATGGTTTGAATTAACCAAGGCCCTGAAATAATGCAAGATGAAAGAGGGTTCCTCAATGAGTGAGCATATAGTAAAGCTTGCTGGCTATGTTGATAGACTTGCTTCACTGGAATTTGGAATTCCGCCAACACTCGGTACAGATATTATGCTTTCTTCACTCCCCCCATCTTACGATGGTTTCATCATGAATTACAACATGAACGGGATGGAGAAAAGTGCAAACGAGTTTTTTGCTCTGCTCAAACCTGCAGAAGCTGGCATGCAGAAGAACAAAGAAGTTTTGATGGTCAACAAAACTACCAGTTTCAAAAAGAAGGGCAAGTCCAAGAAGAACTCTACTGGTTCCGGTAAGACTGTCTCTTAGAAGAAGAACAAGGGCAGAGCCTCTAAAGAGACTGAATGTTTCTACTGCAAACAGAAGGGTCACTAGAAGCGGAACTACAAGAAATATCTGGTAGACAAGAAGAATTGTTCTTCCGGTAAAGGTATAAAAGTTATACAAAGTTAATGTAATTTATCTTGTTTCTGTAAGTCACAAGTATTTCATACTTATCGATTGCTTTTGTGTGCAATCTAATGTAGGGACTACAGAAAGCTCACAAGTTGAGAAGAAATAAAGACATGGTGCTAGTCAAGGATGGTGATGGGGTCGCTGCTCAGGACCAATAGAATTGTGGCTTTAGTTTATCTACAAGATTCATCTTTGGATCGAATAATAGTTATTGCATTCCGGAGTTGTATAAGACATGATGTTTTGGATTATCCGACGGATGTTCTTATAATGTTTTGGACAATATTTGTTAAAATGGTTATAAGAATATGCTTGGACTTACCACAAATTCTTGATGGTTTATTCAATGAATCTTGATTTGAATTTTTTTACATTAATTCTAAACATCTTAAGAATACTGATATATCACTGTTTGGCTTTATCAAGGAAATAGTCTTCATATAGATGAAGCATTGAAATCTCTTAATTGAGAAATAAAAAAAAATACATGATGATGTATGAAGTCTGATAAACAAGCCATGGCACAATGGATAATAATACTTAATTAAAAGATTAAGTAAATATGATTTACTTATAAAATCTGAAATATTTGAATTTTAGAATGTATTTGAAGAGTTCAAATATCTTATAATGAAGATAGGGATCATTATGACAAAAGATAAAGTAATTCTTCAAGAATGAAGAAAATTATCTAAGTCATAAGTTTAGCGAAAACACTCAAATAATTATGGAATTATTTATTACCGGTCTGCATTTATACTTTGGGGTATAAATTGAAACGACAGGATATACACTAAACAGAGCACCGCATATTAATCTGGTTAATGAAACCATAAGAGTTATGGAAATTATGAACCAAATAAAAGTTGTAGGATATCTTAAAGAAATGATTTGGGTTCCTTCCATTGAAATGTACAAAAGGCAAAATATTTGACACAGATGAACACTTTTTCAAGAAAAAAAATTCTTGTCAAAGAAATAAGTGGGAGGACTTTACAGCTTAGAAAGGATTATTGAATCCCTGATGGTAATAAGCAGAATTAACAAACCAGAAATTGTTCATATAGATTATCTGCCAAATAAACCGTAAGTTACTACATTTGATGTAGAAATTCTATAACTTGTAACTGGTTTATACAAATTAGGAATATTGTTGAATTTTTAAAATTTTACAAATGAGATATTCATCTTTGAAAGAAGACGAACTAGCACACTACAAGGAAACAATAGCAGTGCCTAGCGCAAAGGAATGGTTCATAGCCATGCACACCAGAATAAATTTACAATTAAGTTTAGAACTTTATTGTAATTGTCACAAATAAAACAAGTTTGGAACTTGGTTGATACTTCAAAGATTTTTGAAGAAAGTGGATATTAAAACTAAGTTTCCTAAAAGGAAAGGATGTATGAATGATACAACCAGAAAGGTTTTAAAATCCTCAAAGACACCGGATAAAAGTGCAAACTTCAAAAGAGTTTTTGAGGATTATAACAAGTGAGTTGTGTAAGTGCATCTAGTGCCCCTTAGTGATTTTGGTGTATTGAAGACTTATAGGTTAAGGGACTAATGTGTTTGTGAGTGTACACAGGTTATATAAGTCTATGAGGAGATTGATATTTACGAAGAAAGTCGACCCCTAAAAATGAATGTCTTCAGTTGAAGACTTTGGTTTTCTTGAAGACTTTGAAATTGAGGAAATTGGTGTGACCTTGAAGACTTGATATTGATGCGAGGATTATGAAGCGTGAAGACTTTTGTTTCGTAGTTTTGTTTTCCCTTTCTTGAGTCATAGGAAACGCCGTACTATTAAAGGGGGTCGAGGTAAAACTATGGAAAAGTTTCCAAGTGATGCTCATCTCAAATCCTACACCTACCCAATCCTTTCGAGTGAAGCCATTGGAAATCTCATACAGTTCAGTCAAGTTCTTCAGTGACAGAGACGAAGATCTTCTGTTCTCTAAGGAATTTGTTCTAACTGAGGAGTTAGGAATTTGCCAGTGCGGATTGCCTACAAGTGAGGAACATGATAGCCCTGAGGAATTTGAGAGCTCAAATTTCCGATCGTTGATGTGCTATGCGCCAGCTGTCCAAAATATCCTATCCACCTAACGGTCATATCATTGAAGGGCATTTATGTCTTATCATGTCGGGCTGCTCCCCGGCTATAAATAGCCGCCCCCTACAACCACTAGCTGGTTGGCTGCTCCGAGAGAAACTGACACTTGTCATTTAGAGCATCCCATCCTCCGAGGACTTTGAGAGAAAATCATCAAGTGAGGAAAAACCCAAACCCAACACCTAAAACCCAAAGTGATTGAGCATCACTGAAGAGATTGTTCATGTGTGGAACCGACGCTTGTTACCTTTGAGGACTGTGCATCCTCCAGACGGTTAGGCGTCATGGTCTAGAGCATCCAAGAGGAATTGTGGATCGTCGAGTGACCAAGTCTGTGAAGGTTTGGAAGTCACCTGTGAAGACTTACCACGAGTGATTGGGCGAGGTCTGTGTGATCTTAGCTCAAGGAGAATACTGTGAAGACTGTGTGTCCGGGACTGTGGTACCTCAGGTTTAAATACCTAGCCGCTCCAACCAGACGTACAACTGTCACGGCAGTTGGAACTGGTCTACCAAATCACTGTCTTCACCAAGCTACTGGTTCTATTTCCTCAACCCTTTCATTTCCTCGCATACTTGTTGTGTACTTGATCGTTACTGTTTGAAGACTTTGACTGAAGACTTTCTCAATTTCCTCATTCCTATTTCTTCAGTCACTTTGTCTTCAGCCTGCTTATCCTGTTCACGCTACCTATGCTCTGTGTATGTTCCATTTCATCATGATGACTATGCTACAGCTTTGTTATGCATGTACCTGAGTACTTATTCCGCTGCTTGTAGTTCGTCACTTAGCAAATTCCTCAAGTAGTATTTCCTCAGTGACGAATTTGTAAAAATCGCCTATTCACCCCCCCTCTAGTCGATATAACGCACTTTCAATTGGTATCAGAGCAAGGTACTCCCTTGTTCTGTGTGATTTTGGTTTAACCACCTGGAGTTTTAGTTATGTCGACTGCAGGCATGATCAAGATCTCGGCTGGGTGTCCTACCTTTAATGGGACGGACTATCCCTACTCGAAGAATAAGATGCGCATGCATCTTGAGGCAATTGACAACGATATCTGGTACGTTGTGGAAAATGGCGTTCCCTTCATCTCTCCTTCCATGAACGCTGCTGATGTGAAGAGATTCAAGCAACTCGACTCTCAACCGAATAATATCATATGTGGCCATCTGAGCAAAGGACAGTACGGCAGAGTGAGTGCTTTGGAGTCTGCAAAGCTTATCTGGGACAGGCTGTCCAAGGTCAACGAAGGAATCTCAACTCAACGTGATTCTCGAGTTGACGTTCTTCGCAATCTCTTCAACCGCTTCAAAAGACTCGACAATGAGAATGTCCAGCAAACCTTTGATCGCCTCACTGACATTTCAAACGAGCTTCAAGCACTTGGTGCCACTGACATCACCGACCATGAGGTGGTGAAGAAATTGCTGAGGTCACTCGATTCTTCATTCGATACACTGGCACTGATGATTCAAGAACGTGGAGACTACAAGTCACTAGATCCTGCTGATATCCTTGAGAGGCTGAACACTCATGAATTCCAACAAGCTGAAAAGAGAGATCTCTACGGGCCAAGCTATGGAAGATCACGCGCACTGAAGGCCAAGGCAGTTTCCTCATCTGAAGGAGAAGATTCTGATAGCAGCCTTGGTGACCCTGAAGAACTAAGTCAGGAGCTAGCAATGCTCGTGAAGAAATTCCAGAAGTTCTCAAGGCATGGTCGCTTTGTAAAATCTTCAAAAGGTGATGACACTAGATCAAATTCCTCATCCCGTGATTACAAGAAGAGGACTTGCCACAAATGCAAGAAACCTGGTCACTACATAACTGATTGTCCTCAGTGGGCAAAGGAATCAAAGAATAAGAAATACAAGGATGATAGTTCAGATGACTCTAAGAAGAAGAAGAAATCTTCAAAGTCCTCATCATCAAAATCTTCAAAGTCTTCATCTCACAAGAAGAGCATTTCCAAGAAGGCTCGGGCATTCATTGGCAAGGAAATGGACTCTGAAGCTAAATCTGAGGAACATGAGGAAGAGGAGGCATCTGAGGAGTCAGACTCTGGTGTGGAGAGCCTAGCCCTCGCTACTGCTTATGTCAGCAAGTCCATCTTCAACACTAACGAAAATGGCTTCCCCAACACTGCTGATGTCGGCAACGACGACTATGCTCCCACCTATTACTTCATGGCAAAAGGTGCCAAGGTATTCAAATATCCCTCCTCTGAATCAAGTGAGGATGAATCTGATGAAAACCTCAAACCCAGCTATTCCAAACTTGCTAATATTACTGTTAAACAACAAAAGGCTTTGGGAAAGGTTCAAAATATGCTAGACAAAAGCGATGATCTGTTAGGTGAGGAAATGGATCGAACTCAAACACTGACTGATAATCTTCAGCAACTATAGTCTAAGTTTGACAACCTTCAAGGTCGTCATGAAACTCTCTTAGCCGATCATGAGAAGCTTTCTTATGAATTTCTTCAAAGAAAGCAAGATCTTGAGAAGCTAAGGGTGAGTCATGAAGATCTTCAGAAGGAAAATGATTCATTACTTGCTGAACAGATCAGTTCTGCTCAGGAAGAATTTATTCCACCATGTTTGAATTGCATTGAACGTGAAACTGCTAAGTCTTCACCTGAAAGTCCAAATGCTTCTATTACTGCAAATTCTTCAACTATCTCTATGGTCACAAATTCCTCATCTGAGGATACCACTAGTATCACTGACGAAAATGCAGGGTTGAAGGAATTGTATGTGACAGGCATGTACAAAAGCCTCAAAGGGCATCAGACTCTTTGTGATGTGCTCAAAAAGCAGATCTTGAATAGGAACCCTAGGAAAGAGGGTATTGCCTTTGAGAGGAAACTCAATGCTGATGGAACCTACTGGAAACCTGAGTAGTATCCCAAAACCTCATGGGTTGCTGCGAAGGGACCTCCCGTAGATCCATCCACTTTATCTGGCTTTACATGTGAATCCTCATATTCATGTGATGAGTCATTTGACTCCAACTATAAACTGTTCAAAAATCAGAATGGTGAAGTATTTGCTAGATATGTTGGAACTAACTGCAGGAATGGTCCCCCTATGAAGAAAATCTGGGTTCCCAAATGGTGCCTTGAAAGTCTTCAGGTGGATGTCCTCATGACACCACCTATGAAGAATAGGAACTCCGGATCAAATTCTTCATATGGACCAAAGTCTTCATATGGATCCAAGTCCTCATATGGATCAAATTCCTCACGTGGATCAAAATCCTCATATGATCATCATCATGCTAATGCTTCTGTTTAGCAGGGAAAATCTAAGAGTTCTGATTATGTGCATTATTCTTCAAATCATTATGTTCGTAAGTCCTCGAAGAATTTCTCTGCTTATTCATATGCCTATTCTAACCCCTCTCCTGTGAAACGAAGTGCATTGGCTTCAATGCCACCTTTCCCTTATGGAGCTCGCAGAATGATGAACTCTTTGCCACCCCTTGAGATGTGGGTGGTGAAGAAAAAGAACTAATCTCTTATGCAGGGTCAGGTCTCCAGACGAACTAAATCGTCTGAAGAATTTTTTGGAGACCTGAAATGCTTGAAAGGACGTAAGCTAATCATGAAGAAATGATTCATTCATTTCTCACGTCCTCATACTGCTATATATACATATGTTCCATTAATTGATGAAATTCTGTCTGATGAATTTGATGTCATATTCTTCACTTTGAAGTATATGAGTTCGTAAGAAGCACTAATTCATCTGCAGGATGATTTACCCAAAGCTACTGAGTGGGTCCTCGACAGTGGATGTACTAATCACATGACCAGTCACAAGAGCCTACTAATGGACACTCCTTTATCTCCATCACATTTGAAGCATATCACCTACACTGACAAAGGCAAAAGCAAGGTATTGGGTCTAGGTAGGATTGCAATCTCAAAGGATCAACACATGGACAAAGTCATGCTTGTCGAGTCCCTCAGATTCAACCTCATGTCTGTCTCAATGCTCTGTGATCTTGATATGGTTGTTGTCTTTGGCAAATACCGTTGCTTAGTGCTCATGGAATCTGACAATTCCAAAGTCTTCGAAGGCTTTAGGAGAGGAGACTTGTATATTGTTGATTTCTCTGTAGGACCACAACCTGCCACATGTCTACTTGCAAAAGCTTCAGAAGGCTGGCTATGGCATCAACGACTGGGTCATGCTGGCATGAGGAACTTACACACGCTCATGAAGAAAAAGAACGTCATTGGCATTGAGGGTGTCAAATTCCTCAAAGATCATCTTTGTGGGGCTTGTGAGGCTGGAAAGATGACCAGAGCCAAGCACCCCTCGAAGACTATCATGACTACCTCTCGTCCTTTTGAATTGCTTCATATGGACCTCTTTGGCCCTACTCATTATGCCACACTATAAATGCAGCATCTCTATATGGCTTTGTCATTGTTGATGATTATTCTCGTTACACATGGGTGCATGTCATTACTTACAAAACTGAAGTGCACGAAGTCTTCAGACGACTTTCCTCAAGGTCTTCGACGAATTTCGGTGTGAAGATCAAGCATATACGTAGTGACAATGGGACCGAGTTCAAGAATACTGGTCTTGATGACTATCTTGATGAACTTGGTATTACTCATGAGTTATCTGCCCCATACACTCCTTAGCAGAATGGCATTGTGGAGCGCAAGAACAGGACTCTTGTTGAGATGGCTCGCACCATGCTTGATGAATACAAGACACCTCGTCGCTTTTGGCCTGAGGCAATTGATACTGCATGCCACATCATCAACAGGGTATATCTTCACAAATTCTTCAAGAAGACTTCATATGAACTCCTCACTGACAAGAAACCCAATGTGAGTTATTTCAAAGCCTTCGGTGCTAAATGTTGGATTAGAGATCCCCATCACAATTCTAAATTTGCACCGAAAGCACATGAGGGTTTTATGCTTGGTTACGGAAAGGACTCGCACACCTACAGAGTCTTCAACACCTATCACAACAAGGTTGTTGAAACTGTAGATGTGCGGTTCGATGAAACTAATGGCTCGCAAAGAGAGCACCTACCTCCTATGCTAGATGAAATGACTCCTGAGGAATCCATCAAGCTAAAGGCTACTGAGGATGTCATACCTACTGAAGAATCTGCTGAAGAAGTCATTCCAGATCATGAAGAAAATCATGCTGGTACATCTGAAGAAAATGGCTCTGAAGAAAATGCTGAGCCAAATCAAAGTCATCAACCTGGTCATCCTCGCGTTGCAAATGAAGTACATATTGAGAGAATCATCAACGACATCAATGCATCAGGTCCTCTCACTCGCTCAAAAGCTTCACATTTCTCTAACTTTTGTGGGCATTTTGCTTTCGTCTCTATCACCAAGCCCACCAAAGTTGATGAGGCATTTCTGGAGCCTGAGTGGATTCAAGCGATGCAAGAGGAATTACATCAATTCGAGCTGAACAATGTGTGGGAGCTTGTCAAGCGACCAGACCCACACAAGCACAATATCATCGGTACCAAATGGATCTACCGCAACAAGCAAGATGAAAATGGCCTAGTGGTGAGGAACAAGGCTTGTCTTGTAGCTCAAGGCTACACACAGGTTGAAGGAATTGATTTCGATGAAACTTTTGCACCTGTTGCTAGACTTGAGGCTATACGCATATTGCTTGCTTATGCTAACCATCATAATTAATATCATCTTATATCAAATGGATGTGAAAAGTGCATTCCTCAATGGTAAGCTTGAGGAAGAAGTATATGTTGCTCAACCCCCAGGTTTTGAAGATCCTAAGCATCCTGATCAAGTCTTCAAACTCAATAAGGCCCTCTATGGCCTCAAGCAGGCCCCTCGGGCGTGGTATGATACACTGAAGGAATTCCTCATGAAGAAAGGCTTCAAACCCGGTTCACTCGACCTAACTCTTTTCACCAAAACATATGATGATGAATTATTCGTGTGCCAAATATATGTTCATGATATTATCTTTGGTTGTACTAACCAAGGTTACAGTGACGAATTTGCCTATATGATGAGTGAGTAATATCAAATGTCCATGATGGGAGAATTGAAATTCTTCTTAGGTCTTCAAATTCGTCAACAATGCAATGGCATCTTATTTCTCAAGAGAAATACCTCAAGGACATTCTGAGGAAATTCGGTATGCAAGATTGCAAAGGCGTCAAAATCCCTATGCCCACAAGTGGCCATCTATGCACCGATGAAATGGTATAGACTTTGATCAAAAGGTATACCGCTCCATGATTGGCTCTTTACTGTATCTATGTGTATCTAGGCCAGATATTATGCTTAGTGTTTGCATGTGTGCCCGTTTTCAAGCTACACCGAAGGAATCACAACATAAGGCTGTGAAACATATTCTTCGATATCTAGCTCACACTCCAACACTTGGATTATGGTATCCCAAGGGCTCGGCTTTTGATCTTATTGGATATTCTAACTCTGACTATGCTGGTGATTGAGTGGATCGCAAGTCTACATCAGGCAGATGCCATTTCCTCGGACGATCTTTAGTATGTTGGTCCTCGAAGAAGCAGAACTGCGTATCACTCTCCACTCCTGAAGCTGAGTACATTGCTGCTGGTTCTTGCTGCGCTCAATTGTTGTGGATGAAGCAAACCCTCAAGGACTATGGCATCAACATGAAGAATGTGCCACTCTACTACAACAATGAGAGTGCCATCAAGATTGATCATAACCCAGTTCAGCACTCGAAGACAAAGCACATCCAGATTCGTCATCATTTTCTTCGAGATCATGTGTTGAAGGGCGACATCTCTATTGATCATGTGAAGACTGAAGAACAGCTACCGGATATCTTCACCAAGCCCTTGGATGAGAAGAGATTTAGCAAGTTGCGGTGTGAGCTAAATATCTTAGAATCTTCGAATGTTCTTTGAAAGGACAAACATCCTAACACTTATGCAAAATTGATGACTTAGATGTGCAACACATGTAGTAACATTTTTCTTCAATCAATGAAGACTAACCCTCTAAGTGTGAAGAAATTAAAAAGAATTTGATTCTCAGAGCCCAACGACAATTGTACGTGGTGTCTAAAATCATCATTCTTATACGGTGGGACATGCCACCAACAAAAGTTGAAATTATTCAAAATTGAGTTTTTCTTCATTTTGCAAATTCTTCAACTTTCAAAGTCTTCAAAAAATTTCGACTGGTGTTCTTCATTGACTATATATATATATATATATATATTTGAGTTTTTCATGTCCTCAACAACATTCACTTATTGCTAATTCTTCAAGTTGGCTTTTCCCTCTAAGTGAATGTGATCGGACCCGTTCCCCCTCTATGCTAAACTCAACCCAGTCTGTTCACAAATTCTTCATGTGCGTTCTATTTGAAACCCATTCAAAGTCTTCATTGTGTCCTTGACAGCTGAAGAATTTGCAAATGAAACTTTAAAATTTTCATATCTGAATTTTTGGCTTTTGCCGCTCAAACCATTCTGCATCCCATGATGGATTAAAATACTCACCCACGATCGCCCACGATCTCCACCTCTTTGTATGTGGGTGACACATGTCGTTAGAAGAGTAAGAGTCAGGGGCACGTTCATCCAAAAAAATTGGACGGGCTGTTTTTCATCGTGGCTATAAATACCCCCCTCCCTTCCTCTGTCTTCATTTACTCCGCTCGACCACCATCTCGCTCGAGCTCTCAGACCTAGCGCCATCGCTACTCTCCATCATCGCCGGTGAGGAAGAGCTTCACTGCCTCGACCTCGTCGCCGTCGTACTCGCGCCGGCCGCGGAAATCTTCACTCCATCGCCGTCGTAGCTGTCTCTCACTGCCAAGTTTGGGTGTTAGAGATCTGAGCAGTCGAACTTCTCGAACTCCACTCCCAGTTCATCATGTTCTTCGTACAGAGTAAATAAAATCTAATTTTACTGCCCTACTTTGATTCACATGATTTCCACAAAATCTTCAAAAGGAGTTTATTCCTCAATATCTTATTCCATGAACACCCGAATGCTTCTGTATCTTGATTTGTTTCTCTAAGATATGTTTTTCTTCAAGATTCCTCAATTGTGTGGATTTTCAAAATCTATACAACTCTGGAATCTAAGTCAAGAACGCTTAGTGAAATTCCTCAAGACACTTATGGTCAAATTCCTCAAACTTGATACTTTTGAAAAATTTCTGAGAATGCATATGGCCTCTCCAAATTCTTTGCACCTATACAAAATGCCTGCTGCTGAATCACTAGGTTCTCATCAACTTAACTAATTTGCATCGTTCCTCGAAGATAAGTTGCACACTTCCTCAGGAACATCAATTGTTCAAAATCCTCAAGTGAAGAAAATGGCTGATGGTAAAAGACCTCAGAAGGGAGGAAAGAGGCCTGAGACAAACACTGCTTTTGAGATCCCTGAAGATATCTATGCAGGGTACTGTACTCCTGATGAAGCAACTCATGGCAAAGAGACTAAGAATGAGCGCAAAGTGCGCATATAGAGAATTGAGAGAAGATGGGCTAAGGAATGGAGGGAATATCGTTATGTTACTCCAAAGTACATGAAGAAATTCGCTGTTAACCCTCCATGTCCAAGACCTCCATTGGCTCCAGGCCAAGAAGCTAATCCCTCAAGCATCAGGCGCGGTGAGGAATTTCCCAAAGAATGGGCCAGGCGCCAAGCCAAATTGGGTAAAGTAGCAAAAGAAGCAGTGGAGAAATTCAATGAAGATTCTGCTGCTGCTGCTGCTGCTGAGGCATCTGCTAGCAAGCCTAAGAAGGCTTTGCCGAAGAAATCAGCTGTGAAGCCGAGTTCCTCAACAGCAATGCCCTCACGGCCAAGTGCAAATCCCTCACGGCAAATTCCTCAGGCAACCTCCTCAAGGGCAGCTCCAATTCCCTCTATTGCCTCGAAATCCTCAACTGTTGTTGCCAAGTCCTCAACACCTGTGCATCTTGCCACGTGCCAATGGACCGCAGGATTCTCTATTGCTTCAGGAGCATCTGCAAGTTCCTCAGCTCCACCACTGTCCTCAGCAGGTCCAATTCTGTTGAAGAAAAAGGTCACTGCTGGACGTGGATCGAGGCCAAGTCCTCATAAGAAACAAGTTGTTTTTCAAATTCCGTCTGATGACGATGAAGCTGATGATGATGAACTTGCTGAAATCATCAGAGACAGGCAAGAAAGGGCCGCTAGAGCCAAAGGGAGTGACGTGCCTCTCATGCTGGATCCAAATAAGATCATTGATTTCATTGACCTCTGGCAGAAGGATCCCAATACTCCTCTGCCTGACTTGAACCTCACACCTGGTCAAAGTCATATGTTGTCGGCCTTCATCAGTGAAGAAAAATGGAAATTCGAGAAGGCCAGACAAGTCAAGAAGGCCCAATATAAAAAGGAAAGATTTTTGAAGAAAAATGTTCTGAATATGACTCCTGAAGAACTTGTAAACATGCAGAAGGAGATCAAAAACCTCAGTGATGAATTTGACACCTACCATGCAGATTGGCTCGGTGCCAAGGTCAGATTTGTCAAAATCTCCAAGACCCTCAAGCTGAGTGTTGCAACACCATCGCAACAACAAATTCCTCGGGCTGATGCTTATGTTCAGTCTGTTGAAGGAACTGCTAGTGCAACTGATGAAAACCAGATTGCTGATGAAACTGATAATTCCAGGGCTGCTGAAGAAATTCCAGCTCCTGAAGAAATTGCCAGGGCAACCTTCAATGTTGTCCCTGAAGACACTGAACCAACTTCATCTGCTCCTCCTGCAAAGTCATCAAAGATGAAGAATATCAACTTTCTTCTGCATCAGAAGTGAAGAAAACCAAAGCTACATCGAAGGCAGCTATGAAGAAAAGGAAAGCATCAACGATTGCAGAGTCTTCAGCTCCCAAGAATGTGAAGACTTTGACAAGTTCCTTCACTAACCCCATTGATGTTGTTCCTATCTCTGTGGTGCCATCAAAGGAAATTATCCCATATGGTGAAGATTATGTCATTCCAGATGACATTGATGAAGAAAATCCTTCTACTGCTTCTTCAGAGCAGTTGGATGAAGAAATTGAAGTGGAAGATATCCCTTCAACACCACTGGTATCATCGCCCATGCCTCAGTTCACAGCTGAAGAGGTAGGCGTTGAGGAAATGGAAGAAGAAGACGTGGATATCGGTTCTACAACTCCTGTGCTTAATGATGATTATTTGGAAAGACTTCACCCCAATTCACCATTGACCACACCTCTGCATCAAATTCCTCAGTCCCCTGTACAAACTGAAGAAATTCACACGGGATCTGAAGAACGTCAAACATCACTTCTTTCCATTCCTGAAGAAGTTCCAGGTACTACAGCTGAAGAAATGGAGACTCAGACTGCTACTATTGAAACTGCCGCTGAAATTCCTCAGTCTGTGGCTCCTGAAGTTGTGCTCCAAGAGGCTGTGAAGCCCTCAACTGCTAATCTTCGGCCCAAGCAGCAAAACCCTCATGCTAAGAAGCAAAAGTTCAAGGCTGATGATTTCTTCGCAGAGCACCATTTCTTCACAGATTTCAATCCATATGACTCTGCAAGACTTGGACGCAAGTGATTCTGGACAGCCAGTCAGATGAACTTCTATTCTTCACTCCTGTTTGATAAGGACAAGGTATTTGAGCACCATCAAATTCCTCATGTTGACATGGAGTCTATTCCTTGCTTCCAGCCAGTCTTGACTATTCTTCATGAAGCTGGGCTTCTGAATTTCTGCACTAACATCTGCGATTGGAATGAAGAGCTAATTCTTCAATTCTATGCCACACTGCAACTCACTGGAAATGTGGCTGATGTGAACTCATCGGTGCTTGACTGGATGACTGAGAACACTCATTACAAAGCCCCGGCCTCTGAATTACTTCATGTCGTACCAGTCAGTCCTCCTACTGAAGGCGCCAGGCTCATGTATGAAGAACCTGAGCTTCCAAATCATCTGATGCAAGTGTTGATGAAGCCTTTGAAGGCAGGCCAAGCTTCAAGAACTACCTTCCTTGTGAAAGATTTGCTTTATGTGCCTAGGACAATCTACCGCATTCTGACCAAAACCCTCAGTCCGATCAAAGGCCACAACTCTGAAGAAGAGGAAGTTGTTGGCATCATGAAGAATCTGCTGTTTAACATGATACATGGCATTCCCATTAACTACCATGATTTCTTCATGAGGACTTTGGCTAATGCTGCTTTGTCACCTTTTGAGTTGAAGCCTTATGGTCCATGGCTCATGAAGTTCATCAGAACCAGGTCTTCAATTCACTACCAGGCAGATTGTCAGAATCATCTCAGCTATTTACCTCCTATTGAAGTCCTCAAGCGGACTATTTCTTCAGTTGATGGAAAAGGTAAAGCTGCTGTCATTGATGAAGGCAGTCGTCCATTGGATGGTCAGTTTCGCAAAGCTGCATCTTACTCCACCAATGTTGACCCTGCTACCCAAGATTCTGCTGCAAAAGCTTCAAAGCCAACTCCTCATGCCACTGCTCCACGAGTGATGACTGATCGTGAGCTTCTTCTAAGTCTTCATCAGAAGGTCGATCGGAATCACAAGTGGGTCAAGCGTCAATTTGGCTCAATTCTTCAGAATATGACTGTCACGCAAAACACTATGAAGAAGAATCACTACTATGCTCATGAAATCTTCGATCGCACTTGGGTTATATTATCTCATCTATACGGTGATGAAGATCTCAAGCAGATGGGATTTCAACAGGACTTTGACTGGTCTCAGCCACCTTTGAAGAAATTCAAGAAAGTCAAAGTTCCTCAGCTGGTCACAAGTTCATATTCTTCATCGCGCGAGACGGATGAAGCTGAAGATTTGAACGACACTGCGGCAGGCCCTACCTCAACTGACGACCCCAACAATGCTGGTGCTCCTCCATCGACATCATGATGATATTCTTCAGGGGCGTTAGTCCTCATTTTTCGTCCCTTTTGGTCATTCGATGACAAAGGGGGAGAAATTTGAGTTAGTCTTCAAACGGGTCTTATATATGGGCTGTTTTTTCTCTTAAGTTACAACTCTTGCTGTTCTGAGTTGTTTGCTCTGATGAGTTGTAAACTTAAGTCCTATGGTGGTCTGATACTTTTGAACTGCTTTCTGCATGCTTATTTCCTCAAGTACCTTAATGCACGCATGCTGAATTTCGTCAGACACCATATTTCATCATGCATTTCAAATTCTTCATATCATATGTTAAATGCGTGTATGAATTACAAGATATAGGGGGAGATCTCCCTGATATTACTCTACAATGTGCATTTGCAATCCAAAGCAAAATCCTCAATATGCACATCTTCAGGGGGAGTTCCTCTATATCTTGCAATTAAATTCCTCAATATCAATATTTACACTCCATATGTTTTATCCCCGTTGAAAACTTAACCTATTTGTCATCAATCGCCAAAAAGGGGGAGATTGTAAGTGTATCTAGTGCCCCTTAGTGATTTTGGTGTATTGAAGACTTATAGGTTAAGGGACTAATGTGTTTGTGACTGTACACAGGTTCTCTAAGTCTATGAGGAGTTTGATATTTACTAACAAAGTCGACCCCTAAAAATGAATGTCTTCAGTTGAAGACTTTGGTTTTCTTGAAGACTTTGAAATTGAGGAAATTGGTGTGACCTTGAAGACTTGATATTGATGCGAGGATTATGAAGCGTGAAGACTTTTGTTTTCGTAGTTTTGTTTTCCCTTTCTTGAGTCATAGGAAACACCGTACTGTTAAAGGGGGTCGAGGTAAAACTAAGGAAAAGTTTCCAAGTGATTCTCATCTCAAATCCTACACCTACCCAATCCTTTCAAGTGAAGCCATTGGAAATCTCATACAGTTCAGTCAAGTTCTTTAGTGATAGAGACGAAGATCTTCTGTTCTCTGAGGAATTTGTTCTGACTTAGGAGTTAGGAATTCGCCAGTGCGGATTGCCTACAAGTGAGGAACTATCATGTTACCTCGACCCCCTTTAGTGCGGATTGCCCACAAAGGGGGTCGAGGTAAAATATCCTATCCACCTAACGGTCATATCATTGAAGGGCATTTATGTCTTATCATGTCGGGCAGCTCCCCGGCTATAAATACCCGCCCCCTACAACCACTAGCTGGTTGGCTGCTTCGAGAGAAACTGACACTTGTCATTTAGAGCATCCCATCCTCCAAGGACTTTGAGAGAAAATCATCAAGTGAGGAAAAACCCAAACCCAACACCTAAAACCCAAAGTGATTGAGCATCACTGAAGAGATTGTTCCTGTGTGGAACCGACGCTTGTTACCTTTGAGGACTGTGCATCCTCCAGACGGTTAGGCGTCATGGTCTAGAGCATCCAAGAGAAATTATGGATCGCCGAGTGACCAAGTCTGTGAAGGTTTGGAAGTCACCTGTGAAGACTTACCACGAGTGATTGGGCGAGGTCTGTGTGATCTTAGCTCAAGTAGAATACGGTGAGGACTGTGTGTCCGGGACTGTGTGTCCTCAGGTTTAAATACCTAGCCGCTCCAACCAGACGTACAACTGTCACAGCAGTTGGAACTGGTCTACCAAATCACTATCTTCACCAAGCTACTGGTTCTATTTCCTCAACCCTTTCATTTCGTCGCATACTTGCTGTGTACTTGATCGTTACTGTTTGAAGACTTTCACTGAAGATTTCTCAATTTCCTCATTCCTATTTCTTCAGTCACTTTGTCTTCAGCCTGCTTATCCTGTTCACGCTACCTGTGCTCTGTGTATGTTTCATTTCATCATGATGACTATGCTACTGCTTTGTTATGCATATACTGATGTCTACTACGCAACTTTATTCTTGTAGACTCGTGTTGGGCCTCCAAGCGCAGAGTTTTGTAGGACAGTAGCAATTTTCCCTCAAGTGGATGACCTAAGGTTTATCAATCCATGGGAGGCGTAGGATGAAGATGGTCTCTCTCAAACAACCCTGCAACCAAATACAAGAAATCTCTTGTGTCCCCAACACACCCAATACAATGGAAAATTGTATAGGTGCACTAGTTCGGCAAAGAGATGGTGATAAAAGTGTAATATGGATGGTAGAAATATATTTTTATAATCTGAATAAATAAAAATAGCAAGGTAGCAAACGATAAAACTAAGCACAAACGGTATTGCAATGCTTGAAAACAAGGCCTAGGGTCCTGTAACACCCCCGGTGATTAGCAACAGTAATCACTTTTGATAATGACATGTTAGCATGATCAACAGTGCATAATCATCATTAGCATCATATTGCATTTCAACTCCTAAGTCAAATTCAAATTTAAATGAAAGTGGAATATAAAAGTTGTCCAACATAGGAGCTAAAATGTCAGATATATAGCAAATATTCCAGAGGCTATTCTAAAATTGAAAGCAACATCATTGGAATTGGATAAGTGACTCGAACAACCTCAAACCGTGGATAAAGATAATATTTAGTAACCATTTATTAAATCTGAAATAAATATGGAATTATGTTTTGCCCAAACTAATTTTAGGTGTTAGGGAATAATGCACTGGTATTTATGAAATAGGTCACACTTTTTACAAAAACCATTTGGGGCCTAGACATTTAACAGTAGAGAAAAGAGAATAAAGAAAAGGAAAAAGAAACAGAAAAGGATAAAGGAACCCCCCCCCCCCCGACTGGGCCTCGGCCCAGCTGAAGCTGAGGGATATTTATGAATGCTTTGAACGCCTACCTCTGGAAGGGATCGAGAACGTTCCTGTCGTTCGAGATTTTCCAGACGTCTTTCCAGAAGAACTTCCAGGAATACCCCCGGCTAGAGCTGTCGAGTTCGTCATCGACTTGAAGCCTGGCACCGTTCTATTGCCAAGCGACCTTTAAGATGCCTCCGCATCACTTCTTGAGCTTAAGGAAGAAATCGACAAGTCACTTAAGAGTGGTTTCATCCGCCCCAGTTCTCTGCTTGGGGAGCACCTTCACTCTTTGTTAAGAAGAAGGATGGAACTAACCGATTGGTTCAGGATTACCGGCCCATAACCAAGCCACAACAGAATAAATACCCACTGCCCCGGATCAATGATCTTTATGATCAACTCGGTGGATCATCGGTGTTCTCTAAACTCGACTTGGGTTGGGTTATCACCAGATCTGTGTCCGTGAAGAGGACATTCCCAAGACTGCATTCGTCACTGTTATGGCTCCTATGAATACAAAGTCATGTCATTGGCCTCCTAACGAATGCTCCAGCTACATTCTCCCGCCCTGATGAATATAAGTTCATGGATTACCTCGACAAAGTTCGTCGTGGTATATCTAGATGATATTCTGGTCTATTCTAAGAATAAAGAGGAACATGCTGAACATCTCTGCCTTGTTCTAGAAAGGCTCTGAGAACACCAGTTGATGCCAAGGATTCCAAATGGAATTTTGGCTTCCTGAAGTAACTTACCTTGGACATGTGATTTCCAAGGAGGGGATTGCTGTTAACCCCGAACGAGTTCAGGCTATTCTCGAGGAGACTCCCCCAAAGAATGTTAAGCAAGTCAGAAGTTTTCTCGCGACTCGCTAGTTATTGCCGTCGTTCGTTGAGAACTTTTCCAAGATTGCAAAACCATTGACATATCTGCTTCACAAAGTGTTTAAATTGTAGTGGACAGAAAAATGTCAAGAAAGCTTTAGACACCTAAAAGATAAATTGACATCTGCCCCAGTTACTAGCACCCCCGGATTCCCAAAATGATTTCGTGTGATAATGTGTGATGCATCTCGTCAAGGATTAGGCTGTGTCCTAATGCAAGAGCGCAAATGATTGCTTATGCCTCCGACAATTGCGTCCTCATGAAGAAATTATCCCGTGCATGATCTTGAAACTTTCTGCGGTTATCTATGCTTGAAGCTATGGCGACATTACCTTCTCGGTAACCGTTGGAGATATACACGGATCAACAAAGCTTGAAGTATTATATACTCAACCAGATCGAACCTTCGTCAACACAAGAGGGCTCGAAACAATTGCCGATTATGATATGAATTATCTATACACCCCCGGCAAGGCTAATGTAATGGCCGAGCCGCTTGAGTCGCAAGTCCCATAGCAAAAATCTTATGGTTCAAAAACACAACCTCTTCTCCATGAAGAGCTTTGCAGTTGAAACCCTCCATATTGTCCCACAGGGTTATCTCAATACACTGGTTGTCGAACCAGATTTAGAACACGGCATTAAGGTTATGCAAAGGTAGACACTGAAGTTGAAAGATCAAGCGGATACCTCGAGGAAAGGAAGCCATCGGAATTCCATCTGATGCAGATGGGATCCTATTTTTCCAACACCGTCTCTGTACCCAAGTTCAAGAATGAGAGGAGGAAAACGTTATGAGGAAGCTCATGACACTCCCTTGTGCATTCACCCTGGTAGCACAAAGATGTACCGTGACATTTGTCAAAGATTCTGGTGGCCTAATATGAAGCGAGACATTGCTGTTATTGTTCTGAGTGGACGTTTGCCGCCGCGTTAAAGCCCAACATCAAGGCCCGCAGGAACTTGCAACCACTGGAAATTCCTGAATGGAAATGGGACAAGGTCCAAATGGATTTCATTACTGGTTTTCCAAATCCCAGAAGGGTAATGATGCTATATTTGTTGTCAGGACCGATTCTTAAGGTTGCCCACTTTCTGCCTGCTAAGGAGACAATCACTGCTAGCCAGTTAGCAGACTTGTATGTTTCCCGAAATTGGGGTCACTCCACGGTGTTCCGTTGGAGATCAGTTTGATCGTGGCAGCCTCTTCACCTCAAGATTCTGGAATAGTTTCCAAGAAGCTATGGGAACCATCTGTCTTTTCAGCACCGCTTTCACCCTAGTCACAGGGTCAGTTGAACGAGAGTAATCAAGTGCTCGAAGATATGCTCGAGCTGCGTATCTCCTTCGTAAGAAATGGGAGGAATCTCTCCGTATGCCGAATTCTCTTACAACAATAGCTATCAAGCTAGTCTGAAGATGGCACACCGTTTGAAGTTCTATACGGTCGTAAGTGTCGAACCCTCTGAATTGGTCAGAAACATGGGGAACGCTCACTCGTCGGACGGACATTATTCGGCAAGCTGAAGAACAATGTCCGTATTGTTCGTGAACATTTGAAGTTGCTCAGTCTCGTCAGAAGAGCAACTATGACCGAAAGCACCAGGAAATAGTCTATCAACCTGGCGGAGCAAGCTTACCTCCGCGTCACTCCGTTGAAAGGCACTCATCGGTTCGGAATCAAAGGCAAGTTAGCCCCTCGCTACATTGGCCCGTTCCGTATTCTTGCCCATCGAGGAGAAGTGGCATATCAGTTGCAATTGCCGCCAAACCTTCTCAAGTACATGACGTTTATGTTCCTATCCCAACTCCGCCGCTGCTTCAAGGATCCTATTCGAGCTGTGGATCATGAAGTGCTTGAATACGGGAAGATTGTCATATCCAGATATCCCATCCGTATTCTTGATCCAGCTGAGCGTCGAACGTCAAAAGTCAATCAAGTTCCTCAAGGTTCAGTGGTCAAATCATTCTGAAGATGAAGCCATTGGAACGCGAGGATCGTCTTCGCGAAGAATACCCCTCTTTCTTTAGGTTCTCTCTTAATTCTGGGACGAGAATTCTTAATAGATGAGGAGGAGTTGTTTCAGATGGACCGTTTGTTTCCACCGCGTCCTACGACACAGCTTGTGCTTCGCACTTGGGCTCGTAATACCCCTGGGTTTCCAGCTGTCCTGATCGCTCTCATGACCAGACTTGGCTACCGCTGGTACCCTGAGTACATGGTTTACGAGGATTACCGCGAGTTTAATCAGGAGCAGTACCATGCTGATGTTCGTATCTATGATCGGCAGAATGACTCAGACACCGAGCTGCACCTTTTCCACGGTATCGGCGTGACGATTGAGATGGCAGTACATGATGCCGCCTACTCTGCTGTCGCACGTCTTCGAGGACAGTTCAGTGATATCTTGGATGACTCTGAGTTCCGATACATTCCGTATGCCCCTGCTGGAGATGCTACCGGATACTACACAGCTATCTGTGCCCCGTACGAGCCTCGCCGATATGACCACCGTGTTCTGATTCAGTGCACTCAGGCTCTGGATCGCACTGTTCGGGCTCTCGCCGTCGAGTTGGTTGCCACTCGAGCACGTCTTTACGATGCTATGACGCAGTTGATGCCCGCTGTTCGTGCAGGGATACATCCGGAGCACATCCTTTACCCGCGCAGGACTCAGATGTATGCTGGTATTGACTGGCCTGCTGTTGGAGGTCACACACCTACACGTGGACCTCTTCTTACAGTTCGAGACCGGGTTCTGCATCAGAGTGCACATGGAGCACAGGATCCTTCCGCGACGAATATTCGTCGTCCGCACTCGCAGTTACCCCGTTACAGTGGTTTTCTCCGACGTTGATGTAGCCTTTGCTATGTCTCGTTGTGTACTTCCTTACCGCGTGCCTGCGCGCCGCCTAGTATGTCTAGCTTTTAATTTGCGCTGTTATGCTGTCCGCATGTACCCGACTTTGTGTATGGATCTGTATGTCTTAATCGACTACTGTTATGTATCTATTACACTGCTTGAGGTATTGTCGTGTTACATCATACTTGTCGCTAAACACTCACAATTGCTTTTACTAAACTACCCCCTGTTGATACGTAGCAGGATGGTTAGACCAGGTGGTCGTGGTCGTGGTCGTACCCCTGAACGTCCACCACCGCCAGACTATATGGCAGCTATGATGCAACAGTTCGAGCTCAACCGCCAGTTCATGGTTGGAATCATGGCTCAGTTTCCGCATCAGAACAACCAGAACCAGAACCCAGCTTCAGTAACTTTGACAGAGTTTACGCGACTCAACCCAACGCAGTTTCGCAACTCTGACAAGCCCCTGGATGCCGATGACTGGCTCCGCGACATCACTCACGAGATGGAGTCTGCTAATGTCGCCCCCGCCAACTTTGTCACCTTCGCGGCCTTTTTCTTAAAGGGCCCCGCTGCTCAATGGTGGGACACACACAAGCGTACTCTGCCTGTTGGAACAGTCATCACTTGGTATGAGTTCCAGGCTGCTTTCCGTACACGTTACATCCCTCAAGCAATTATGGAACGCATGAAGACCCAGTTCCGCAACCTCACACAGGGCAATAAAACCGTCGAAGCTTATCAGCGGGAATTTCTTGATCTCTCCCGCTATGCTGAAGAAGACATCGCCACAGATGCTCGCAGACAGGAGAAGTTCCGTAATGGACTACACCCTGATCTCAAGCTTGCACTAGCTGCTCAAGACATCAATGACTTCTCAACTCTAGTGAACAAGGCTATTCTCGTTGAGACCGCTCAGATGGAACACAAGGACTCGCAGAAGCGCTATCGTGATGCTGGCTCATCTTCGGGCTCAGCACCGAAGCGTAGAGTTTGGATTCCCAACAACGCGTTCCGTCCCAATGCCTCTGCGCCAAAGAACAATGCTGCACTATGTCTGCCTCCTCCGCCACCGAGGCCGTCAAAGGCTCAAGCTATTCAGAACCATGCCCCTCTTCGTCCTGAAGATGGTTTGTGTTTCAAGTGCCGCAAACCAGGCCACCAGGCTAAAGACTGCCGCCAGACTCAGAATCAGTTAGATTTTCCTCGTGCTGGCCGTGGATATGGCCGTGGCAACAATCAGACCCGCAACTATAATACTGGGTCTGCTTCACGTGGTCGTGGTCAAGCTTACAACATTGACATTGAAGAAGTCCAGGATCAACCTGCTACTGTGATGGGTACCCTTCTTGTTAACTCAGTACCTGCTTCTGTATTATTTGATTCAGGAGCATCGCATTCATTCATGTCTGAAGCATTTGCATTATCTCATGACATTGCATTCGAAAAGATGAACCTGCCAATAGTTGTCCGTACCCCTGGAGGCCAATATCAAACCACTATGATGGCACATAATGTCCCTGTTGAAATCGAGGAATTTGAATTCCTAGCTTCCCCTATTATCCTGAAGTCTTCCACCATAGACCTCATACTCGGAATGGATTGGTTGAAAGCTCACATTGCTTCGATCAATTGTGCCACAAAAATTATCCAACTTCTTCACCCCTCCGATGAGATAGTGAACTACACTGCCCGAATTACTCGAGACGCTGAAGCTGAGATATATGTTATGAATGCTTTGAACGCCTCACCTCTGGAAGGGATCGAGAACGTTCCTGTCGTTCGAGATTTTCCAGACGTCTTTCCAGAAGAACTTCCAGGAATACCCCCGGCTAGAGCTGTCGAGTTCGTCATCGACTTGAAGCCTGGCACCGTTCCTATTGCCAAGCGACCTTATAAGATGCCTCCGCATCACCTTCTTGAGCTTAAGGAAGAAATCGACAAGTCACTTAAGAGTGGTTTCATCCGCCCCAGTTCCTCTGCTTGGGGAGCACCTTCACTCTTCGTTAAGAAGAAGGATGGAACTAACTGATTGGTTCAGGATTACCGGCCCATTAACCAAGCCACAATCCAGAATAAATACCCACTGCCCCGGATCAATGATCTTTATGATCAACTCGCTGGATCGTCGGTGTTCTCTAAACTCGACTTGAGGTTGGGTTATCACCAGATCCGTGTCCGTGAAGAGGACATTCCCAAGACTGCATTCGTCACTCGTTATGGCTCCTATGAATACACCGTCATGTCATTTGGCCTAACGAATGCTCCAGCTACGTTCTCCCGCCTGATGAATTATATATTCATGGATTACCTCGACAAATTCGTCGTGGTATATCTAGATGATATTCTGGTCTATTCTAAGAATAAAGAGGAACATGCTGAACATCTCTGCCTTGTTCTAGAAAGGCTCCGAGAACACCAGTTGTATGCCAAGTATTCCAAATGCGAATTTTGGCTTCCGGAAGTAACTTACCTTGGACATGTGATTTCCAAGGATGGGATTGCTGTTAACCCCGAACGAGTTCAGGCTATTCTCGACTGGACTCCCCCAAAGAATGTTAAGCAAGTCAGAAGTTTTCTCGGACTCGCTAGTTATTGCCGTCGATTCGTTGAGAACTTTTCCAAGATTGCAAAACCCATTGACATATCTGCTTCACAAAGGTGTTAAATTTGAGTGGACAGAAAAATGTCAAGAAAGCTTTCAGACACTAAAAGATAAATTGACATCTGCCCCAGTACTAGCACCCCCGGATTCCCAAAAGGATTTCGTGATATACTGTGATGCATCTCGTCAAGGATTAGGCTGTGTCCTAATGCAAGAGCGCAAAGTGATTGCTTATGCCTCCCGACAATTGCGTCCTCATGAAGAAAATTATCCCGTGCATGATCTTGAACTTTCTGCGGTTATCTATGCCTTGAAGCTATGGCGACATTACCTTCTCGGTAACCGTTGCGAGATATACACGGATCACCAAAGCTTGAAGTATTTATATACTCAACCAGATCTGAACCTTCGTCAACAAAGATGGCTCGAAACAATTGCCGATTATGATATGAATATCTCATACACCCCCGGCAAGGCTAATGTAATGGCCGATGCCTTGAGTCGCAAGTCCTATAGCAACAATCTTATGGTTCAAGAAACACAACCTCTTCTCCATGAAGAGCTTTGCAAGTTGAACCTCCATATTGTCCCACAGGGTTATCTCAATACCCTGGTTGTCGAACCAGATTTAGAACACGGCATTAAGGTTATGCAAAGGTATGACACTGAAGTTGAAAAGATCAAGCGATACCTCGAGAAAGGAAAGCCATCGGAATTCCATCTTGATGCAGATGGGATCCTATTTTTCCAACACCGTCTCTTCGTACCCAAGTTCAAGAATGAGAGGGAAAACGTTATGAAGGAAGCTCATGACACTCCCTTGTGCATTCACCCTGGTAGCACAAAGATGTACCGTGACATTTGTCAAAGATTCTGGTGGCCTAATATGAAGCGAGACATTGCTCGTTATGTTTCTGAGTGTGACGTTTGCCGCCGCGTTAAAGCCCAACATCAAAGGCCCGCAGGAACTCTGCAACCACTGGAAATTCCTGAATGGAAATGGGACAAGGTCCAAATGGATTTCATTACTGGTTTTCCCAAATCCCAGAAGGGTAATGATGCTATATTTGTTGTCATTGACCGATTCTCTAAGGTTGCCCACTTTCTGCCTGCTAAGGAGACAATCACTGCTAGCCAGTTAGCAGACTTGTATGTTTCCCGAATTGTGTCACTCCACGGTGTTCCGTTGGAGATCAGTTCTGATCGTGGCAGCCTCTTCACCTCAAGATTCTGGAATAGTTTCCAAGAAGCTATGGGAACTCATCTGTCTTTCAGCACCGCTTTTCACCCTCAGTCACAGGGTCAAGTTGAACGAGTTAATCAAGTGCTCGAAGATATGCTTCGAGCTTGCGTCATCTCCTTCGGTAAGAAATGGGAGGAATCTCTCCCGTATGCCGAATTCTCTTACAACAATAGCTATCAAGCTAGTCTGAAGATGGCACCGTTTGAAGTTCTATACGGTCGTAAGTGTCGAACCCCTCTGAATTGGTCAGAAACTGGGGAACGCTCACTCGTCGGACCGGACATTATTCGGCAAGCTGAAGAACAAGTCCGTATTGTTCGTGAACATTTGAAGTCTGCTCAGTCTCGTCAGAAGAGCAACTATGACCGAAAGCACCAGGAAATAGTCTATCAACCTGGCGAGCAAGCTTACCTCCGCGTCACTCCGTTGAAAGGCACTCATCGGTTCGGAATCAAAGGCAAGTTAGCCCCTCGCTACATTGGCCCGTTCCGTATTCTTTCCCGTCGAGGAGAAGTGGCATATCAGTTGCAATTGCCGCCAAACCTTTCTCAAGTACATGACGTCTTTCATGTATCCCAACTCCGCCGCTGCTTCAAGGATCCTATTCGAGCTGTGGATCATGAAGTGCTTGAATTACGGGAAGATCTGTCATATCCAGAATATCCCATCCGTATTCTTGATCAAGCTGAGCGTCGAACACGTCAAAAGTCAATCAAGTTCCTCAAGGTTCAGTGGTCAAATCATTCTGAAGATGAAGCCACTTGGGAACGCGAGGATCGTCTTCGCGAAGAATACCCCTCTTTCTTTCAGTCTTCCTCTTAATTCTCGGGACGAGAATTCTTAATAGATGAGGAGAGTTGTAACACCCCCGGTGATTAGCAACAGTAATCACTTTTGATAATGACATGTTAGCATGATCAACAGTGCATAATCATCATTAGCATCATATTGCATTTCAACTCCTAAGTCAAATTCAAATTTAAATGAAAGTGGAATATAAAAGTTGTCCAACATAGGAGCTAAAATGTCAGATATATAGCAAATATTCCAGAGGCTATTCTAAAATTGAAACCAACATCATTGGAATTGGATAAGTGACTCGAACAACCTCAAACAGTGGATAAAGATAATATTTAATAACCATTTATTAAATCTGAAATAAATATGGAATTATGTTTTGTCCAAACTAATTTTAGGTGTTAGGGAATAATGCACTGGTATTTATGAAATAGGTCACACTTTTTACAAAAACCATTTGGGGCCTAAACATTTAACAGTGGAGAAAAGAGAATAAAGAAAAGGAAAAAGAAACAGAAAAGGAAAAAAAAAGAGCAACACCACCCCCCCGGCCCAACTGGGCCGAAGCCCAGCCGGCCGGCCCACCTGCGCCCCCCTCTCTATATGGCCTCCCCCAGGAGACCCAAACCCTAACCCCACCGGTGCCACTTCCCCCCCTCGCTTCCCCCTCCCCCCCGATCCAGATCGGATCGGGGCGACCGTGCCATCGCCCCGGATCGCTGTCGCCGTCGCCGTTGGACGCCGCCGCCCGGAGCCCGCTCTCCCTCGCCGGCCTGCTCCCTCGACGCCGCTCGCCCCGACGCGCCCGACCGCGCCCCCCCCGTCTCCATCTCGCCGCCGACGCCGCACGTCGCCGCTTCGTCCCCGCCGGCCTGCCTCCCCATCGCCGTCGTCCCCGTCGACCACCCCGACCCCCGCTGCCCCGTCCCTACGGATCACGGTGAGGCCTCGGGCCTCTCGCCCCCTCTCTGCTCCCGCACCTCGCCGCGCGCACCGCGCCCCCGTGCCGCCGCTCCGCCCGCGCTCGCCGGCTCGCGCACGCGCCCGCGCGCACCGCAGCCTCGCCGGGCCTCGCACACGCGCGCGCGTGCCCTGCCTCGCTACTGCTCGCGGATCTTGCCCCGCTTCGCCTCCGCGCGACCGCCGCCCGCTGCCGCTCCAGCCACCGCGCTGCCGCCCGCGGCCGCTCCAGCCACCGCGCCGCCGCCCCGCCTCCGGCCCCGCGTGCGCTCGCCTGCGCCCACGCTTCGCCGCGCCCCCGACCGCCCGCGCCCGCCCGTGCGTCCCCTTTGGGCACCGGACATGTCCGGTCCCAAAAGGGGCACGCCCCGGATGTGTCCGCCCCTGGGCCACTGCCCAGTGGGGCCCGAACCCCCCCCCTGTGACGCTGACAAATGGGGCCCACCCCCCTAAAAAACGATTTAAAAGAAATAGAAAATAAAAATAGAAATAAATAAAATAATTAATTAAATAATTAATTAGTTAATTAATCCTGATTAGGTTAATCTAATTAACTAATTAGTGTTAATTAATCAGTAATTAAATTAATTAAACCTAATTAACCTAACAGCCTATGACAGGTGGGACCCACCCTGTCAGGTGGCTGCTGACGTCAGCATGATGTCATGCTGACGTCATCAATCACTGTTTCGGATAATGTTGAATTAAATAATTAATTAAATTTCAGAAATTAATAAAAACTTTAGAAAATCATATCTTTTAAACCGTAACTCCGATCAAAATATTTTATACATGAAACTTGCTCAGAACGACGATACGAACCCGGATACGCCCTCTGTATTCCCATCAGATGCCCGCAGCTATAAGAACGTTGAACAATTAGACCGATTTCGATAAATGAATAGTGTCTAACTTTAATTAAATAAATCCGAATAAATTCCTAAATTAACTAAATCATTTAGTTAGGCAGTAGAACACCCCGGCATATCATTTAGACATGTCATACATATTGTTTGCATATTTGCCGTGGAATTTATTGTTTCTCTCCCCCTCCTTCTCTCTCGATAGACGCCGAGACCGACGACGCTGCACCAGGATACGACTACTCTACCGACGAGCAGCCCGTTGACGACCTTCCCCTCTTGCCAGAGCAACCAGGCAAGCCCCCCCCTTGAGCATTCCAGATATCGCCCATTCTATTCTCCTGCTTGCATTAGATTTCGCTACTGTTAATGTATGCTCCTATTCTGATGCATAGCCTGCTGTTGTAACCTGTTCATTGCTACCTTACCTGCCTATGATAAACTGTTTAGTATAGGTTGGTATGAACCATCTGTGACCCCACCACCTTACTTTGTCGCCCCTGCTTGTTCATCGACGACTCGATCAACGTGATCGTCGATCAGAGATAGACGCCTCACTTCACACCCCCCCCCCTTAGTTGTACGACTCTGCGTAGTAACTATCGAGTGCCGAGGGTGATACCTCGTAACGCACTCCTGATGAATACTCTGCAGCATAGCTGTACGGTCGTGGTCATCGAGGGTGATTCCTCCTTCTCCATGTCCGATACGACTCTGTCGTGCAACCCCTCAGTGTGAACCTCGAGGGTAATACCTCTTACGTTCACCCTGATGATTATGACCACACGGTTACTTGACCTTTTTCACAGGCGGGTCCACCCTGGTGGGTACCCGCTGGGGATCTATGATTTCGGGTGTGCCGGAAGGGCACTCGAGTGTGACATTGTGGCGGAGCATCAGAGACTCTGATTGTCTCTGCTTGATACTAATTGAGCCTATTGGATTTGGGTGTGTGATCTGAGTGGGTCGACGTGCCCTATACGCACTGCCACCACGCGGGATAATGGTTATGGGGCCCTCTGCGATGTACGTTTCGCCGAAAGCTTATCAGACGTCACGATTCACCGTGCGGGCTGATCGTCGGGATTGGGCTGGATACTTCACTGGCGAGTTCAGTGTCGCGCCTGCACCCCGGCCAGCCACGCAACGCGCAGGGTGCCCAGGGCGATGGCCCGAGACCCCTGGGTGCATAGGTTAGTCCGGCGTGCTGACCTCTCTGCTGAGCCTAGGTAGAGCGCTGCTTCGTGTTGAGCTTCCGAGGACGGGCATTACCCAGCAAGTATGTCCGGCCAGAGTTGATCGAGCGTGTTGGGTAACAGTAGTGCACCCCTGCAGGGATGAATCTTCTATCGATAGCCGGTCCTACGGTAAAGGACGCTCAGTTTGTGTATCCCGATCTACTACTTAAACTGGATACTTGTTACTTAATTGAAGCTTCGGGATTACTTTCTCGCTGGGAGTCGAGGAAGGATCTTTGAGCTGTACTTCAACATGTTTGCTAAATAAAATGCTATTCTACTCTCTTCTACTGCTGCAAGATGATGGCTTTGAGAAGATGTTTGAAGATGCTAGTCTTCGATAGGACTAGGCTTTTCTCTCTATTCTGGCATTTCTGCAGCCCAGTCCACATATACAGCCTCTTCTCCATTGATAATGTTGCATATGTAGTATAGATCCTTGCTTGCTGAGTACTTCAGATGAGTACTCACGGTTGCTTTATTTTCTCTTTTTTTCCCCATATACCCCACCTTGATGATACACCAGACGATGGAGTCCAGGAGCCAGACGCCACCACCGGAGCCTACTACCAGGCGGGTCCAGAGGGCACGTACTACTGGATCGAGCCAGCTGACCAGGAGTAGGATCGGAGGCTCCCAGGCAGGAGGCCAACGCCTTTCGATCTAGTGTCGCTGTTTGTGCTAGCCTTCTTAAGGCAGAACTTGTCTAACTATGTCTGTACCCAGATATTATTTGTATGACTGACTTATGTATTCGGATCTTCGGATCCCTGGTCTGTAATATTGTGGACCTCCATTTATTTGTGTTTAGAGTTGTGTTGTGATATCTTCCCGTGAGTCCCTGGGCTTGATCGTACACGTTTGCGTGTATGATTAGTGTACGATTGAACCGGGGGCGTCACAGGTCCGTACTTTCGCTAGTGCAATCTCTCAACAATGCTAATATAATTGGATCATATAACCATCCCTCAACGTGCGATGAAGAATCACTCCAAAGTTCCTATCTAGCGGAGAACATAAGAATAAATTGTTTGTAGGGTACGAAACCACCTCAAAGCTATTCTTTCCGATCGATCTATCCAAGAGTTCGTACTAAAATAACACCAAAGCAAATTCAGATTCGTAATACTCAATCCAACACAAAGAACCTCAAAGAGTGCCCCAAGATTTCTACCGGAGAAACAAGGACGAAAACGTGCATCAACCCCTATGCATAGATTACCCCAATGTCACCTCAGGAATCCGCGAGTTGAGTGCCAAAACATATATCAAGTGAATCAATATAATACCCCATTGTCACCACGGGTATTCATATGCAAGACATATATCAAGTACTCTCAAATCCATAAAAGTATTCAATCCGATAAAACAAAATCTCTAAGGGAAAACTCAATTCATCACATCAAGATAGAGAGGGGAAAACACCATATGATCCGACTATATTAACAAAGCCCGCGATACATCAAGATCGTGACATCTCAAGAATACGAGAGAGAGAGATTAAACACATAGCTACAGGTACAAACTCTCAGCCCCGAGGGTGGACTAGTCCCTCCTCATCGTGGTGGCTGCCGGGATGATGAAGATGGCCACCGGTGATGATCTCCCCCTCCGGTAGGGTGCCGGGGTCTAGATTGGATCTCGTGGATACAGAGGCCTTGCGGCGGCGGAACTTCTAATCTAGGGTTACCCCAAGGGTTTTTGGAATATTTGGCAATTTATAGGGTGAAGAGGCGGTGCGGGAGGCCACCGAGGTGGGCACAACCCACCGGGGCGCGCCTGGGGGCCCAGGCGCGCCCTGGTGGGTTGTGCCCCCCTTGGGGAACCCCCCCCCCCCCCAGGTGCTGCTCTGGCCCATTGATTGTCGTCTGGTCCATAAAAAACCCACAAAAAAATTTCACGGTGTTTGGACTCCGTTTGGTATTGATTTCCTGCGATGTAAAAAACAAGCAAAAAACAGTAACTGGCACTGGGCACTATGTCAATAGGTTAGTCCCAAAAAATGATATAAAGTTGCTATAAAAATGATTGTAAAACATCCAAGAAAGATAATATAGCAGCATGAATACCTCATAAATTATAGATACGTTGGAGACGTATCATGTACCTGAGTACTTATTCCACTGCTTGTAGTTCGTCACTTAGCAAATTCCTCAAGTAGTATTTCCACAGTGACGAATTTGTAAAAATCGCCTATTCACCCCCCCTCTAGTCGATATAACGCACTTTCAAGCTGATATTGAGATCTTGATCTTATCAAAGGAACTTTGTGTATATAAATAACTCAGTGGGAGCTATATAGTATTTCTGATCTCATATGTCGGAATGGAAATAATATAACTTCTTAGCGAAAATAAAATGTTTTTGAAACATGTTTTCATCAAATAACAAGGCAAAATATTGAGCATAAAAGAATCTATAAAGATAGATCAATATGTCTGATTGAAATTAAAAGTTTGTATATTTTGACAAAGGAGAAATTGTTTCTCTCAGTGTCATATAACTAGATGCTTATAAGCATGAATAGATGAAAGTAATTCATCTTGATAGTTATAATATACTAGTCGTCTACCCGTGCAGTTGCACGGGCTAGTTATTTAGACGATAGCTTAGTGGAATTTCAGAAACATTGGTAATACATAGAGAATTGGAACTAATTACAAATTCAGAGACTTTGTATTAAGTTCTTGAAAGTGTACTGTATTATTGATGATTGCTTTTTGTGGTAAAAATATATTCATGAAACATACCCAAGAAGTTCAGTCACTTGTTAACACTCCTAGGTATATTGAAAATATAAAAAAAACTGTGGGACCACACAATATTCCAAATAAAACAAACAAAAAACTACCTAGTACATATTTAGCGTCAAAGAAAGTAGTATGGTGTATATAATCACACAATTATGCCAAAAAAATTAAAAAACATGAGCCCACGATACACTTAAAAACACATGGGTTTTTCGTGCATACTCATTCTATATTATCCAGGTGGAGTTGTCGTCTCTATCTTTTCATCAAAAAAAAAATCGTGTACACTATTGTAACGTTGAAACTTGTAACTACCAAAAGAAATCGGGTACAGTATTCTATGAAACTGAATTCAATTATGAGAAAGTTTTAGCCAAAATAGAAAAACTTTGTAGTCAAATATCCTCATACATCATATCATCCCTTAATCAGCAATCAACATTAATTCTTTCTCTAGACTTAGAGATTAAGCGGTTTGCGAGAATATTGTATTTTTGAAAGATATCTGAAATGAACTGATAATCTAATAGCAGTCCGAGGAACAATTTTGTTCTTTTCAACATGCACCCAAATGCATGTAACTTTTTATCAGATGATGAAATAAAAAAAACTTAATTCTACAAAATATGTTTGAGTAAGGATAAATGCCAGCTTGTTTTGGAATTTCAAGAAATAACAGTCTAAAATAGATATAAAAAAAAGAGGCAACTCCTCCGGAGATAAAACATGTTATAGTAGTAACTTTTATCGACTGGCCACTATTCTAGGTTTGCCGAGTGATGTTGATGATTCCTGCCATGAAAGGTAATTAGTAGTTGTGGAGTAATTGCGGAGGATGAAAAAGCTAATTAGTACTTCATCGGTATTCTTATAATTTTAACCTTTTTATTGACATGTAGTAAGATATTTGCGGGACAAAAGAGGTACCAACAGAAGAGAGGCTTGAAACAGGTATTGCTCAGAACGTTGGGAAGTACTAATCCTTATAGGATTAGAAGAGCATGATACAGTAACCTTGGAAAGGTTTCTTAATGAACAAATATATCACTCTTTGCATTAAGAATTGTGATTTGAGCTTGGGACATTATAGAATAACCTAACTTATGAGATAAGACTGTCGTCTCCGCTGAAAAAAAATTCTAAGCTAAAACATGTAGTCTTACGTACTTACTAAAAGGCCACATGGGGCACATGCAAGTCTTTAAGCGAGTTTCTTTTTCTTATGCCTTTCATCAAACCTAGATGGCATAATTGAGCATTGATGACGGAGAGCAAAAGGCCATAGATTACAAAGTATGATCAGATCAAAGGTTAGAATTATTAAATAGAAGATGTAATTTTTTCGAGTCCTACTGCGTATTCCAGTTTTCTCGAGGAAATGTAATAAATATTAAAGACTGATTTCCTCCGTTTAAGATACAACGCCACTTCACTTTAGGAACACTAAAAGAAAAACGTTAACTCAACTATCAGCCTGGCCATACTGAATCAAGTAGAAAGGAGAAATTTATCCTAGAACATGCACTTGTCGACCAGGTAGACGATCAGATGCCAACACACTCCTCAGTGTTTTTACATGGGAAAGATCTGATCAATGTTAACATATATATAGGAGCGACCTTATAACTCTGCTGGTCTTGTTTCAGACGTCGTATGACCTTGGGTCGCCGACAAACTTTCGTGCATGTTGCGAGCTGATATGCAAGATCACAAACTCAATTCCAATGATGATGCTAAATTTCCTAAAATCTATTTCGTAAATCTTCATCACTTTATTCAAGACTGTGCTAGACTTATCTTGAAGACTTGAATAATAGCCAAATTTACTATGGAGGAAATAGACTGACAGATTGGCAACGATCTTTGTCGACAACAGCTAACATCAAACCAAAACTAATAATGTTAATTAGTCGATTCAAACCTTATCACTGTGCTCACCTGAGAGTAGATTATGTGTCATCTCCGACTCAAGTTTGACCCAAAGTGCACGGGGAGGAATCTGTCTTCTCACACACGCTCTAGCTAGTTACACGCCTCCACCTCACATTCCTCTCATGGGGAATGGGCCATGCAATTCACCTTCTGTTGGCCGAAGGTGCTATGGACTACGACCGCTCCAGGGCAGGGACCACATCAACTAATGGACCCTGTGCTGAGTACTTGTCCCCAGCCATGCAAGTGCAGTCGTGCATCATCCTGTTTTGGTTCGCAGCTACCGCCAAGGAGAGCAAGGAGGTTTCAGGCGGAGAAGAACAGGCCAATAGCCATGATCAGGCTAGCGCGTCTCCTCGTCAGGTTACGTGATGCGGACATCACATAGGGATATGGGCTCTAGGAGAGCTGCATGATCCACATCTCCACCTTGCGCTAGCATAGCATGGATCAATCAGAGGCATGCCGGATGATAGTAGATCCGTTTTGCTTTCTTTCAGGAAAAAAGGAGAGAGAGGGTCTATAGGAGTTGTGCTGGATGTGGTTTCCACAGGGTTTGCGTTCATCCTATGGCTTTAGATAGATTTCTATGGCTTGATTGTACGTCTACACGGGACCCTGGGAGGAAAATACATTGACCACGTCGGTGTTCTAGTTTCAATATTTTTATTGATGGAAGACCTGCACACGACGGTTCCTTTCAACTCCTTGTACGGTCATGTGCGATTCTATCGCTCAAATTTTTTTCTTTTTTGTGTAAAAAAATGTATATCTAAACCGTTCGATGCTATTCTATGGCTCTTTTTTTTTTCTTGCTGTTTTAGACCTAAACTGTTCCATGTGATTCTATGGCTATTTTTTTCTTTTCTACTACAGTAATTGATAAAATATGTCGGTTAATCTACACCGTAATAACTCAGTCCCACCAGATGAATGGTTCGTAAAATCTAATTAACATGGTAATTTCTTGGGAGTCTGTAATTAGTATAGGTATAGATATGAAAAGGGGCTAGAGTTTACTAAGTGTTAGTAACAGATATCAAGGATCTCAAAAGAATAAATGTATTATTTTGACCGTATGATGTTAAAAAATCATTATTGAGAATATATGAATATCAACTTCATGATTGATATAATTAGGGCTATGATAAGATTATTTTATGAACAATATTGATTCTATAGCGATAATTTATGTTTTTGAAAACATTAGATCTCTCAATGTTGTCTGAATCAAGAAGAGTCTTGATATATAAAAGGGTACATCTAATAATCAAGAAATGTCTTGATATAATTGGATATCAAAAGTTGTAAAGAACCCCATAACAATATTGAGAATATGGCCAACAAAAGAGTCTTGATATAAATGGGTAAAATTTAATAATCAAGAAATGTCTTGAGATAATTGGATATTACAAAAGTTGTAAGAAACCCATAAACATTATGAATAATGGACAATCAAGAAGAGTCTTGATATGAAAGGGTAGATCCAATAATCAAGAAATGTCTTGATATAATTGGGTATTATAAAAGTTGTAATAAGCCCATAAACATTATATTATGACTATGGCTAGTCAAGAAGAATCTTGATATAAATGGATGAATCCGAAATATGATTCTGAGTGCAATGAGTCTAACTGATATTTTATAAAATATTATAGCTCAAAGCAAGGTGGATTGAGATCATGCAAACAGACAAAACTGACACAAATATTTCTGAGATTTGAATATGTCAAAACAAATGACAAAAGCTCTACCACAAGCAAAGCATAAGCAACACCAGAATACCCGTAGGTGTTTGTAAAACCATGCAACTAGATTATTTACTCTAGTGCAAGTGGGAGACTGTTGGAAATATGCCCTAGAGGCAATAATATTGTATTGTTATATTTCCATTATTCATAATTAAGATTTTATATTTCATGCTATAACTGCTATGATCCTAGAATATGCGATTCAGTGCAAAACTCATATGCACGTGTGAAATGATAAACGGTAAACAATAGCTTCCCGGTCTCGCCTCTAAGACCAGCTCAAGTGTTGTTACTGATCACGTTTTTCGAATCTTAGGATATCGCTAAGTGTAACGATAGTCCTAAAACAACATGGAGGGTATGTGATACGTCCATTTTGCATCATGCTTTTATGTTGATATTTATTGCATTATGGGCTATTATTACAAATTATGTCACAATACTTATGCCTTTCTCTCTTATTTTACAGGATTTACATGAAGGGGGAGAATGCCGGCAGCTGGAATTCTGGGCTGGAAAAGGAGCAAATATTAGAGACCTATTCTGCACAACTCCAAAAGTCCTGAAACTTCACGAAGAGTCATTTTGGAATTAATAAAAAATACTGGGCGAAGAAAGCACCAGAGGGGGGCCACAAACCATCCACAAGGGTGGAGGGCGCGCCCTACCACCCTGGGTGCGTCCCCCTGCCTTGTGGGCCACCTGGCAGGCCCCCAATGCCCAACTTTTGCTATATGGTGTGTTTTGACCTGGAAAAAATCAAGAGGAAGCTTTCGGGACGAAGCGCCGCCGTCTCGAGGTGGAACCTGGGCAGAACCAATCTAGGGCTCTGGCGAAGCTGTTCTGCCGGGGAAACTTCCCTCCGAGAGGGGGAAATCGAAGCAATCGTCATCACCAACGATCCACTCATCGAGAGGGGGTCAATCTCCATCAACATCTTCACCAGCACCATCTCCTCTCAAACCCTAGTTCATCTCTTGTATCCAATCTTTGTCTCAAAACCTCAGATTGGTAACTGTGGGTTGCTAGTAGTGTTGATTACTCCTTGTAGTTGATGCTAGTTGGTTTATTCGGTGGAAAATCATATGTTCAGATCCTTAATGATAATTAATACTCCTCTGATTATGAACATGAGTATGCTTTGTGAGTAGTTACGTTTGATCCTGAGGACATGGGAGAAGTCTTGTTATAAGTAATTATGTGAATTATGTATTCGTTCGGTATTTTGATGAGATGTATGTTGTCTTTCCTCTAGTGGTGTTATGTGAACGTCAACTACATGACACTTCACCATGATTTGGGCCTAGGGGAAGGCATTGGGAAGTAATAAGTAGATGATGGGTTGCTAGAGTGACAGAAGCTTAAACCCTAGTTTATGCATTGCTTCGTAAGGGGCTGATTTGGATCCATATGTTTCATGCTATGGTTAGATTTATCTTAATTGTTCTTTCGTAGTTGCGGATGCTTGCGAGAGGGGTTAATCATAAGTGCGAGGCTTGTCCAAGTAAGGGCAGCACCCAAGCACTGGTCCACCCACATATCAAATTATCAAAGTAACGAATGCGAATCGTATGAGCATGATGAAAACTAGCTTGACAACAATTCCCATGTGTCCTCGGGAGCGCTTTGCTTTATATAAGAGTTCGTCCAGGCTTGTCCTTTGCTACAAAAAGGATTGGGCCACCTTGCTGCACCTTAGTTAATTTTCTTACTTGTTATCCGTTATGAATTACCTTTTCATACAACTATCTGTTACCGATAATTTCAGTGCTTGCAGAGAATACCTTGCTGAAAACTGCTTATCATTTCCTTCTGCTCCTCGTTGGGTTCGACATTCTTACTTATCGAAAGGACTACGATAGATCTCCTATACTTTTGGGTCGTCAAGACTCTTTTCTGGCGCCGTTGCCGGGGAGTGAAGCGCCTTTGGTAAGTAAACATTTATATAGTGTGCTGAAATTTGCTGTTACTTTTTACTATGGAAAATAATCCTTTGAGGGGTTTGTTCGTGGTATCTTCATCCCGACCGAAAGAGCAAAGAGTTGCCCCTCAACCTACTGAGCCTACTAAAAATATTTATTATGAAATTCCTTCGCGTATGATAGAGAAACTGCTAGCTAATCCTTATACAGGAGATGGAACATTACTTCTTGATATGAATCTAATCTATGTGGATGAAGTTGGTGGATTATTTAAGCTTGCAGGTTTGCCCGGGGATGAAGTCAAGAAGAAGGTCTTCCCATTATCTTTGAAGGAGAAGGCATTGACATGGTATAGGCTATGTGATGATATTGGATCATGGAACTACAATTGATTGAAATTGGAATTTCATCAAAAGTTTTATCCTATGCATCTGGTTCATCGTGATGGGAATTATATTTATAATTTTTGGCCTCGTGAAGGAGACAGTATCGCTCAAGCTTGGGGGAGGCTTAAGTCAATGTTATATTCATGCCCCAATCATGAGCTCTCAAGAGAAATTACTATTCAAAATTTTTATGCTCGGCTTTCTCATAATGATCGATCCATGCTCGATACTTCTTGTACTGGTTCTTTTATGAAGAAGGATATTGAATTCAAATGGGATTTATTGGAAATAATTAAACGCAACTCTGAAGATTGGGAACTCGAGAAAGGTAATGAGTCAGGTATAAACCTTAAGTTTGATTGTGTTAAATCTTTTATGGATACCGATGCTTTTCGTGATTTTAGCACTAAATATGGACTTGACACTGAGATAGTAGCTTCTTTCTGTGAATCATTTGCTACTCATGTTGATCTCCCTAAGGAGAAGTGGTTTAAATATCATCCTCCCATTGAAGCTAAAGTAGTTGAACCTATTAAAGTTGAAGAAACTATTACTTATAATGTTGATCCTATTGTTCCTACTGCTTATATTGAGAAACCACATTTTCCTGTTAGAATGAAGGATCATGCTAAAGCTTCAGCTGTGGTTTGTAAGAGTCATACTAGAACACCTACACCCCCTGAACAAATTAAAGTTGAACCTAGCATTGCTATGGTTAACGATCTCTTGGTTGATAATATTGATGGGCATGTTATTTATTTCTGTGATGAAGCTGCTAGAATTGCTAAACCCGATATTAAAGATAAACATAGACCTGTTGTTGGCATGCCGGTTGTTTCTGTTAAAATAGGAGATCATTGTTATCATGGCTTATGTGATGTGGGTGCTAGTGTGAGTGCAATTCCTTATACCTTATACCAAGAAATTATGAATGATATTGCACCTGCTGAGATAGAGGATATTGATGTTACTATTAAGCTTGCCAATAGAGATACTATATCAACAATTGGGATTGTTAGAGATGTTGAAGTCTTTGTGTGGGAAAATAAAATACCCTACTTATTTTCTTGTTCTTGCTTCCCCATAAGATGACTTTTGTCCCATTATATTTGGTAGACCTTTCTTGAATACCGTTAATGCTAAGATAGACTGTGAGAAAGATATTGTTACTGTTGGTTTAGGGGATATGTCTCATGATTTTAATTTCTCTAAATTTCATAGACAACCCCATGATAAAGAATTGCCTAGTAAGGATGAAATTATTGGTCTTGCTTCTATTGCCGTGCCTCCTACTGATCCCTTAGAACAATATTTGCTAGACCATGAAAATGATATGTTTATGAATGAAAGAAGGGAAATAGATGAAATATTCTTTAATCAAGGGCCTGTTTTGAAACACAACTTGCCTGTTGAAATACTTGGGGACCCTCCTCCACCCAAGGAAGATCCCGTGTTTGAGCTTAAACAATTACCTGATACTTTGAAATATGCTTATCTTGATGAAAAGAAGATATATCCTGTTATTATTAGTGCTAACCTTTCAGAGCATGAAGAAAAGAAATTATTGAAAACTCTGAAGAAGCACCGTGCCGCTATTGGATATACTCTTGATGATCTTAAGGGCATTAGTCCCACTCTATGTCAGCACAAAATTAATTTGGAGCATGATGCAAAACCAGTTGTTGATCACCAACGACGGTTAAATCCTAAGATGAAAGAAGTGGTAAGAAAAGAAATACTAAAGCTTCTAGAGGCAGGTATAATTTATCCTATTGCTGATAGTAGATGGGTAAGTCCCATTCATTGTATCCCTAAGAAATGAGGTATTACTGTTGTTCCCAATGATAAGAATGAATTGATTCCACAAAGAATTGTTACAGGCTATAGAATGGTAATTGATTTTTGCAAATTAAATAAAGCTACTAGAAAAGATCATTACCCTCTACCTTTTATTGATCAAATGCTAGAAAGACTATCCAAACATACACATTTGTGCTTTCTGGATGGTTATTCTGGTTTTTCTCAAATACCTGTGTCAAAAGATGATCAGGAAAAGACCACTTTTACTTGCCCTTTCGGTACCTTTGCTTATAGACGTATGCCTTTTGGTTTATGCAATGCACCTGCTACCTTTCAAAGATGTATGACTGCTATATTCTCTGATTTTTGTGAAAAGATTGTTGAGGTTTTCATGGATGATTTCTCCATTTACGGAACTTCTTTTGATGATTGCTTAAGCAACCTTGATCGAGTTTTGCAGAGATGTGAAGAAACTAATCTTGTCTTAAATAAGGAGAAGTGCCACTTTATGGTTAATGAAGGTATTGTCTCGGGGCATAAAATTTCTGAAAGAGGTATTGAAGTTGATAAAGCTAAAGTAGATGCTATTGAAAAGATGCCGTGTCCTAAAGATATCAAAGGTATAAGAAGTTTCCTTGGTCATGCTGGTTTCTATAGGAGGTTTATTAAAGACTTCTCTAAAATTTCTAGGCCTCTCACAAATCTCTTGCAAAAAGATGTTCCTTTTGTTTTTGATGATGATTGTGTAGAAGCATTTGAAATACTTAAGAAAGCCTTGATTTCAGCACCTATTATTCAACCACTTGATTGGAATTTACCCTTTGAAATTATGTGTGATGCTAGTGATTATGCTGTTGGTGCTGTTCTAGGGCAAAGAGTTGATAAGAAATTGAATGTTATTCATTATGCTAGAAAAACTCTAAACAGTGCCCAAAGAAATTATGCTACTACTGAAAAAGAATTTCTAGCAGTTGTCTTTGCTTGTGATAAGTTCAGATCTTATATTGTTGATTCCAAAGTAACTGTTCACACTGATCATACTGCTATTAAATATCTTATGGAAAAGAAAGATGCTAAACCTAGACTTATTAGATGGGTACTCTTGCTACAAGAATTTGATTTGCATATTATTGATAGAAAGAGAGCTGAGAACCCCGTTGCAGACAACTTGTCTAGGTTAGAAAATGTTCTTGATGACCCACTGCCTATTGATGATAGCTTTCCTGATGAACAATTAGCTGTCATAAATGCTTCTCGTAATACTCCATGGTATGCTGATTATGCTAATTACATTGTTGCTAAATTTATACCACCTAGTTTCACATACCAGCAAAAGAAAAAGTTTTTCTATGATTTAAGACATTACTTTTGGGATGACCCACACCTTTATAAAGAAGGAGTAGATGGTGTTATTAGACATTGTGTACCTGAGCATGAACAGGAACAGATCCTACGCAAGTGCCACTCCGAGTCTTACGGAGGATACAACGCTAGAGATAGAACTGCACACAAGGTATTACAATCTAGTTTTTATTGGCCTACTCTCTTCAAGGATGCTCGTAAGTTTGTCTTGTCTTGTGATGAATGTCAAAGAATTGGTAATATTAGTAGACATCAGGAAATGCCTATGAATTATTCACTCGTTATTGAACCATTTGATGTTTGGGGCTTTGATTATATGGGACCTTTTCCTTCTTCTAATGGGTATACACATATTTTAGTTGTTGTTGATTACATTACTAAGTGGGTAGAAGCTATTCCAACTAGTAGTGCTGATCATAACACTTCTATTAAGATGCTTAAAGAAGTTATCTTTCCGAGGTTTGGAGTCCCTAGATATTTGATGACTGATGGTGGTTCACATTTTATTCATGGTGTTTTCCGTAAAATGCTTGCTAAATATGATGTTAACCATAGAATGGCATCTCCATATCATCCTCAGTCTAGCGGTCAAGTAGAATTGAGCAATAGAGAGATTAAATTGATTTTGCAAAAGACTGTTAATAGATCTAGAAAGAATTGGTCTAAGAAACTTGATGATTCATTATGGGCTTATAGAACTGCTTATAAAAACCCAATGGGTATGTCTCCATATAAAATGGTTTATGGAAAGGCTTGTCACTTACCTCTTGAACTAGAACACAAAGCTTATTGGGCAATCAAAGAGCTCAACTATGATTTCAAGCTCGCCGGTGAGAAGAGGTTATTTGACACAAGCTCGCTTGATGAATGGAGAACCCAAGCCTATGAGAATGCCAAGTTGTTAAAAGAAAAAGTTAAAAGATGGCATGACAAGGGGATACAAAAGCGTGAGTTTAATGTAGGTGATCATGTTTTGCTATACAACTCTCGTTTAAGATTTTTTGCAGGAAAGCTTCTCTCTAAATGGGAAGGTCCTTACATTATCGAGGAGGTCTATCGTTCCGGTGCCATAAAAATCAACAACGCCGAAGGCACAAATCCGAAGGTGGTAAACGGTCAAAGAATCAAACATTATACCTCAAGTAATCCCATAAATGTTGAGACCAATATAATTGACACCGTAACACCGGAGGAGTACATAAGGGACACTTTCCAGAACGTTTCAGACTCCAAAAAGGAATAGGTATGTGGTGCGGTAAGTAAACCGACTCCAAAACGTTTCCAATGATAAATTTTCTCCGTTTTGGAATATTTAAAAAATTAGGAAAATTAAAAGTAGTCCGAAAGTTGCACGAGGAGACCACAAGGGTGGAGGGCGCGCCCTACCCCCCTGGGTGCGCCCCTGCCTTGTGGCCACCTCGTGTGCCCTCCGGACTCTGTTTTCTTGCACAATACTTCTTTTGGTCGGTAAAAAATTCATTATATAATCTACCGAAGGTTTTGACCGCCGTACCATGGCAATATCTCCTGTTTTCGTTTTGAGCTGTTTTCTGCCAGAGTTTTCAAGGCCAGGCATCATGTCTTCCTCCTCCTCCAACAATGTGGACGACGATGCTTGGTTGTTGCAGATGGAACTCAGGAGGGCGGAGACCGAGGAAGCCACAACGGAAGAAGATCAAGGGGATTCGCTTGAGGTCCACCCTCCGGCTTTGGAGATAGGCACTCTGGCTGGCATCTCCACTATTCCCAATCCCCATCAAGCCGTAGGGACTACGAGTAACCATGAAGGCCAACAAATACAAGGAGGGCTTCCCCCTAGGAGGCCCTTACACAGGTTACATCGGAATAACTTTCATAATTTGGTTCATACTTACGGAGTGGAGAATACCCCTCGTACACATATACCCTCCAATTGGGACATATCCCGTCCAAGTGAAAGCAATGCAGGAAAAGGCTCTTGGTGACCAACTTTCATAATTTGGTTCATAATTACGGAGTGGAGAATACCCCTCGTACACATATACCCTCCAATTGGGACATATCCCGTCCAAGTGAAAGCAATGTAGGAAAAGGCTCTTGGTGGCCTGAAAATAAGCATCTTTTGGAGGAAATCCAGAAGAATGCAAATATGCTCCAACGTGTGCTCCAATAACTGCAAGTCCTGAAAGATGCCTTAATAAAGCTGACGGATACATCACCAACTCCATCATCACTGCCTCCGAAGAAAGAAACATAAATACATGGGTATGGGCACTCCCCTTGGCAACTGCCAAGCTTGGGGGAGGTGCCCCGGTATCATATCACCATCACACCTTTACTTCTATCATTTTTCTTAGTTCGATCTTTTGGTTATATCTTGATCTAGTAGAATAAAGTTTTAGTATGATCTAGCTATGAGTTTTGCTTTATGTTCCCTCTTTGTAATCGAGTCCATGAGCTATATATAATAAAGAATAGTTTTGAGTTGAGGGCTTTGCTTCCTTGCTATGATCTTGAGGGAATTAAATAAAAGAAAGGAATAAAAAAAGGGGAATAAAGAGATCATATATTGATCCTATGGAGAGTAATGACTTCACATATAAAGAGTATGATGAAAAAAAATTGTTGGGAGTTGACAAACATAGTTTTGGTAATTGTTGCAATTAATAGGAAGTAATAAAAAAGAGAGGTTTCACATGCAAATATACTATCTTGGACATATTTTGTGATGGGAGCACTCATTAAAATATGACATGCTAAAAAGTTGATGTTGGACAAGGAAGACAACATAATGGGTTATGTTTTCTTATATCTGAATAGAAGTTATATTGTCATGGATCCTCCAACATGTTGAGCTTGCTTTTCTCTCTTATGCTAGCCAAAATCTTTGCACCAAGTAGAGATACTACTTGACCCAGTTTTGCCATGAGAGTCCACCATACCTACCTATGGATTGAGTAAGATCCTTCAAGTAAGTTGTCATCGGTGCAAGCAATAAAAATTGCTCTCTAAATATGTATGATCTATTAGTGTGAAGAAAATATGCTTTATACGAACTTGTGATATGGAAGAAATAAAAGCGACGGACTGCATAATAAAGTTCTTTATCACAAGCGGCAATATAAAGTGACATTCTTTTGCATTAAGATTTTGTACATCCAACCATAAAAGCGCATGACAACCTCTGCTTCCCTCTGCGAAGGGCCTATCTTTTACTTTTATCTTCTACCCTTATACAAGAGTCATGGTAATCTCCACATTTCCTTTTTACACTTTTTTCCTTTTGGCAAGCACTATGTGCTGGAGAAAGATCCAAATATATATCCACTCGGATGTAGGTCATCACAAAGTATTATTGTTGACATTACCCTTGAGGTAAAAGGTTGGGAGGCGAAACTATAAGCCCCTATCTTTCTCTGTGTCCGACTGAAGCTTTGAACCCATAAGTATCGCATGAGTGTTAGCAATTGTGAAAGACTAAATGATAGTTGAGTATGTGGACTTGCTGAAAAGCTCTTAAATTGACTCTTTCTGATGTTATGATAAATTGCAATTGCTTCAATGACTGAGATCATAGTTTGTTGGTTTTCAATGAGGTTTCTGATTTATACTTTACCTTGTGAACTAATTGTTACTTTAGCATAAGAAATTATATGACAATATATGTTGCTGTTCTAAAGATGATCATGATGCCCTCATGTCCGTATTTTATTTTATCGACACCTCTATCTCTAAACATGTGGACATATTTTTCGATTTCGGCTTTCGCTTGAGGACAAGCGAGGTCTAAGCTTGGGGGAGTTGATACGTCCATTTTGCATCATGCTTTTATGTTGATATTTATTGCATTATGGGCTGTTATTACACATTATGGCACAATACTTATGCCCTTTCTCTCTTATTTTACAAGATTTACATGAAGAGGAAGAATGCCGGCAGCTGGAATTCTGGGCTGGAAAAGGAGCAAATATTAGAGACCTATTCTGCACAACTCCAAAAGTCCTGAAACTTCACGGAGAGTCATTTTGGAATTAATAAAAAATATTGGGCGAAGAAAGCACCAGAGGGAGGCCACCAACCATCCACAAGGGTGGAGAGCGCGCCCTACCCCCCTGGGCGCATCCCCCTGCCTTGTGGGCCACCTGGCAGGCCCCCGATGCCCATCTTCTACTATATGGTGTGTTTTGACCTGGAAAAAATCAAGAGGAAGCTTTCGGGATGAAGCGCCGCCGTCTCGAGGCGGAACCTGGGCAGAACCAATCTAGGGCTCCGGCGGAGTTGTTCTGCCGGGGAAACTTCCCTCCGGGAGGGGGAAATCGAAGCCATCGGCATCACCAACGATCCTCTCATCGAGAGGGGGTCAATCTCCATCAACATCTTCACCAGCACCATCTCCTCTGAAACCCTAGTTCATCTCTTGTATCCGATCTTTGTCTCAAAACCTCAGATTGGTATCTGTGGGTTGCTAGTAGTGTTGATTACTCCTTGTAGTTGATGCTAGTTGGTTTATTCAGTGGAAGTTCATATGTTCAGATCCTTAATGATAATTAATACTCCTCTGATTATGAACATGAATATGCTTTGTGAGTAGTTACGTTTGTTCCTGAGGACATGGGAGAAGTCTTGTTATGAGTAATCATGTGAATTTGGTATTCGTTCGGTATTTTGATGAGATGTATGTTGTCTTTCCTCTAGTGGTGTTATGTGAACATTGACTACATGACACTTCACCATGATTTGGTCCTAGGGGAAGGCATTGGGAAGTAATAAGTAGATGATGGGTTGCTAGAGTGACAGAAGCTTAAACCCTAGTTTATGCATTGCTTCGTAAGGGGCTGATTTGGATCCATATGTTTCATGCTATGGTTAGATTTATCTTAATTGTTCTTTCATAGTTGCGGATGCTTGCGAGAGGGGTTAATCATGAGTGGGAGGCTTGTCCAAGGAAGCGAAGCACCCAAGCACCGGTCCACCCACATATCAAATTATCAAGGTAACGAACGCGAATCATATGAGCATGATGAAAACTAGCTTGACAACAATTCCCATGTGTCCTCGGGAGCGCTTTGCTTTATATAAGAGTTCGTCCAGGCTTGTCCTTTGCTACAAAAAGGATTGGGCCACCTTGCTGCACCTTAGTTACTTTTGTTACTTGTTACCCGTTACGAATTGTCTTATCATACAACTATCTGTTACCGATAATTTCAGTGTTTGCAGAGAATACCTTGCTGAAAACCGCTTTGCATTTCCTTCTGCTCCTCGTTGGGTTCGACACTCTTACTTATCGAAAGGACTATGATAGATCCCCTATACATGTGGGTCATCAGTATGATGTTAGAAGAACAATCATATTGAATCGACCGAATACTTGTCTGTTATACTATGTGATCATATCGTCTGAAATCATCTATTATATCACGGAGTGTTAGCATGTGTTTTAGATCCTCAGACCATGAGAGTGTTTCAGTCACTTCCTACCGGATGGTGGGCTTTGGGGTTGCTCAAACGTCATCTGTAAGAGTGGGATTTTCTCCTCCGATGATGGAGAGATATTCTTAGGCCCTCTCGGTGTGAAGGCATCCATCATCGTCTGGCTAGACACAGGTGACTACGTCACAGGGATGTCGGAACATGTCAATGAGAAAGAAGAACAAAACCGGTAATGGTAGCAACGGTATAGTGAGCATGGTTATTACTCAAGAGGATACCGATGCACACCGGGTTTTGTAAAGTATTGCGAAGCAAAGGAGACATCACAGGATAACCAAAGGTTCACTTCAATATCATTCGTGTAATCATAGGGACCAATATGGATTTCCACTGTTCTGCTATCGGTCATTGAACGAAGGGGTTTTGTTCATGTCTATGATTACCGAACCTACGGGGTCACAAGCTTAAGGTAATCACGATCTTCTGAGTGTTAGTAGTATGGGACTAACAAGAATATATTTGTGGAATTGTTTCATTAATATCCGGAATAGTTCCGAGAGGTTCCGGAAGCGTTTCGGGGTCACCGGAAGCGTTTCGGTGAATATCGGGTAATACCGATTAATATATATAGGTGTAAAATGTTTCCAGAGATGTTAAATTATATATATTATGCTCTGATAATGTTTAGAACAAAAATATATTTAATTTAATATCAACGGGCCAAATAAGGCCAAGAGGTGGAGAAGGAGTTGGGCCACAAGGGCCCAACAAGGGAGGCGCCCTCCCCCCCCCCTCCCCCCCTTTCCTAAAGGGGGGCCAAATCCTACTTGGAGGGGAAGTCCTACTCCCCCTCCCTTGGCCGGCACCCCAAGGGGGATCTTTCCCCCTTGGTGGCAGCCCTGTCCCCCCCCCCCCAATCCTATATATACTAGAGGATTTCCACCCTATGAGGAAAATAGTTTTGGAGCCTCCTCTAGTTGATCTAGTGCACATTCTAGTTGGTCCTAGTTGACTAATTAGAGCAAGCCCTAGCCACCTCTAATCCTCATAATTAGAAGCCCAGTGTGGTTCTAATCTTCTCCCCCTAATTCTTCGGCGACGATTAGCTCTGGATGGCGAAGCGCTGCCGGATCGTTAAGACCGTACGCTTGCAACCAAGTATGGCGGCAGTGCTTTCGGTCTTCCGTTCGAGGGATCGTTCATGGGCGGTTCGCGGGATCGTCATCAATGTTCGAGGGACTTCAAGTACGATCTACACCGACTCGTCTACTTCCGCTGGACTCCCGGAGTTGGTAACGATCATTGATCACAACCCGTTATGCATCTTCATATTGTTCTTGGTTGTTCGTAGGGTGATTTTTTTTTATTTTCTACTACATTTCCCAGCAGTGGCATCATGAGCAAGTTTACGAGTAGATTCAGGTTGCGACCTAGATCACATATGATATGTGAGGGCTGAAGTTCTTGCTATGCTTCCCATGAGTGTTGCTTCGGTTCAGTTCATCGGCAGAATGATGTAGTTTTGCTACAATGTTCTGACAATCGATCGGCTCTAGCTGTCGATGATCTGCTAACAGTTCCTTGGGCTACATTGTGACGCCCCCGGCCTAATCGTGCACTAATCATACACGCAAATGCACACGATCAAGCCTAAGGACTCACGGGAAGATATCACAACACAACTCTAAAACATAAATAAAGTCATAGAAGCTTTATATTACAAGCCAGGGGTCTCGAGGGCTCGAATACATAAGCTTGCGTACAAGCGTTAGCGTTAGCATCAAATATCTGAGTACAGATATGAAACAGAAACAGAAAGGCCTTTAGAAAGGCGGGGCAAAAATAAAACACTACGATCAAAAGGCGTAGGCCTCCTGCCTGGGACCCTCCGATCCTACTCCTGGTCGTCAGTCAACTCGTAGAAGCATCCATCCTCTGGGTATTAATAGTAGTCGAATGACGGGGCATCTGTCTCAGTGGGCTCCGTCCTCTGGTCACGACAAACTGATATGGGGAGAAAAGGAAAACAAAGCAACCGTGAGTACTCAGAAGCACTCGGCAAGCAAGGATCTACACTACATATGCAACATTTTCAACGGGAGGCTGTATATGTGGACTGGGCTGCAGAAATGCAAGAATAGAGAGAAGGCCTAGTCCTATCGAAGACTAGCATCTTCATCGATCTTGCAGAAATAGAAGAGAGTAGAACAGTACAATATAATGTAGTAGTATCATTAAGTCTCAACCTCACCCAGAGATCCTTTCTCGACTCCCTGTGAGAAAGCAATCCCAGAGCCATACAGTCATCAACCTCGTCCGGAGATCCCTTCTCGACTTCCTGCGAGAAGCAATCCCAGAGCCTCATATCCAGGTCTCATCTCATGTTCTAGCTGTATCGATCGGGATACAACTCCGAGTGTCCGTTACCGTAGGACAGGCTATCGATAGAAGTTTTCTTCCCTGCAGGGGTGCACCAACTTACCCAACACGCTCGATTAACTCCGGCCGGACACACTTTCCTGGGTCATGCCCGGCCTCGGCCAAACGACACATCGCAACCCTACCTAGAGCTCAGCAGAGAGGTCCTCGTCGGTCTACATCCTAAGCGCTCAGAGGTCTTGGGCCATCGCCCTGTGCACTCCGAGTCGTTGCGTGCAGGGGGAAGCCAGGCACCAGGGGGGCGCCGGTCCGTCCCGGCCGCAAGGCTGAACTAGACGTCTGACAGAGCTTTCGGCTGATGCTACGATGCAGAACGGCCATACTATGCCCACGTGATGGTTAGTGCTATCAGGCCAGAGACCTGCTCGGATCAAATATCCAAATCGTTAATGGACTAGGGCCTGCGGTAACGAGCAGAGACTCACGAAAGATGTGACCCCATCGCCCCGTCTCGAGGACTTGCTGCAAGGGTTAAGAATGCCCGGCCGCGCCTCGTATTCACCACTAGGGCACCACACTGGCACCCGTATTCACAACACTCGCCTCTCAGGCGCACGCGGGTACCCCTCAGGGTCGACCCGCCTATCCAAGTAACAGTGTAAAGTCCAAGTATCCGTGTGTCCATAACATCAGTGGAATCCGAGGTATCACCCTCGTTGGATTCCTACTCGATGTATCCGTCAAGGTGAACTCGGAGGAATCACCCTCACTGGGTCCACACTTGATGTGTTGCACGACAGCGTCGTTACCGGAAGTGGTGAAGGAGGAATCACCCTCGATGACCACGACCGAATAGCTACTCTACAGAGTTAACATCAGAAGTGCTACAAGAGGTTTCACCCTCGGCACTCGATAGTAACGCTGCAGTGTCGTTACAACTAAAGGGGGTGATGTGCGGTGTCGGGGCCTGGTCTTCAATCCCGTTGATCGGGTCTTCTGACAATCCAGCGTGGCAGTCGGGATAAGTGGGGTCACTGATAGGTCTCTACCCAGCCTAAACTAAGTAGTTTAGGATATGCAGGTAATTATCAATAGCAGGTTACAATAAACAGGCTATGCATCAGAATAGGTAAAGCAGTAGCACAGCAATTCTAATGCAAGCATGGGAAATTAGAATGGGCGATATCGGGATGATCAAAGGGGGGGGGGGCTTGCCTGGTTGCTCGGCGGCAAGGGCAAGGTTGTCAATGCTGTCTTCGGGCTCCGGAGCTGCGTCGGCCTTGGGGACGACGTCGGTGTCGGGGGCTACCGAGAGAGAAGAGGGGGAGGAAACAGTATAAATACACAGCGATCAAGTGCAGCACAAAGCATAACATGGCAATACGCGGTGACGGAGGTGATCTAACACAGTGCCGGGTGATACTGGCGAAGGTGGGATTCATCCGGGAATGTTTTCCCGTTTCCGAACATTTGTCAGACAGATGACCGGAGGGGAACGGTTGCACGTTTGGATAGTTAGGGACGTGTGGCGGACGAACGGACCGCGTACTCGGATTCGTCTCGTCGTTCTAAGCAATTTTCATGTATAAAGTTTTTCGATCGGAGTTACGGATTAAAAGATATGATTTTCTAAAGTTTTTATTGATTTCTGGAATTTATTTAATTTATTAAATCAACATTATCCGAAACAGTGTCTGCTGACGTCAGCATGACGTCAAGACCAGTGGGTCCCACCTGTCATACTCACATTAGGCTAATTAGGGTTTGATTATGTTAATTACAGTTTAATTAGACTAATTAATTAATTAGATTAATCTTAAATAGAGTTAATTAACCTAATTAATTAACTAATTAATTAATTATTAATTATTTTTATTTTTATTTTCTAAAACGTTTCGGGGTGGGGCCCTGGGGTCAGTGGCCCAGGGGCGGACATGTCCGCGGCGCGGCTGCGCGGGGCCGGACAAGTCCGGGCCACCACGGGCATGGGCGCACGGGCGCGGCCCGCTCGGGCGCTTGCCCAGGGATGCGCGGGCGCGGGCGACGGCGCCGCGGCGCGTGCAAGGCACGGCCACGGTGGCGGCGAAAGGCGCGGCTGCGGGCTGCGGTCGGCGCGCGAGCGGGCGGTGCATGGCAGGCGGGAGCGGCGGCGCGCGCGGGTGATGGCGATGCGGAGCAGCGGCAGCGGGGTCGCGCGGGCGGGAGCAGGGGAGGAGGCGTCGGGGGAGGGGAGGCGAGGCCGTGCGCGAGCGATGGGGAGAGAGGGCGCGGTGAGCGCGCGACGGGAGCGTGGCTCCGGCGCGGGACAGAGAGGGAGGGGGAGAACGACGGGGCTCACAGGGGCCGGACGGGAAGGGGCAGCGGGCTCGGGGTGGCCGGGGCGAGGAGGCGACAGTGAGGTCGATGCGGCGGAGGGGCGACGCCGGCGGCGGTGACGGGCACGCGGCGCCGGGCGTCAAGGGCGTCGGGGTCGAGGAGGCCGTCGGGGAGGAGGAGGAGGGCGAGGCAGTCCGGCTGGGAGGCGGCGGCGAGGGCGGGCGCCGGCGTCGCGGAGCGGGTCGGCGCGGTTGCCGGGGGCGCCGCCCCTCGATCTGGATCGGGTCGGGGGGGAAGCAGAGGGACGAGGGAGACGTGGGGGGGCGAGTGGGGGTGGGCTAGGGTTTCGGGTGGGGAGCGGGGGGTTATAGGGATGGGGTGGGCCGGCCTGGCGGCCTGGACGGCCTGCTGGGCCGAGGCCCAGGGGGGTTTGTTTTATTTTTTTTGTTTTAGCTTTTGTTTTATCTTTTGTCTTTTTCTTTTATTTTATTTTCTTTTCTCTGTTTTGTTAATTGTTCAGGCCCCAAATGGTTTTTGTAAAAAGGGAAACCTAGTCCATAAATACCAGTGCTTTATACCCTAACACCAAAAACTAGTTTGGGCAAAACACCATTTCATATTTGTTTTAAATAAATTAAAAGGTAATTAAATATTGTCTTTAGTCACTGTTTGGGGATGTTTGAGTCACTTACCCAACTCCAATAATGTTGGTTTCAATTTTAGAATTGTCTCTGATTTATTTTCTATGTTGGACAATTTAGTTTCTATGTTGGACAACTTTTATTTTTCACTTTCATCTAAATTTGAATTTTGAGTTAGGAGTTGAAATGCATTATGATGCAAATGATGATCACGCACTGTTAATCATGCTGACTTGGCATTATCAAAATGGAATTACTGTGGCTAACCACTTGGGGGTGTTACATACATCATAGTCGGAAATAGTGAACCGTCACGTACACAAGAGGGTGCCAAAGATGAATGATCTTCTAGGGGGTCACGCGTATTGACGAAGTTTAGTGTGGGCGATGAGATTTTTAATTAAGTCTGTCTTTCACACACCCCGAAACTTAATCTAGCATGAAGAATATCGCCTTGTAGTGCTTGCGTTGGTAGCTCATATTAATAGATAAAACTAGTTAACCACCTAAATAAAATTTTGCTAAAACCGATTAGAGGACGTCTAACTTGGTTTGCAGGGTTTGCATATGATGTGGTATAGCATTTGTCATGATAATGAGATTATGTATGAGATGTTTATATGATGTCATGTTAAGTGACCTGCTCGTCATGGCAAGATGGCTGGAGCCACGAGATTGCCACCTTAATGTAAATATTTTAGAGATAGGTTACAGGTGATGGTGGCAAGACGTACACGAAAAACCCCACGAGGAGAAGGTGTACCAAGGCGCGGGACGAGGAGCTATAATATTGTGCCACGGCGGAATTTCAGATTTTTGTGCCACGGCAACGTTTTTGAAATGGTCGCCATGGCAACATTTTCTGAGATTGCCACCACAACAATGTTTTTGAAACGGTTGCCATGGCAATGAAATATTGGCCGTCACATTGCTTCAACTGAAGATTGAAGACAATCATGAAGATCTCCCGGCGCCCAGGGCTATATATACCATGTCATGCTATTATGAATTGCCTGAGATGTTTATCCCTTTGTTGTTTGCACCCTTTGATTGTGCAGTAGTCAATTATTAGGATGATATCTCACAGTAAATATCAAGTTAAAAGGTGCTTTTCCCAGTGTTGCAACCGTTTATAACACGTAGCATTCCAGAGTGCGTCATGTCCACATGAGTACATACGGGATGTGAGGTGTAAGACGGGGATGGTCAGACCATGTATGCAGATAACACTCAGTTGTCTTGAAGTTCTAGCAGAATCGTTCTGAGCTCGAAGCACAAAGCATCGAAAGATGAACAAGAGTCATATGGAGATATGATCGGCAAAAGTTTGCCCACCGATAAAAAAATTCGTCATCAGTGATGTCCACATCAATTGTTGAGAACTAGATTTGGATCTTGAATCACTCACTATTAATTATGAGAGATATTAATTTGAGTGGGAGTGCACTTTAATATTAAAATTTGTCTTAATAAACTGGTGCAATATTAATTATGAATTATGTCTAAGATTATTTCTGTTTATCGTTGTAGATTAAATGGCTCGCAATTTGTTCAACTTAGCCCCTATGCTTGAGAAAGAAAAGTTGGCTGCAAATCGTGGAAACTATGCGGATTGGATCCGCAACCTGAGATTTGTTCCCAAGAGTACTAAGAAGGAGTACGTGCTGGATCAGCCCCTAGGTGATGCTCCCTAAAAGGATGCACCACCAGAAGAAGTTGATCCTTATACTGCTCGTAGTGATGACTATGAAGTTGTCCAGTGTCTCATGTTAACTTGCATGGATCCTGAACTACAGAAGCGTTTTGAACGATCTACCACTCAATTTATAATTGGGTTACTAAAAGTTCTCTACAAGAAACAGGCAAGGGTTGAATGGTTTGAATTAACCAAGGCCCTGATCGAATGCAAGATGAAAGAGGGTTCCTCAATGAGTGAGCATATAGTAAAGCTTGCTGGCTATGTTGATAGACTTGCTTCACTAGAATTTGGAATTCCGCCAACACTCGGTACAGATATTGTGCTTGCTTCACTCCCCCCATCTTATGATGGTTTTATCATGAATTGCAACATGAACGGGATGGAGAAAAGTGCAAAGGAGTTGTTTGCTGTGCTCAAAACTGTGGAAGCTGGCATGCAGAAGAACAAAGAAGTGTTGATGGTCAACAAAACTACCAGTTTCAAAAAGAAGGGAAAGTCCAAGAAGAAATTTACTGGTGCCGGTAAGACCATCTCTTGGAAGAACAAGGGTGGAGCCTCTAAAGAGACTGAATTTTTCTACTGCAAACAAAAAGGTCACTGGAAGCAGAACTACAAAAAATATCTGGTAGACAAGAAGAATGGTTCTTTCGGTAAAGGTATAAAAGTTATACAAAGTTAATGTTATTTATCTTGTTTCTGTAAGTCACAAGTATTTGATACTTACCGATTGCTTTTGTGTGCAATCTAATGCAGTGACTACAGAAAGCTCAGAAGTTGAGAAGAAATAAAGACGTGATGCTAGTCAAGGATGGTGATTGGATCGCTGCTCAGGATCAATAGAATCATGGCTTTAGTTTATCTATAAGATTCATCTTAGGATCGAATAATAGTTATTGCGTTCCGGAGTTGTATAAGACATTATGTTTTGGATTATGCGACGGATGTTCTTATAATATTTTGGACAATAGTTGTTAAAATGGTTATAAGAATATGCTTGGATTTACCGCAAATTTTTGCTGGTTTATTCAATGAATCTTGATTTGAAAACTTTTTACATTAATGCTAAACGTTTAAGAAGACTGATATATCACTGCTTGGCTTTATCAAGGAAATAGTCTTCATATAGATGAAGCATTGAAATCTCTTAATTGAGAAATCAAAAAAATACATGATGATGTATGAAGTGTGATAAACAAGCCATGACACAATGGATAATAATACTTCATTAAAAGATTAGGTAAATATGATTTACTTATAAAATCTAAAATATTTGAATTTTAGAATGTATTTGAAGAGTTCAAATATTTTATAATGAAGATAAGGATCATTATGACAAAAGATAAAGTACTTCTTCAAGAATGAAGAAAATTATCTAAGGTATAAGTTTGGCAAAAACACTCAAATAATTATGGAATTATTTATTACCTATCTGCATTTATACTTTGGGGTATAAATTGAAACGGCAGGATATACACTAAACAGAGCACCGCATATTAGTCTCGTTAATGAAACCATATGAGTTATGGAAATTATGAACCAAATAAAAGTTCTAGGATATCTTAAAGAAATGATTTGGGTTCCTTCCATTGAAATGTTCAAAAGGCAAAATGTTTGACACAGATGAACACTTTTTCAAGAAAAGTTTTTCTTGTCAAAGAAATAAGTGGGAGGACATTATAGCTTAGAAAGGATTATTGAATCCCTGACGGTAACAAGCAGAATTAACAATCCAGAAATTATTCCGATAGATTGTCTGCAAAATAAACCGTAAGTTACTTCATTTGATGTAGAAATTCTATGGCTTGTAACTGGTTTATACAAATCAGGAATATTGTTGAATTTTTGAAATTTTACAAATGAGATATTCATCTTTGAAAGATGATGAACTAGCACACTACAACGAAACAATAGCGGTGCCCAGCTCAAAGGAATGGTTAGTAGCCATGCACACCGGAATAAATTTACAATTAAGTTTAGAACTTTATTGTAATTGTCATAAATAAAACAAGTTTGGAACTTGGTTGATTCTTCAAATATTTTTGAAGAAAGTGGATATGAAAACTAAGTTTCCTAAAAGGAAAGGATGTATGAATGATACTACGAGAAAGGTTTTAAAATCCACAAAGACACCGGATAAAAGTCCAAACTTCAAAAGAGTTTTTGAAGATTATAACAAGTGAGCTGATATTGAGATTTTGATCTTATCAAAGGAACCTTGTGTATATAAATAACTCAGTGGGAGCTATATAGTATTTCTGGTCTCATATGTTGGAATGGAAATGATATAACTTCTTAGCGAAAATAAAATGTTTTTGAAACATGTTTTCATCAAATAACAAGGCAAAATATTGGGCATAAAAGAATCTATAAATATAGATCAATATGTCTGATTGAGCTTAAAAGTTTATATATTTTGACAAAGGAGAAATTGTTTCTCTCAGTGTCATATAACTAGATGCTTATAAGCATGATTAGATGAAAGTAATTCATCTTGATAGTTATAATATATATGAAAAGGGCCAAGAGTTTTACTAAGTGTTAGTAAGAGATATCAAGGATCTCAAAAGAATAAATGTATTATTTTCACATATGAAGTTAAAAATTCATTATTGAGAATATATGAATATCAACTCATGATAGATTAATTAGGGCTATGAAAGATTATTTTTTGAACAATATTGATTCTATAACGATAATTTATTTTTGAAAACATTAGATGTTTCAATGTTGTTTGAATCAAGAAGAGTCTTGATATAAAGGGTAGATCTCAATAATCAAGAATGTCTTGATATAATTGGATATTACAAAAGTTGTAAAGAACCCCATTAACAATATATTGAGAATATGGCCAATCAAGAAGAGTCTTGATATAAATGGGTAAAATTCAATAATCAAGAAATGTCTTGATATAATTGGATATTACAAAAGTTATAAGAAACCATAAACATTATGAATAATGGACAATCAAGAAGAGTCTTGGTATGAAAGGGTAGATCCAATAATCAAGAAATGTCTTGATATAATCTATTATATTATTAAGACGATAGAAAAGGAACGATGGAGATTAAACAGTGTAAAACATAGATATTTTAATGGTTGAGATTAATTAAATTTGTAGTCTATTAAATCTGTAATCTAGCATACATGTGTCACGTGGGCCACAAAAGAGTTTGCATCACCCACGACTTGATATTAGGCTGGACGCGCAGTTGTTTTAGACATGCAAGTCTGTCACATGTGTTTCTACAATGGAAAAGTGCAATCAGGTCTACGTATAGGAGATGGACACGTGCAAGTTTGCAATGCCACGATCAACATGTAAAATCTAAAAGCAAAGCAAGGGACGTGCAGTTTTTCTTTGAGGGGGATAAGGGACGTGCATTTTTTTTTGGAACGGACGGACGTGCAGTTGATTCTGATTGGAGTTCTATAAGACCAGAAAAGAAAAAACAAAGCTAGCCATGTTAGGTAGGCCAACCGGCCCAATTTTTTTTGTTTGAAGAGTATTAGCCCAGCTTTTTTCTGTCAAGAATATCAGGCCAGTTTCATCCGATTTAAAAGGCCATGGAGATTGAAACTAGAAAAAGGGATTGCATATCAATTATTCGGGGGAGAGAAGAGACCAACAAATCAGAAAAGCCTACGAGAAAAAGTGAGAGGGATAAGAAAAGAGAATACACAAAATAACAACTAATCTATTATACTATTATTAGAGCAAAAGATAAACAAGCCATCATGTACTTTCACAAAGGCTAAAATTATCTAAACCGTTGATTGCATATTTGAACGGTTAATATTTAAAAATCAATATACATCATGTATATGCGTTTCAGGTCCATCCCATGCGTTTCAGGCACACCATTGGTCGTCCGTGTAGGAGTCCGTTTTAGAATCAAAGTAGTATATATGCATTTTTGTTTTCCAATATGTACGCATGCAGCCATGCAGGTTCAAATACAAAAAGTAGTATATACATGTTTTAATGTGTAATTAATGTCTATCACTATTTACTAATGGTATATGAAGATTGTGCATGTGTGTATATCAACGTCCAATGAAAGATTGAACATTAGCTATCTCAGTGTTGTACTCTCTCACGTGATCCAAATCCAAATTCACGAATCGACCCAGGGCTATATAAAGTTCATTTTTTGATTTACAAATGGATCCAGTGATTTATAAAGTCCTTTAAAAAAAGAATGGTACAACTGAAAATTAAATATCTGATATATTCTTTTATAAGTAGTACATACAAATGCTTACTGCATTCCTTCACAAATCCATGCAGAAATTTATTAATTTGTGTACTACAAAAAAACTATACTTATTTGAATCTATAATGGATTTACTATTTAATATTATAGATCCAGATGTTATTCCTTTTATTATAGGCTACAAATGAAAATATTGATAATGAATTTGCACATATATGTAGAGAACATCTACCTATACATGTCATATTGTTTAGAAAATATTCTGAAACTCACTAAAAAAATGTCCTCAAACATATAAGTGTGATTATGTTTCCCCTTTTGAAAATTCTTGGCTACATGGAGCCCTGGCGGCAAATGAGCGCACAAGGTTTGCAACTCTATACATGATTTCCCTCATTCTACCTAGGTAGTTTTCACCAACGAGAGAAACCAAAAGGCCAGACAAGCTTTCCTATATTGAGAAGTCTTAGCAAATAGTTTTGTGGAAAGGTGAAAAGTGACCATTCACAATATCATCTTTGAATGTGCTCTATGCGGGATATGAATGATCACTTCCTAGCGAGGCTATTCTAAACAAAATTACTAGCTAGGCCACTCGCATATCCGACTAGAAAATTGTGTATATCACGACGAAGTGTTAGAAGCACACCTTTTGTATGTCGATGAATAAAAGAAAATCAACTCTTAGATACGAGCTTTTAGTTATTTACTGAGATTTGTGTAGTTTGATGGTGGAACTCCAGCTTAGCATTAAAAATTTCAACTAAAATCATGGTATGCATTTGGTAAAGGTTACAATGTTATAGATAAATCATACTTGAAATGCATCAAATACACCTAGACTGCTTCTATACGTGGACTACTTTGAAATTGGGTACAAATTTATCTACCTATTCGTTATCTATAAACCCTATGTGGCACCTAGGTGGCAATTGTCATTGTAAGCAAATGTACGAGAGAAGATAAAAGGACAAAGTTAAAGGATTTTTTTTAATAAAAAACCCAACATAAGATTAGTCCTAAGAAGGTAAATGGTAGAAGGATAGACTGGGTCCAACCTTTCGAAAAGAAATCAATAATACATATATAAACAATTGCATTGAACTAGATCGACAAACAATCAACATACAAAACTATAAAACAAGATATGCTAGCAAGGAAACAATTAACACAAAAATACCAGATCAGTACAAATAGGGTTAGAAATCTTTATTAAAATGAAAAAATAGACCTGGTGGATTAGGATAAATAGACGGCTAACAAACAAGCCACCAATCTAAAAAGTATCCATTGGTTTACAAGGTGAACGTGCATGGGTGAATGCTAGCTGTCTTTTCTTATTTCTACTTAGCACAAATCTAATTCACTGTAATGCAAATATTTATCCATAAATGCAACCAAGTTTTCACTAAAGATAGCATAGCCAACATTTTTAATAGTTTGTCAATTTTTTAAGATACAATATTACCAAATATAATGATATAATCATCTAGCCGCGCGAATGCGCGAATGGCCCAGCTAGTTGGGTATTATAAAAGTTGTAATAAGCCCATAAACATTATATTATGACTATGGCCGGTCAAGAAGAATCTTGATATAAATGGATGAATCCGAAATATGATTCTAAGTGCAATGAGTCTAAATGATATTTTATAAAATATTATAGCTCAAAGCAAGGTGGATTAAGATCCTGCAAGCAGACAAAACTGACACAAATATTTCTAAGTTTTGAATATGTCAAAACAAATGACAAAAGCTCTACCACAAGCAAAGTATAAGCAACACCAGAATAACAATAGGTGCTTGTAAAACCATGCAACTAGATTATTGACTCTAGTGCAAGTGGGAGACTGTTGGAAATATGCCCTAGAGGCAATAATATTGTATTATTATATTTCCGTTATTCATAATTAAGAGTTTATATTTCATGCTATAACTGTTATGATCCTGGAATATGTGATTCAGTGCAAAACTCATATGCATGTGTGAAATGATAAATGGTAAACAATAGCTTCCTAGTCTCGCCTCTAAGACCGGCTCAAGTGTTGTTAGTGATCATGTTTTTTGGATCTTAGGATATCGTTATGTGTAACGATAGTCCTGAAACAACATTGAGGGTATGACGTTAGAAGAACGATCATATTGAATCGACCCAATACTTGTCTGTTATACTATGTGATCATATCGTCTGAAATCATCTGTTATAACACGGAGTGTTAGCATGTGTTTTAGTTCCTCAGACCATGAGAGTGTTTCGGTCACTTCCTACCGGATGGTGGGCTTTGGGGTTGCTCAAACGTCATCTGTAACAAGGTGATCATACACTACAGGAATCAGCTTCTTTGCCGTCTGCCATGGCAGACGGCAAAGGCATGAATGGCGGTCGGCAAAGCTCTTTGCCGACTGCTAGCTGTCAGCAAACAGTCCGGCTCAATTCCTGCCGGTAAAGGCCTTCTTTGCCGTCTGCTTCAGAGAAGCGGACGACAAAGGTTTATGCCGTCAGCCGTTTGCGGCCAGCAGACGGCAAAGAGCGTAGACGGCAGTGAGGTGAGGTGGGAGCCGTTAGGGGTTAACGGCGTGCTTTGCCGTCAGCCGGCAGACGGCAAAGAGGCTAAGGTCTTTGCCGTCTGCTGGCGGACGGCAAAGAGCCCAAATAGGAGTCACTGGGAAGCTGCCACGTGGCCTTATTTGCCGTCAGCCGGCAGACGGCAAAGAGCTAAGGTCTTTGCCGTCTGATGGCGGACGGCAAAGAGCCCAAATAGGAGTCACTGGGAAGCTGCCACGTGGCCTTATTTGCCGTCCTGCTAGCTGTCGGCAATGGATTGAATCTTTGCCGTCTGCCAGCAGTCGGCAAAGACCTTAGCCTCTTTGCCGTCTGCCAGCTGACGGCAAAATGCCCAAATAGGCAACCCAGTGTTCCCAGGTTGCACAGGTAGCTGCCACGTGGCCTTCTTTGCCGACTGCTAGCTGTCGGCAAAGCTCTTTGCCGACTGCTAGCAGACGGCAAATCTCTTTGCCGTCTGCTAGCAGACGGCAAAGAGCCTATATAACCCCTGTTTTTAATTGAATTCATTCAATTTGACAGAAATTCATAGATATACACAGATAATACATATATACACAACAAGCATATCCAACAATATATTTCCACAAGTCCAACATATATCCATATGACATAAGAAGTTTCCAACAACATATCCATAGTGACATACACATCCAAACAAGTTCCCAAACATGTTTTCATAAACAAAAAGGAAGCACAAGGAGAATATATGAGTCCATCAATGCAAGCTTCCTCATCTCAAGCAAATCTGCAAATTGGGAAAGATGAAAGTTAGAAGAAGAAGAAGAAAAGAAGAAGAGGAAAATAAGAAGAAGATTTTATATTCTCTTTCTTTCTCTCCTCCCCCTCTTCTTTATCTTCTTCTTTTCCAACAAATGTAGTTAAAAAAGCCAATTTAGAGCTAAGCTAGGTAAATAGGTCATTTTGGAGATAAGCTAAGTTCAATGTATCATATTGGAGCTAACCTACGTAAACTTGGTCATTTTGGAGCTAAGCTAAGTTAAATGGATCATATTGAAGCTAACCTAGGTAAACTTGGTCATTTTTGAGCTAACCTACGTAAAAATGTCATTTTTTGCTATGCTAGGTAAAAATGCTAAGTGTGTAGGTCAATTTAGAGCTAACTTAGGTAAATAGGTCATTTTGGAGCTAACGCGGGTAAAATGGATCATATTGTAGCTAACTTAGGTAAACTTGGTCTTTTTGGAGCTAACGTAGGTTAAATGGATCATATTGGAGCTAACATAGGTAAACTTGGTCATTTTGGAGCTAACCTGGCTAATTAGGCCATTTTTGACATTACTAAGCTTATTGTGTCATTTTAGAGGACAACAAGCTAAGTATATGACATTTATGAGGTTAGCAAGGTTATTATGCCATTTACGAATAAAAACAATTAAGAGGAGGAAAAGAAGAAGAAGAAGAAGAAGAATAAGAAAAGAAGAAGAATAAGAAAAGAAGAAGAAAAGAAGAAGAAGACTTGGCACGGGCTTCTTGTTGTGGTGCGACTGAGAGAGAGGAACAAAATATTAGTCAAGGGCTCAAGCTAGCATGAAGATTGAAATTGCTATGTAAATAAGGTCATTTTGGAGCTAAGTAAGGTTATTATGTCATTTTTGAGGAAAAAAAGCTAAGTTTAGGTCATTTTGGAGGTAACCAAGATTATTATGCCCATTTTGACCAAACTATGCTAATTATGTCATTATTGAGCTATCCAAGGTAGTTATGCCTTTTTTTAGCTAACTAAAGCATATTTAGGCATTTTATAGAGCTATCTTAGGTTATTATGTCATTTTAGAGCTAATTATGTCATAAATTAACAAGCTAAGATTATTTTACGTCATTATTGAGCTATCAAAGGTAGTTATGCAATTTTTTAGCTAACTAAAGCATATTATGTCATTTTAGAGCTAATTATGTCATAAATGAACAAGCTAAACTAAGTTTAGGTCATTATTGAGCTATCCAAGGTAGTTATGCCATTTTTTAACTAAGTAAGCATTATTGAGCTATCCAAGGAAAAATGCTATCATGTAGAATGAAATTGCATGAATCATGAAGCAAACCACATACCCAGTGACCCCCGTACTCAAACAGGTCGGAGCTCCCTTGATGGTGTGGCACACCAACCATTTGGGCACGCTTATCCTTGGCCCTTTGGTGTTCGACTAGCCATTTGGGAGAGCACCACTCATCCACCAACGCCTCCCAACAGTCCATCCTATCCGCACACCATCTCGGGGGCACCTAAGTTAGTCAAGAGAAATTTCAGCGCTACGCCTACGAATCAAATCAAGAGAACTAAGTTCAAGGCCTTAAGAATAGGTAATTACCAGCATGTACTTCTCCTTAGTCAGAAACTTGCCGCGACACTTCTTCTTCGCCCTCCTAATACCCTTCGAGGCGTAGTAGTCTCGAACGGCCTGCAGCCGAGCCTCGTGCCGTAAGTTCTTAAGTAGGCGCTTGCACTCGACTTCGACAACCGAAGCCGCAGCCTCCTGCTCTCTATCTGAAATCCTGTAGAAGGTCTGCAGTCAAACAAGACAACGCTGATTAGTAAAATCACTACGTACTGTTGATCTTTAATTCTGTAAAGGAGAAATTACCCAGAACCGACGGAACACAATGTCGGCCACCGTCTCGCACTCGACACCGGCGACCATCTCCCCCGGCGGGGCCGGGGCAGCCTCGTACAGCTCCCAGCTAAGTGCTAGCTGTGGAACCTGACCCTCACCGGGCAACGTGACCCACCCAGGGAAGTGCTGCCGGCAAAGCACACCAAGGACCTGGTTGGGCCTGCGGACACCACGGGGGTGTACCCAGCCCCTGCAGTATGTCAAGGCCAATGCATTAGATATTAATTTGAAGAAACATGAAGGCAAAAGGTTAAAAAAGAGTAAATTCACTTACTTCAACCCATTAGGCTGTATCAACCACCTCTGGTCGAGGGTCGTCGGCACGGGCGGGAGCTTTGTACCGCCACGCTGGTAGACCTTCTTGCCCTTGTCAACCATCTCGCCCTCGCTGTAGCTATCATCAGAGAAGGTGTCCTCGCTATCATCAGTAGGGCCACTAGCATCTGGAGTCTCGTGCGAAGAAGACTCCGGGACTGGAGTCTTCTGGGACGAAGACTGCGGGACCGGACTCACGTGGGGCGAAGGAGAGGCGCCCAGAGTCTGGTGGCGCGAAGGATCAGTGACCCCAGTCTGGTGGGGCGAAAGATCCACGACCCGAGTCTGGTGGCGCGAAGGAGAGGCGACCCCAGTCTGGTGGGGCGAAGGATCCGCGACCCGAGTCTGGTGGGCCGAAGAATCGACGACCGGAGGCTCATGGACCGGAGTCCGAGATGGGTCCACGTCAGACGGAGCGGTCCTGTGGTCGGGTGAATCAGCTAGGGGTGGCGGCGAGGAAGGCGTAGCAGCCTTCCTACCTCTCCCGCTGCCACGTCCACCTCTAGCAGCCTTCTTCGTCCTCCCCCGACCTCTGCCGGCCGAAGAAGAAGGGCCCGCCGGTGCTGACTGCATACTGTCTAGCAGCGCTCTCCGGAGGGGCTGGGCTGGAATAATGGAAGCACCCCTCCCAGGAGCGCTCGCACGAGGCTCGGAGCGCTCTGGACCCTTGCCCACCATCCTGTCAACACCTGCAATGACAAAAAGTAAACGACATTAGTATAACATAAAAAATTTGAATAACTGACATGAATACTATGTATATAATTTAAGAGTATCATCATCATGAACATAATAAAAAATTGAATACCTGACATTACTAATATTACTCTGAATCGTCTATATATGCTCCGGGATCATTAAATGCATCATCATCATCACTATCAGTGATGAGCTCATCATCATCATTAATAAATGCATCAACATGTGGAAGGCCTCCTTTACGTAATTGTTCAAGCATTGAAAGGTCATCTGTAGCAGTAACTTCTTCTTGTTCCGGCTCTTCTTGTTCCGGCTCAGGGGTGAAGTCGGATTCACTATCGCTGTCTACTTCAATGTTCAGGGGTACAGTTGAGCGGTTCTTGAAATGTTTTTTTGGAAAGACGTGTTTCTTGGAAGAATTCTCCTTCGTCATATGTGTCTTGGTCATAATCCTCTTCATTGGGGGGAGGTGGTCTAACACGTGGCGGCACTTCATAAACGACATCCCAACCACTGAGATTTGAATCACTTTGACAGGCCCACGGTAGATAGAAAACTTGGGTTGCCTGTTGAGCCATAATATAGACATCGGGAACATCCAAATGGGTACTTTGTTTGATTTCGACTAGCCCTATATGTTCATGAGTCCTTCTAGTATCCTTCGGCTGGAACCAATAACATCTGAAGACTACGACGTTTGGTGGGTTTTCACCATAGAATTGAAGTTCATAAATTGCTTCAACTCTTCCATAATACTCAATACCTCCTTCGCCGATAGCAGAGACACAACAATTTGTAGACTTTCGGTCGGCCATAGATAGCTCTTTGCCATAGGTACGAAAGCGATACCCGTTGATGTCGTATTTGTCAAATGAACGGACCTTATAGTCAAAACCATTAGCTACTTGTCTCAATTCGGCATCCATAATCTCTGAATTAGCCTACAAGTTTAATACGAAAGGATTGTTGCATTAGTCGCAAATTAGCCAAAGAAATGAAATGGTCTAATGGAAATTACCGTTTGTTTGAACCAAGAGATGAAACCGGGATAGGCGCCTCCTTGCTTTGCGAGAAGCTCATACTCTTCGATGGAATCCTTTTGTATCACTGCACCATACGAGAATATGGCGACGTATCGACTGCATCAAATATCCCGGAATAAGAGCAGTTCAAAGGAATTAGAAATTGCGAAACAATGTACGGAGATCTTACTCGATGTACGGCCACACTTCTGTTAGGTTGTTGAAGAGATACAGCGAAATGGTCCGCCATTCTTCAACACCCAACGGTACTGGTTTCCAACCACTGGCTGGTGCGAGATCCCCTTTGAATAGGCTGAGGTTGACCCTTTTTAGGGTCGTCAGCATTGTACCGAGGCTTCGGATTATGCAAATGACGATTTTTGGCTTCGTAGTGTGCTGTCACGAAGTTTGCCGCCTCCTCAGTGATGAATGCCTCGGCCATCGATGCTTCAATTCTACGTTTGTTTTTACATTTTGCTCGAAGCGTCTTCTGCATTCTCTCAGTTGAGTAGCACCAACGATTTTGCACGGGCCCTCCCAATCTTGCCTCGGTCGGGAGATGCAAAATCAAGTGCTGCATTGGATTAAACATGCTCGGCGGAAAGATTTTCTCTAACTTGCAGATCAACTCCGGTGCCAACTGTTCCATTTCTTTGAGGAGGCCAGGCGATAGTTCTTTCGCACAAAGAACACGGAAGAAATAGCTCAGCTCTGCCAGTACTAGCCATTCATCCTCAGGGATGAAGCCACGCAACATCACCGGCATTATCCGCTCAATCCATATGTGCCAATCATGACTTTTTAGACCAAATATTTTCAATTTTTCAAGACTCGCTCCCCTCTTTAGATTTGCTGCATACCCATCGGGGAACATCAACTGCATTTTCACCCACAGAATAATTTCCCTCATAGCTGGCCTTCCAAGATTGAACCATGCCTTTGGCTTCGTGAAGTTCCGCTTTCCTTTCGGATCTTGCATGTTTTGTAACGGTCTATCACATAGCTCCTCTTGATCGACTCTAGCCTTAGGATTATCCTTTGACTTCCCCTCTATGCCGAACAATGTGCCAAAAATGGCTTCGGCGATGTTCTTTTCGGTGTGCATCACGTCGATGTTGTGTGGGCAAAGGAGGTCTTTGAAGTAAGGCAGATCCCATAAGCATGTCTTGTGAGTCCAGGCGTGTTCCTTATTATACCCCTTGAAATACCCTGGACGCATTGGATCTGGCTCGAGAGCGTTTAACTGATCTAGGGTTTGTTGGCCTGTCAACGCAGGTGGTGCAGAGTGTTTGACAACTCTACCTTTCATGAAGTTCTTCTTGTCTTTCCTGAACTTATGGTGAGGATCCAGAAACGGTCTATGCAAGTCAAAGCAACTATACTTGTGCCCTGCGGTCAGCCAACGAAACTCAAGAGCTCCCTTGCATGTGGGGCACGCGAACCTTCCATGCACACACCAGCCAACGAATAGCGCATACGCCGGCAAGTCATGCGTCGAGTACATGTACCAGGCACGCATTATGAAGTTCTGTTTGCTAAAGGCGTCGTATGTCTTGAACCCATTATCCCAAGCTTCTTGCAATTCGTCCTTAAGCGGCTGCATGTACACATTCATATTCTTCCCCGGATAGTTGGGCCCTGGAATTATCAACGTCAGGAAAATGTTCTTTCTTTGCATAATCTGTCCGGGGGGGAGATTGAGTGGAATGACAAACACGGGCCAACAACTGTATTGGGTTGCCGTCTGACCATACACACTGAACCCATCCGTGCTGACGGCGACTCGAGGATGCCTTGGATCTGCCGTTTTTTCCTTATGTAATGCATCGAAGCGCTTCCACGCTTCACCATCCGATGTGTGCACCATCATCACATTCCCATCTGCATCACGTTCGGTTCTTTTGCCCATTTTGTGCCATGTCATATGTCTGGCCGTCTCTTTGACCATGAAAAGACGTTGAAGTCTTGGTACGATTGGCAAATACCGAAGAACATTAACGGGTATTTTGGTCTGCGTCTTCTCACCCATACCATTGTCTACCACAACATACCTGGATGACTCGCAAATGGGACAATAGTTCAAGTCCTCATACTGGTGCCTAAATAAGACACATCCTTTCTCACAGGCATGTATCTTCTCATAGGGCATCTTAAGAGCACGGAGGATTTTGTCTGACTGGTACAGGTTTGTAGGTAGCACATGGCCTTTGGGTAGAAATCGTCCGAATACTGTCATCATCGCGAGTAGCATTCTCTACCCAAGTTGAACTGAGCCTCAAAGCCATGATTTGTGAGATGGCATCCAGCTGACAAAGCTCAGTGTGCTCGTGGAGAGGCGTTTTTGAGGACTCAACATTTCAGTGAAGGCCTTTGCAGATTCCTCCATCTCCTCGTCGAGTCCCGAGCATCGTCAAAGTCTTGCACATGTCTTCCATCCCGGTACCATGCTCGTCGGTGCGACGACGAACCACCTCAGGTCTGGCACGTTGGGCAGACTCACCATGAAATGTCCAGACCGTGTAACCAGGCGAAAACCAAACTTCTGCAGGTGTTTACTCATTTCAAGCTCGTCCCTCTTATTAAAGTTGTCGCACCGGACACAGGGGCCCCAGCTTAATCTCTGGCCATTGCAAATGCGGCTCTAACAAACTCTTTGGTTTTTTGTTAACCATTCACCGCGTCCAAACTTTCTGAACTAGTGTAACCGGTGTCGTGTACATCCACGCACGACACTCAATTGATTCCTACTAGACAGACAATAAATATATACATCATTAAGCAAACCATATCCATTAGTTAATGGAGTTTGTCAGTTCTCTTACGTCCATGCAACCTACATGCTAATAGGTAAAGATAGGTCCTAATCCCACCCGAGTATGTGTAGATTGAGTTCGTTTTCCCATGCTCTGCTCCGGATCCGACGCAAAATTTGGCAGCACCTCCCCGCTGTTCTCCTGATACACGTCTCGGCAATAAGCAGAGAGGATGTGTACCGGAGAAACAACAGGGAGGCACTGACGAAATTCTGCATCGGATCCGGAGCAGAGCATATAGGAAAACGAACCCAATCTACACATACTCGGGCTGTCCATGGATAACGTTGGACAATTCGAAAGAATCACGATTAAAATATGCAAATGCATGATATTTATAGATGTAACCCTTTCGAACGGGAGACGCATATGGTTACGCTAACTGATGAGGACACCTATAGCTAGCTAGTTTTATTGGCACGAAGACCGGAAAGAGCAAATGTAGGGGGGAGGAGGAGATGTCATTTGTGCTCACCAAGGAAAGCAGGGGCGGAGCTCGTCGAACGCACGGGGAGGTCGTCAAACCACACCCTTGCAGCGACGAAACAACTGCACATTTTAAATCCACCTGATTAACACAAATAATATGATGTTTGCATAACAAAATCGAAAAATATACGACCTAACTATAATTCACAATATATGACCCCGTCGGGGTCGGGGTCGGGCAGGGTGGGGTGTGGTGTCAGGGGTGTAGGTGTCGATCGGGATGTCAGGATGTCGTATGTCGGGGTCGATCAGGGTGTCGATCAGGGTGTGGGGTCAGGGTCAGGGTGAAATTTCATGAGAGAAGACAAAACATCAAGTGAAACAAAACATGTACAAAGTTGAAAACTTGCTACTACGACGAGGTAAAGTCCTTTGCGAAATCTATAGTCTTGAAAGCGTATATAATAGCATCATCATCAAACTTTGCAAATATTTCTCGTCCTCAGTAATTATTTGGTCAGTAGCAACAACGATAAGCAGTACTGCAGTAGCAAATACTAACATTATAGCAAGCAGATCAAAAAAGTTCAATCTACAAAATTTTAAACAACAACAGCAAGGCAGTAGCAGTCAGTGTAGCACATGCACATGCACATATTATCCTGTCTGTGAGTGAGTGAGTCTGTCCATTACCAATCCGGCTCTTCAGTGGCTGGCGCGGCTGCGGCAGACGGCGTGGCGGACAGGCAGAGTCGCGGAGAACAGGGCAAGGGAGGCGGAGCCCGGAGCAGAGCCGGCGTGCAGAGCAGTAGAGCCGCAGCCGCAGAGGAGAGCCGGAGAGAGGGAGAGCGGCGGAGCGGGCGGCGTCAGTGGCGGAGGCGGCGGAGCCGGCGAGCACCGGAGGGGGCAGCGGCAGTGGAGGAGGGGGGGGGCGCCGGTGGTGGAGAGGGAGGGGGCCATGGTGGTGGAGGGGGAGGGGGGCGGCGATGGCGGGAGGGGAGGGATGGGCCCGTCGTATCTCGCAGCCACCGTCAGGGCCGGGGGAGGCGATGCGAGGACCACCCCCACCGGGCAGACAGGGAGGAGCGGAGGAGGATTGGAGGGGGCGAGGGCGAGGAAGGGGACAGGGGTGTGGGAAGGACCGGGGGCGCGCGGAGGAGAGAGTTGGGGAAACATGAATCCGGGGGAAAGGAGAAGAGGTACAGCGGGCTGAGCCGTGGTGAAACAACCCGCCACTCTACCGAGGGAGAACCGCATGGGTTATTAGACGCAGCTCCAAACCTATCCGCCCCGGCCAGACTCGAAAAAAGAGAAGGGTACAGACTGCCGGCAAGCAGAATAGAAACAAGAGGCACGACGAGACGCCAGAAGCCCTAAACGCAACCGATCTCTCAAAGAGAAGGAGCGAACCTAGCCGGGGCTATGCGGGACATAGGCGCCTAGTCCGGAGGAGGGCGGGAGATGAGAGGGAGGGGGCAGGCGGCGGACGAGAGGCATGAGAGGGAGGGGGAGGCGGAGGAGGCGGCATGTGGAGGGACCGGAGGAGGCGGCGGCGGAGGAGGCCGCGCGTGCGAGCAGAGGGTGGGGAGGCAGGGGAGAAGAGCGATGGAGGATGGGCGCGCGCGCGGGGCCAAATAACCCCCCCCGCATTGCGTCTGTTTTTTTTCTCTTTGCGTGCTGCTGGCGGACGGCAAAGAATTCTTTGCCGTCTGCCAGCAGACGGGCAAAGAAAGAATTCTTTGCCGTCCGCCAGAGACGCCAAATGAGGCTGACGTTAGACGGCCACCGCCGTGAAACTGTGGGCCCCGCTTACCTCTTTGCCGTCTGCTGGCAGACGGCAAAGAAATCTTTGCCGTCTGCTGGCAGACGGCAAAGAAGTGGCCCGTGTGACCTACCCAGTGCAGTACCCCCGTGGGGTCCACTTTGGACTTTGCCGTCTGCTGGCGGATGGCAAAGAACTCTTTGCCGTCTGCTGGCGGACGGCAAAGAGCTCGCAGATGGCAAAGACCCTGTTTGCCATCAGCTGGTTCTTTGCCGTCTGCTTTGAGAAGACAGACAGCAAAGAGCCTCTTTGCCATCAGCTGGCAGACGGCAAAGAGCTGGCAGATGGCAAAGACCCAGATTCCAGTAGTGATAACGACAACTTTTAGGCTCACCAAAAAGTTTGACAAGTGACCGGACAACTCAAGAGTGGAATTTGCTCCTCCGACGATGGAGAGATATTCTTAGAGCCATCTCGGTGTTAAGGCATCCATCATTGTCTGGCTAGACACAGGTGACTACATCACAGGGATGCTGGAACACATCAACGAGAAAGAAGAACAAAACCGATAACGGGAGCAACAGTATAGTGAGCATGGTGATGACTCAAGAGGATACCGATGCACACCGGGTTTTGTAAAGCATTGTGAAGCAAAGTTAACATCACATGATAACCAAAGGTTCACTCGAATATCATTCATGTAATCATAGGGACCAATATGGATTTCCATGATTCCACGATCGGTCATTGAACGAAGGGGTTTCGTTCATGTCTATGATTACCGAACCTATGGGTTCACAAGCTTAAGGTAATCATGATCTAATGAGTGTTAGTAGGACAGGAGTGGTGAGAATATATTTGTTTAATTGTTTCATTAATATCCGGAATAGTTCTGAGAGGTTTCGGAAGCGTTTCATGGTCACCGGTAGGGTTTCGGTGAATATCGGGTAATACCAATTAATGTATATAGGTGGAAAATATTTCTGGAGATGTTAATTAATATATATTTGCTCTAAAAATATTTAGAACAAAAAAATATTTAATTTAATTTAATATCAACGTGCCAAATAAGGCCAAGAGGTGGAGAAGGAGTTGGGCCACAAGGGCCCAACATGGGAGGCGCCCCCCCCCCCTTTCCTAAAGGGGGGCCGAACACTACAAGAAATATGTCAACTTGCGACCATCACTATTGGTCGCTGAATGGTCATTGTTTTTCATTTGCGACCTTTTTGTGACAAAAAATAGATGGTCAAAAGCTGACCGTCTTTAATGGAAATTAACAACCTTCTCTGTGATAAGGTCATAGAAGGCAACGGCCAAAACAAAAGGTCGTTGGTTCTACGACCTTTTGTTTTGGTCGCTGGTTGTCTGCCCAGGCCACGTCAGATCGAACGTGGCAAGCTGACGTGGCAAAATTGCGACCAATTGAATTGGTCGTTGATAAAAATCAGCCCGGTCCAATTCGGTGTCTATATGGGCCTAAGCCCATTAATTCAGCCCATTTAATTTATTTTTTCCCTGTGCTTTGATTAGCTAAATGGGCCTTGCCCAACAATTAGGACTTTTTTTCCTGAGATGCAGTCTTTTACAGTCCATTTTTTTTGGGCCTCAACCTTTTTTGAATCTGAAATTTATATTGCTCTTTTTAGAAACAAGTCCAACATAGTTTGGGCCATGGCCTTTTTAGAGCCCAAGTATTGAGTGCAATACAAATTTTGGACATGGCCTTTTTACAATCCAATAGTGGGCAAAGCCATCTTTTATTTACAGCCAATACTCAAATCAGTATAGTAACAGTACTTCTTTCCCACAGTAATAACAAAAGTATAGAAAAATTTCTCACACAACTTTATCTCGCATAACATTAGACAGACCAACACATATCAATAACTTATCTCCTATGTTCACAAGTACATAACTTTTTTCTCACACAACATTATACAGAACTGTATCTTGCAGGTTCAAAGCACATAAACTTTATCTCACAGGTTCCCCGCAACAAAAGAAGATCACCATCATCTCCTAATCAATAAATGATGCAAATAACCTGCACATTCAAAAAGAAAAAACAATATGTCAAAGAGAGACAAGCAAAAAATAGCCACTTGCATCAAGTAGACCTGATGTACAGATAGTAATCAAACTAGAATCTACTTTGCCCGAGAGATAGCATGAAGCAGTTTTGATGCCATTCATGCATTATTTCTGAGACTAGCAGCAAAAAATACATAGGATGCCAAACAGCCGGCAGCAGTGCTCACATGCATTTTTCATATTTTGAAATGCTAACCAGATGACTAATTGGCTGGCAAAACTCTAGTGAAGGCATAGACAGAAACAAAGGTAACATGCATCAATAGCTTACTGCTACCGAAGCACTGAATCAGTAGCATAAGCATGCAGCAACAACATAAGCATTTGATCAACAGCAGCATGAGCATAAGCATTAAATCAGCAGCGCCACCACCACCACCACCAGCACAAGTGCACACCTATTTAAGCTAGTACCAGCCTAGCAGGCTAGCAACAGAAGCATTCATACTACTAGACAAGCACAGTATGAAGCAGCGGCACAAGCATTCAAAAAGCAGAAGCCAGCAAGCAATATCCATCAGGAGGTGCCTTGCATACGGCCTCCTTCCAGTCTGCGAGAGAAAAAACAATGTGAAGGTCAGTACGCATCAAGGATGCTGCTATTCTGGGTCAATCTAAGTCAAGGGCATAAGAGATTTTAGTCAACAAAAATTAACATGTGAACATCTTTCACAATCATCATTTATAAAAAATACAAAACAAATATGCAAACAACTGTACAATGGTTGAGTGCTCATACTTCTATTATATCAGGCAATAGCATTTGCCAATAGTGATGATCAGTGCAATAGGAACATGCAAACAACTGTACAATAGGAACATGCCATGTATCTTTCAAATGTAAACGATTATCAGTGCCAATCATCCATTGCAGACAAACCTAGATAGAATGTAATATAAGCTTGTACATTCTGTTAAGTGGCTCATTCCAGTCATAATCGTACCATGGCATAGAAAACAATTTAGTGACCTCACTGTTACAAATTAACCTCGTTCTGGAATGGTCAAATTTCTCCTGCATTGATGCAGCCAATCATGCATGCATGTAATGGACTAGAGTAATGTGACAGACAGACAGAGAATCTGTTCGTAGCATGTTAATTGGGTGGACGAACAAGTTCAAGGCATCTAGATCGGTTAGTTGTTGGCTACCACCGATGGCGAGAACTAAACGAGCAGCTTAGATTGATTGGGTTGGATTGGATTGGATTGATGCTGACAAAGTGACAACAGGAAGGTAATGAGCACATACAACTAGCTCTAGTATACCGCCATGCATGAGCACTTGTTAATATTTATATTCATCGCAGCAACCTATAACCACCTATGCTCACAAATCAGAAAGCACACATATACTAAACAAAGGCAACAGCTAGGAATAGATGACTTAACAGTTCATGTTTGTTAACAAAACAAGAGAGGACATCTCATAGTGAGTTAACTATCTGATGAATTTAGTAAAACACATACTAGCATTCGGTGCTACAAGAGACAAAATGGGAATCCAAGTATCCCATCATCCCAACTTGGTAAATCCGGTCAGGTCAGTCCAGCACTATGATCCCGCGACGGGGCCAAGAAGAGGAGCGCTAACTAGGCTATGGCTTGCTACGATGTGAGCTGACTGCGAATCTAGCTGAGCAGCGCGGCGATGAAAACAATGGAACAGAGATGGGGGTGAGCGGGGGCAGGGAGGGGAAGAAGGACCTTCTGTGGTGCGTCGTCGTGGTCGGGATGGACGACGCCATCCTGGTCGAGGTCGAGGTCGGACTCGACGACGTCCTTGTCGAGCTTGTCGGGCTCGGGGGTGGGGTCGCGCATGTCCTGGTCGTCCTCCCCCTCCCCCTCCTCGTCGTCTTCGTTGTCGATGTCGTCCATGGAGGTCGCCTGCGCTTCCAAATCCAACACAGTAAGTGGGTCGGGGAAGCAAGGAAAGGAGGGGATCTGGACCGAGGGGAGGAAGGGGAAGGGACGGCGGATCGGACCTTGGGGGCGGTCTTGGTGGATGTGGCGGCGGGGTGGTTGGCGCCGAGTCGCGGAAGAAGGAGAGGGCAGGGTCGGCGAGGAGTACCGGGTCCTTCCTGCACACCATGGCCGGAAGTAGGATTTGGTTCTCTGATGATGCATGTGTGCAGGGACGGATCTGGGGCCTCCCTCCCTCCCCTCCCTAAGAAGAGAAGAGAAGGTGAGGGTGGTGGGCGCTGGCTGTTAAGGGAAATGAGGTCGCCGCCGAGGTTGGGGGAGACGAGGATGCTCGAGGTCACCGCCGCGGTGGCACTGCGGTGCCAGCTAGGTGCAGATGCACGCGTAGAGAAGTGAGAGTGATAGCGAGAGGATGGCGGCAGAGGGGCTCTCGACCATGGCGGCTAGTCGGTCTCGGAGGAGGGGCGTGCGCGGGCGGCAGAGGGGCATGCGGGCGGCCATGGGGCTAAGGACGGAGAGAGGAAGGAGAAGAGATCTGGCCGCGCGCAAGGAGAGAAAGAAAGGAGGCGGGGGTGGATGGAAACTGTCCAGAAGGACAGGGCTAGGGTTTCGGTTTAGGTGGGCTTGGGGCTAAGGACTGTCGTTGCATCCGCGGGCATCCGACGGTGTTCCATGCATGATCCGCGTGAGACGCCCACGAACCAATCAGAATGTAGTACACGCGTGCGATCTTATGACCATTTAAATTGGTTGTAGTTGACTAAAAATAATGTATTAAAATCATGCAAGCTATTTTATGACCTGAGAAATTCAAAAAAAATCCAAAAAAATGGAAAACCTTCTCATTTTCTTTTTCAAAAATCCAAAAATAACATGGAATAAGATAAATACCTTTAAAAAGGTGTCCTGAAAAATGTTGCTTAAGGAAGTTTTCATTTTCTTTGGATGAAAATCCATTTTCCATTTTTCAAGTGACCAAAATGAGTTTTTTTGTGAAGGGCCTATCATATATTTGTTGTAAAATTGGACCAAATTAATTTTCTAAAATATTAGGCCATATTTAATGTACAATTGACCAAATGGTTGGGTGTCAAAAGCTTTGATCCACCTCTCGTGAAAAAGACAAATTTCCGCCGATTCAGTTGGAAGCGGATCAAATTTGAACTGCAGTTGCCTTATAGTTTGCTCTTTATTTTTTCCAAAAATCATTTCTAGGTACAAAAGTATCTATTTAATCAGAGAAACACCAAAAAATTTCCAAGATTCAACCGGTAGCTAGGAACGGTCATGCCTACCGTTTTGATCGCATTTTGAAACGGGCATGAAAAATTCAAAAAAAAAATCAAAAAATTAGAAAACCTTCGCATTGTGTCATTATATGTGAGCAAGTTACTAGGAAAAATAATAAACTTGCAATACGGTTATTATTTTAAAAAAGTGTTCTCATAGCTGAGCTATTGATACATCTCCAACGTATCTATAATTTATGAAGTATTAATGATGCTATATTATCATTCTTGGATGTTTTACAATCATTTTATAGCAACTTTATACCATTTTTTGGGACTAACTTATTGACATAGTGCCCAGTGCCAGTTGATGTTTTTTGCTTGTTTTTTACGTCGCAGAAAATCAATACCAAACAGAGTCCAAACGCAGCGAAACTTTTTGTGGATTTTTTATGGACCAGAAGACATCCAATGGGCCAGAGCAGCACCTGGGGGGTGCCCTAAGGGGGGCACAACCCACCAGGGCGCGCCTGGGCCCCCAAGCGCGCCCCGGTGGGTTGTGCCCACCTCGGTGGCCTCCCGCACCGCCTCTTTGCCCTATAAATTGCTAAATATTCCAAAAACCCTCGAGGAGAGCCTAGATCAGAAGTTCCACCGTTGCAAGCCTCTGTAGCCATGAAAAACCTATCTAGACCCCATTTCGGCACCCTGCCGGAGGGGGAAATCATCACCGCTGGCCATCTTCATCATCCCGGCGGCCACCATGATGAGGAGGGAGTAGTCCACCCTCAGGGCTGAGGGTTTGTACCAGTAGCTATGTGTTTAATCTCTCTCTCTCTCATGTTCTTGAGATGTCATGATCTTGATGTATCGCGGGCTTTGTTAATATAGTTGGATCATATGGTGTTTTCCCCTCTCTATCTTGGTGTGAATTGAGTTTTCCCTTTGAGATTTCGTTCTTATCGGATTGAATACTTTTATGGATTTGAGAACACTTGATGTATATCTTGATATGAATACCCGTGGTGACAATGGGGTATCATATTGATTCACTTGATATGTGTTTTGCCACTCAACTCGTAGATTCCTAAGGTAACATTGGGGTAATCTATGCATAGGGGTTGATGCACGTTCTCGTCTTTTGTTTCTCCGGTAGAAATCTTGGGGAACTCTTTGAGTTTCATTGTGTTGGATTGAGTATTATGAATCAGAATTTGCTTTGGTGTTATTCTAGTACGAACTCTTAATAGATCGATCGGAAAGAATAACTTGGTATTATTTTAGTACGAACTCTTGATAGATCGATCGGAAAGAATAACTTGGTGTTATTTTAGTACAAACTCTTGGATAGATCGATCGGAAAAAATAGCTACAAACAATTTCTTCTTATGTTCTCCGCTAGATAAGAACTTTGGAGTGATTCTTCATCGCACTTTGAGGGATGGTTATATGATCCAATTATATTAGCATTGTTGAGAGATTGCACTAGCGAAAGTACGGACCCTAGGCCTCATTTTCAAGCATTGCAATACCGTTTGTGCTCCGTTTTATCAATTGCTACCTTTCTGTTTTTTATTGTTCCTATTACAAAAACCAACATCTGCTATCATTACTACGCTTTTATTACCATCTCTTCGCTAAACTAGTGCACCTATACAAATTACCATTGTATTTGGTGTGTTGGGGACACAAGAGACTCTTTGTTATTTGGTTGCAGGGTTGTTTGAAAGAGGCCATCTTCATCCTACGCCTCCCACGGATTGATAAACCTTAGGTCATCCACTTGAGGGAAAATTGCTACTGTCCTACAAAACTCTGCGCTTGGAGGCCCAACACGAGTCTAGAAGAACAAAGTTGCGTAGTAGACATCAAGCTATTTTCTGGCGCCGTTGCTGGGGAGGTGAGTGCTTGAAGGTATATCTTTAGATCTTGCAATTGAATCTTTTAGTTTCTTATTTTATCACTAGTTTGGTTTGTAAAATAAGAAAACTACAAAAAAATGGAATTCAGGTTGCATCATATTGTTCATCTTTATAATGTCTTTCGTGAAAATGATGGAAAGGAAAATTGTGCTCAATTGATAGAGGAAGAATTCTATAAATTGTTTGACAAAAAATCTTTGAATGATGAGCATGATTGCAATGTTGTTGGTATGAATTCTTTGAATATCCATGATGCTAATGATATGCAAAGCAACAAGCTTGGGGATGCTATGTTTGATGAATATGATATTTTTAGTCCCCCAAGATTTGATGTGCAAATTTGTTATAATGATTGCATGCCTCCTATTTATGATGATTATAATGATGAAATTGGGTTTGGAAGAGTGTCAACTCTAGGTACTAATGATCCCACTATTTTGGAGGGTGTTGAATCTTATTGTGATAATTATGAAAGTGGATTTGGAGAGGTCATGACTTTATTTAGTGATGAATTCACTATTTTAGAAGAGGTTTCAATTGATTATGACCACAAAGTTGCTATCTATGATGATTATGGTGATGACATGTGTGCTATAAAGAATAATGATAACCATGAAACTTTCCATCATAATTTTAATGTTCAATTTGATTATGTCAATCAAGTAGCACATGATAGTTATTTTGTTGAATTTGCTCCCGCTACTATTGATGAGAATAAATTTGCTTGTGTGGAGAGTAAGAAGATTTCTATGCTTGTGGATCATGAAAAGAATGCTTTATGTGATGGCTACATTGTTGAATTCATTCGTGATGCTACTTAAAATTATTATGAGAGAGGAACATATGCTTGTAGGCTTCTCACTAATATCAAGTTTCCTTTCTATGTGTTGAAAATATTGAAGTTATGCTTGTTTTGCCATCCTATGCTAGTTGATTCTTGTTCCCATAAGTTGTTTTCTCACAAAATCCCTATGCATAGGAAGTGGGTTAGGCTTAAATGTGCTAGTCATATGCTTCATGCTGCTCCATTTATGTTTCAATTCTTATCTTTTATGCGAGCATCATTGAAATCATCATGCCTAGCTAAAAGGCATTAAAGAAAAGCGCTTGTTGGGAGACAACCCAACACATTTACCTGCTGTTTTTGTGTTTTCACATGGTTAGGCTACTGTAGTGATCTTGTTTTATAGCTTTTGTTCAATAAATTGCCAAGTAAAGCCTTTGGGATAGTGTGGATGATAGTTGACTTGAATCTGTGCAAAAACAGAAACTTTTGCGCTCAGTCCAGGAATTTTGAAAATTCACTGGAACGTTCTTTTGATCTGAATTTTTTACAGGTGATATATATACAAATTATCTACGTTTTCCTAATATTTCAGAATTTTTGTACTAGCATAAGTATGGTTGGAGTACAGATTACTACAGACTGTTCTGCTTTTGACAGATTCTGTTTTCAATGAATAGTTTGCTTGTTTTCTAGTTTCTATGGCTTATATTGCTCAATATAAATTGTGGAAATGATATGCTACAGTATTAATTGTGCGTAAACAATTATGAATCTTGTCTTTGACAGTACCAAAGTTAAATGGTTTGCTCTTTATCATACTAACCTATCTCACGAAGTTCCGTTAAGTCTTGTGTGATTGAAGTTTTCAAGTTTTGGGTGAGATGTCAATATGAGGAGAATAAGGAGTAACAAGACCATAAGCTTGGGGATGCCCAAGGCACCCCAAGGTAATATTCAAGGAAGATACAAGCAACTAAGCTTGGGGATGCCCCGGAAGGTATCCCCTCTTTCGTCTCCAACATTATCGGTAACCTCACTTGGAGCTACATTTTTTCGTCACATGATATGTGTTTTGCTTGGAGCATAATTTTATTGTTAGGATTTGCTTTCTTTATTTATAATAATGTTTTGCATCTTTCTTTCCAATAAAAATGTCAAGGATAGCCTTTACCATGCTCATTTTGCAAGTATATGAGTTGCTGTTTCAAAACAGAAAGTTTATCGATGTTGCAAAAATTCCCGAGAAAAGTAAGAATGTGATAAAATGTTGAAACTTTTTTCACAGTAAGCTCTGATAAATTTTATACAGTTTGGTAAATTTTCATAATTTTTGGAGTTAAAGAAGTATTAATACTCTTGCATTCTTTACATACTGTACTGTTTTGGCAGATTGCTGTTATGTTTGCATTGTTTGCATATGTTTGCTTGTTTAATGATTCTATTTGAGCATAGGAGTATTAAATATGCAGAGGCATTTAGTATGCAATGTTGAATAATAATTTTTGTGATTTGCTGCAGTAGAGAATGATAAGGTTTTTGCATTGGTTTATACTAACTTATCTCACGAGTTCTTGTTGAGTTTTGTGTGTATGAAGTTTTTAAGATTTAGGGAAACCGTGATATAAAAGGAATTAAGGAGATGCAAAAGCTCAAGCTTGTGGATTCCCAAGGCATCCCAAGATAATATTTCAAGAAGTCTCAAGCATCTAAGCTTGGGGATGCCCCGGTAGGCATCCCACCTTTCTTCATCAACAATTATCGGTTAGTATCGGTTGAGCCTAAGTTTTTGCTTCTTCACTTGAGTTGTGCTATTCTTGGAATGTCATTTTGCTTTGTTTTACCTGCTGTTTTAATAAAATACTTAGATCTGAAAGTTTTTAAATAAGAGAGAGTCCTCAATTAGTTACCGCTTTACTTAACTACTCGCTTGATCTTCACATATATCTTTTTGGAGTAGTTTGTCATTTACTCTCGTGCTTCACTTATATCCTATGAGTAAATTGTTGAATGAATTGAATATCATGAAGTTGAAATTATATTTTCATATCATGCCTAGTGGTAGCTTCACATTGGGTTTAGAAAGTGAAATCTTTTGAAGCTTGACAGTCACAATATTGGTCATACAAGCAATTCATGAATGATTACTATAAGGAAGAGAACTTTCACATGCAAATACACTATCTTGGAAATCTTTTGTGATTGTGAGCCCCCATCAAAATATTATATGCCAAAATTGTTGACGTTGGACAAGGAAGACAACGTAATGATTTAGGTTTGTTCATATTCACATAGAAGTTATATTGTCATAGATCCTTCAACATGTGGTGCTTGCCCCCCATCTTTGCTAGCCAAAAAATCTGCACCAAGTAGAGATACTACTTGTGCATCCAAAAACCCTTAAACCCAAATCTTATTTTCAAGAGTCCACCATACCTACCTAAGAATTGAGTAAGGTCCTTCAAGTAAGTTGTCATCGGTGCAATAAGGCAATAAAAATTGCTTCTAAAAGTGTTAGATCATTTAGTGTAAGAGAAAATTGAGCGTTGTACGAACTTGTGATGGCAAAGAATAAAAGCGACAGACTGCATAATAAAGGTTGCTATCATAAGGGGCAATATAACATGACGTTCTTTTGCACTAAGGGATTGAGCATACAAACAAAAAGCGCATGGCAACCTTTGCTTCCCTCTGCGAAGGGCCTACCTTTACTTTTATGTATTTACTTTCATGCAAGAATCAAAGTTTTTCTCTCTATTCCTTTTTAGTTTTCTCTTTTGGCAAGCATCATGTGGTGAGGAAATATCTAGACACATATATCCAGTTGGATATGGGTAGCATGAGTTATTATTGTTGACATCACCCTTGAGGTGAATACGTTGGGAGGCGAAATTATAAGCCCCTATCTTTCTATGTGTCCAGTTGAAACGTTTTGCTCATGTGTATGCGGTGAGTGTTAGCAATCATTGAAGACTATATGATGGTTGAGTATGTGGAGCTCTTACTTAGACTCTGTTGGATAAGTTGAATTGCAATTGTTTGGTGACTAAGAATATAGGTTGTTGAGTTTCAAGAGAATTCATTGTTTGAACCTTAACATGTGAATTGGTTGCTACTTTAACATGATGGGTTTTATGAGAAAGAGTTGTTGTTATGATGCTAGGAAAAGTGATTGAAATTACTATTGATCAAACTTATGCACTTTGCTAGCATTCACACTTCATAAATTATTTCTTTTATCATTTACCTACTCGAGGACGAGTAGGAATTAAGCGTGGGGATGCTGATACGTCTCCAACGTATCTATAATTTATGAAGTATTCATGCTGCTATATTATCATTCTTGGATGTTTTACAATCATTTTATAGCAACTTTGTACCATTTTTTGGGACTAACTTATTGACATAGTGCCCACTGCCAGTTGCTGTTTTTTGCTTGTTTTTTACATCGCAGAAAATCAATACCAAACGGAGTCCAAACGCAGCGAAACTTTTTGTGGATTTTTTATGGACCAGAAGACATCCAATGGGCCAGAGCAGCACCTGGGGGGTGCCCCGAGGAGGGCACAACCCACCAGGGCACGCCTGGGCCCCCAGGCGCGCCCCGGTGGGTTGTGCCCACCTAGGTGGCCTCCCGCGCCGCCTCTTCGCCCTATAAATTGCCAAATATTCCAAAAACCCTCGGGGAGACCCTAGATCAGAAGTTCCGCCGCCGCAAGGCTTTGTAGCCACGAAAAAACAATCTAGACCCCGTTTCGGCACCCTGCCGGAGGGGGAAATCATCACCGGTGGCCATCTTCATCATCCCGGCGGCCACCATGATGAGGAGGGAGTAGTCCACCCTCGGGGCTGAGGGTTTGTACCAGTAGCTATGAGTTTAATCTCTCTCTCTCTCGTGTTCTTGAGATGTCACGATCTTGATGTATCACGGGCTTTGTTAATATAGTTGGATCATATGGTGTTCTCCCCTCTCTATCTTGTTCTGAATTGAGTTTTCCCTTTGAGATTTCATTCTTATTGGATTGAATACTTTTATGGATTTTGTCGGTGTACTAAAGTTTGGGCCCTTTTGGTACCCCTTACTTGTGCACGGGCAGTTGCAGCCGCGCCCGCGACAAGGCTTGACGGGGACAACTAGAGGCAAAATGCAAGACGACCAAGACAGCATTCGAGCCAGTAATCAGAGAGCAGAAGACAAGCTGAGCCCCCAGCAAGATTCTTGCCGGGGTGGTTTGCGAGCCCCGGCAAGCTCCGTGCCGGGATGGTTTGCGAAGCCTCAGCAAGACCACCACCCTTGAGGTTGAGAGCTCTGACACCATCGACAATGTCAAGACCAGGATCCAGGGGCACCTGCATGGTAGCATGCAGATCTTTGTGAAGAACAGAAGGCAAGTTCCCAGCAAGGCTCTTGCCGGGGACGTTTGCAAGGCCCCGGCAAGATTCTTGCTGGGGACGTTTGCGAGGCCGCGGCAAGGCTCACACACAGCAAGGTTCCGCCGCCCTACCACCGCTCCAGCACAGCTACTAGCCTACCAGCCTGACAAGCACCTGCGTGGTGGCATGCAGATCTTCGTGAAGATCCTGCCACCGCTCCAGCGTAGCGGCTAGCAAGTCAGCTTAGCATTTGCATGCCTCGTCATCTTGGGTGCGTGTCAAGACGGGGTGAGGCGGCGACGGATGGGACGGGCTCTGTTTCCGTCCCCGATAAAGTTAGGGACACGTAAACAGCGCATTTAATGCGCTTGTCCTAAGACGCCAGTGATAAGCATGTACACTGTTGCTATTTTACACCTCATGTATGCCTGCACACCACTGTGGTAGCCCCTTGATATAAAAGGAGGCCCAAGGCGATACAGGAGGGGACTTTTGGACTTTCCGACCTAGTTTGCATGCGTAGCAACTAGCCGAAGCTCAAGAACACTCAATACACAACAAGCAGGACTAGGGTTTTATGCTTCTCAGCGGCCCGAACCTGGGTAAAAATCCCTTGTGTTGATCGTTAGATCTGCTCTTTGCGCACTCCTCTTCCCTGCCAAACCATAGAAGGGATCCACTCGATCCCATAGGTGTCGTTTCCCCGACATCTTTGGCACGCCAGGTAGGGGGAAATGTTGTGGAAACCTAATCTAGCAATTAGCGCGTCAGTTTCTCGATCACCATGGCTCCCAAGAAGAAGGCGATCACGGCAATCGGTTCGTCGGCGGCCGATCTGCCCGTGCCAACACGGACGGGCGATGGGGCAGACACTGGTGGCGGTGAAGATCTCGAGCATCCACGACGCTCTGGCGACCGAAGACAAGCGAGCGGCATCGTCCATGGCCGCGACGACGACCCGCACACCACTGGATCCAAGGACAGAGTCATGCTGCCTACGGGCGGCGCGGGGACCTCGAAGGGTGGGAAGGCGACCTCCAAGACGCCCCCGCCGGCGCATGCGCTGCGGTCCTCCCAGGTCGTGCACGACGAGCAACACCGCGACATTGGTAACCCCGAGCGTCGCCGCGGAAAGAGCCCTCAGCATCATTCTCGAGATGCACAGGGCCGGCATGCACGCCAAGATGCTGGTGGAAATGGCGCACGACCGCAGAACCGTGACGAGGCTCTTTCTAACGTGGTTAGAAGTCTGAGAACCTCCCGTTCTTCGCGCCTGTCACTACCACCTACACCAGCGGAAGCGTTGGCGCGAGCACAGCTACTCCTGAATTTCCCTCCCGCTGCGGAGAAGCAAGAGGAATGGAGAGCTGCTATTTAGAGCCTCATCGGTCTCGCCAATAGAGATGGGCCGCAGCAGGCGGAGCCTTCGTGGCGGCGGTCCATCGAGCTGGCGCGTGCCGATGGCGGAAAGAACGGAGGCGCCGCAACCACGGTGCACTCCCCTCCACCACGACAGTAACGGTCGCCAGCTCGGCGGGTCGATGCCCGCGATGATGGGTCCACGGCGTCATCTGATCCACGAGCTCGTCGCGACCAATGTCAAGTTCTTCGGGAACGGGTCAAAGAAGACGCTCGAACTACCATCGAGCGGCGACGAGAAGCATGCCATCAATCCGATAGGTGCACAGGGCCCACTATGTACAAACCTGCGTCGGGGGATTCTGGTGACTTGCCTTACGAGGTAGGTTGTCCAGCTTTTACCCGTGAGCTGCGGCAGTTCCAGTGGCCCACTACCCGCATGTTCAAACCAAAGGTCCCGGAGAAATACGATGGCAAGACTCATCCGTCCGAGTTCCTGAGCATCTACACCATTGAGATGGAAGCTGTCGGGGCTCGAGACAGCAAGGTGCTCACCAACTACTTCCCGTTGGTGCTCAAGCCCAATGTCAGGTCGTGGTTGATGCACCTGCCAGTAGATTCTATCTCTTCTTGGTCGGATCTGTGCCACGAGTTTGTTGGCGCCTTTACCGGAGGCCACAAAGCTCCTGGCCAGGCAAGTGACTTACATATCATCCCCCAGAAAGATGGCGAATGCTTGTGCAAATACATACAAAGGTTCAGCCGTGTGCAGTACAACATCCCAGATGTTCATCTTGCCACTGTTATCAGCACATTTCATCAGAATGTGCGCAACTGCAAGATGCGTGAAGAGCTAGCGATGAACAAGATTACGGATGTTGCCAAGCTTTATGTTTTGGCCGACAGATGTGCTCGAGCTGAAGAAGGAAGGAAGTACCCCAGCGAAGATGCCGGCGCGGGAACTGACTCTGGAGACGAAGACATCATCGCCCCGGCAAAGAAGGGCCGACGGCGTAACAGGAAGCGCAAGGGCAAGACCGTGCTTGTCGTTGAGGAATCCGGCAACCCCGGCACCGCCAAGAAGGCCAAGGTTGACGAACCCGGCAAGGAGGTTGCCGTGTGCGCCGCCTGCCAGGCCTTGGCGGCTGCCGACAAGCCAGAGAGCTCCGACAAGCAATATTGCAAGATCCATCGCACCAAGGGCCATGACCTCCAGAACTGCCAGCAAGTCGAGCAGCTTGTGGAGAGGCAGAAAACTGAGTACGAAAGGCGAGACAAGGAGAAGGGCCAGGATGGTGCTGAGGGGTCTGGCAAGAAGCGTGGTAGCCGAGGAGGCCGCCGCGGCAAGGACAAGCAACAAGAGAGGCCTGCTCGAGGCCGCGATAAAAAAGAGGGGGATGATGACCACGAAGACGATGACGACTCCAGTGAGCCTGAGTTTCAAAAAGCCACGGAGGCCATGTGCATTGATGGTGGCGCATCGTTACATTCTTCTCACCGCCAACTTAAATAGTGGGCGCACGAGATTAATGCGACAGAGCCGTCGATTGATGCCCAGAAGCCACTGAAATGGTCCCACACGCCTATCATTTTTTACGCCGAGGATCACCCTGATCGGACAACCGCAGTCGGGTGTTTGCCATTGTTGGTTTCCCCAACAACTCGCAACCTCAAGGTGACAAAAATGCTAGTTGACAGTGGGGCCGGTCTGAACTTGATCTTGCCCAATGTGATCAAGAGGTTACAAATTCCTGACGGAGATCTCAAAGAGACGGGCACGTTTCAAGGGATCAATCCGGGAAGAAGCCAGCCAAAGGGTAAGAGCACACTACCAGTTACATTTGGTGGTGAGCTGAACTATAGGACAAAGAAGATCATTTTTTATGTTGCCAAGATCTCGTTGCCGTATAACGAGATCCTTGGCCGTCCAGCACTGGCCAAGTTTATGGCGGCGGCGCATTACGCCTACAACACGTTGAAGATGCCCGGCCCGATGAGCATCATCACAATCAACTGTGACAAGAAAGACGCACTTATTTGCGCTGATCAACTCTACCGAGACGTAGTTGTAGCACCTGCCGCCAAGGTACTTGCTCCTACCACTGGAGCTCCCGGGGGGAAGAAGACCGGCAAGACCTCTTGCTCCCACTCCGGCAAGCGCGCCTCCTTGGAGTGCTGCGTTCCCGTCGAGGACGTGCCAGAAAGCTCCACCGGCAAGAGCAAGAAATCCAAGGCAGCCCCCAGAGACTAAAAAGGTGCCTGTCAAGGAGGACGGCACAGGCGGAGCTTTCACTATAAGCTCCACCCTCGACAGCAAATAGGAAAGCGCGCTCATTGCCTTCCTATGGGCGAATATCGATGTGTTTGCATGGCAAGCATCTGACATCCCCGGCGTTCCCAAGGAGGTGATTGAGCACCATCTTGCTGTCTGTCCTCATACGCGGCCCGTCAAGCAGAAGGTCAGGAAGCAAGCTTTGGAGTGGCAAGAGTTTATCATTGAAGAAATTAGGAAGTTGGAAGCGGCAGGCTTGGTTAGAGGAGTGCTCCACCCAACGTGGTTGGCCAATCCGGTTGTGGTGCGCAAGGCGAATGGGAAGTGGAGGCTGTGCATTGATTATACAGACATCAATAAAGCCTATCCAAAGGATCCTTTCCCCTTGCCACGCATCGACCAGATCATGGACTCCACTGCCGGGTGCGACTTGCTATCATTCCTTGACGCCTACTCAGGGTACCATCAAATCTTCATGACAAAGGAAGATGAAGAGAAGACCGCGTTTATCACCCCATGTGGTACATATTGTTTTATACGAATGCCTTTCGGGTTGAAAAGCGCTGGTTCAACGTTTGCCAGAGCCGTCCAGATCGGTTTTGAGCCCCAGCTACATAGAAATATGGAAGCTTATATGGATGACATAGTGGTCAAAACAAAGGACAAGGCGACACTGATACAAGATCTAGAAGAAACATTTGCAAATTTGCGCAAGATCAATCTTAAGCTCAATCCTGAGAAGTGTGTGTTTGGCGTCCCATCCGGCAAGCTTCTCGGGTTCTTTGTGTCTCAGCGTGGGATCGAGGCGAACCCTGACAAGATCAAGGCGATTGAGCAGATTGAACCACCAAGACGAGTCAAAGATGTACGTCGACTTGCTGGCTGTGTTGCTGCTTTGAGCAGGTTCATCTCCAAATCTACTGAGCGCGCCCTGCCCTTTTTCAAGATCTTGAAAAAGGCAGGTCCAATGAAATGGACTCCGGAAGCGGAGGCAACGCTGCAAGATTAGAAGAGGTACCTTTCCTCTACGCCAACACTAGTCGCGCCTAAGCCACAAGAGCTGTTGTTGCTGTATCTAGCGGCAACGACTCAAGTGGTCAGTGCTACGCTAGTGGCGCAGAGAGAAGTTGATGAAGAAGCAGCAGCAGTGGCAAGACCGTCGGATGATGAGCCAAAGCTCTCCCTGGTAGGGTCTGGTGCCGGCAAGGCAAGACCCCCGGCAGGATCTGGTGCCGGCAAGGCAGGGCCCCCGGCAGAGTCTGGTGCCGGCAAGGCGGGATCTGCGCAAGCAAATGGAGTGACACAGAAGAAGAAGATGGTGCAGCACACAGTTTATTTTGTCAGCTCCCTTTTGCAGGGGGCTAGATCAAGATACTCCGGTGTGCAGAAGTTGCTCTTCGGCCTTCTTATGGCCTCGAGGAAGCTGCGCCACTACTTTCAGGCACATGAGATCACCGTCATCACTCGCTTCCCGTTGCAACGGATCTTGCACAACCCATATGCAACTGGAAGGATTGTGGAGTGGGCGTTGGAACTGTCAAGCTTTGGTCTAGGTTTGAAAGCACTTCAACGATTCAGAGCAGAGCCTTGGCAGAATTCATTGCAGAATGGACCTCAACGCTTGACAAGGTAATTCAAGAGACCACTCTCCCCGGCAAGGAAACGAGCCGCGACTGGATTATGTACTTTGATGGGTCTTTCTCGCTGCAAGGCGCCGGTGTTGGTGTGCTACTTATTGCACCCACTGGAGAGCACCTCAAGTACGTGGTCCAGATGCACTTTCCCCGGGAGAGATCAACAAACAACACTGCGGAGTATGAGGGACTGCTTGCCGGTCTCAGGATCGCGGCAGACCTTGGAATTATGAAGCTCATCGTCAAAGGTGATTCGCAGCTTGTGGTCAAGCAGGTTAACAAAGATTATCAGAGCCCGTTAATTGAAGCTTATGTAGATAAGTGAGGAAGTTGGAGGAGCGTTTTGACGGTCTGCAAGCAGAGCATGTTCCTCGAGCAGAGAACAACATTGCTGACGACCTGTCAAAACGTGCTGCCCTCAAGTTACCTGTGGAACCAGGAACTTTTGTGCTCCAACTAACTCAGCCATCCGTTGAACCATTGGCAGGACAGAATAAGCGAAGGAAGTTGAGCCCCGGCAAGTACTTTCCCGCCGAGCTCCCAGCAGCCACCGGCAAGGAAGTTGCCGAGGACGACGCCAAGCTTGCCGGGGGGCGACGGGCTCCGGCAGGGCCTCAAGCCCTTGCCGTAGAGACAACTGCTCCCATGGTAGAAGACACGCCTTTAGTCCTTGTCGTCGAGCCTCAAGCTCCAGCATGGGCACAGCAACATCGTTCAGTTCCTCCAAACAGGGGAACTCCCCGAGGAACAGGAAGTGGCAGAGAAAGTAGCCCGTCGGTCTAACATGTACCAGTTTGTGGACGATGTCCTGTACAGAAAAAGACTGAACGGCATGAAATTGAAGTGCATTCCTCAGGAGGACGGACTGGAGCTGTTGGCAGAGATACATGGAGGCATATGTGGCTCTCACATAGGATCAAGAGCTCTTGACGGCAAGGCATTCCGGCAAGGTTTCTTTTGGCCCACAGCCCTCCAGGATGCAACTGCACTAGTAACCAAGTGTGAAGCGTGCCAGTTCCATTCAAAGAAACTTCATCAGCCACCCCAAGCTCTTCAGACGATCCCTCTTTCCTGGCCATTTTTGGTCTGGGGGCTCGACATATTGGGCCCCTTTCCCCGTGCTGTCGAGGGCTTTGAGTACTTGTACGTCGCAATCGACAAGTTCACAAAGTGGCCGAAAGTGGAAGAAGTGAGAAAGATGACAGCACAGTCAGCCGTCAAGTTCTTCAAAGGATTAGTTTGCCGTTTTGGTGTGCCAAACAGAGTCATCACCGACAACGGCACATAGTTCACGAGCGGCACCTTCCTGTAGTATATCCAAGACCTTGGCAGCAAAATCTATTTTGCTTCTGTTGCCCATCCAAGAAGCAACGGCCAGGCGGAAAGGGCAAATGCTGAGGTGCTGCAGGGTCTCAAGACGAGAACTTTCGACAGGCTGCACAATTGCGGAAGGCGCTGGATTGATGAGTTGCCGGCGGTTCTTTGGTCAATCAGGAAGACACCAAATCGAGCCACTGGCCAGACACCTTTCTCCCTGGTATATGGGGCGGAAGCAGTTCTCCCCATAGAACTCATATACGGGTCACCTCGAGTGCTCGCTTATGATGAGCTTGAGCAAGAGCAATTACAGCAAGATGATGCTACGCTCCTTGAGGAAGATCGTCTTCAGGCTGCTGTGCGAGCCGCGCGCTACCAGCAAGCCTTGCGCCACTACCACAGCCGCAAGGTTCATGCCCGAAGCCTTGAGGAAGGCGACCTTGTTCTTCGGCGTGTTCAGTCCGCCAAGAATTCCAACAAGTTGACACCAAAGTGGGAAGGCCCTTATCGGGTAATACGAGTCACCAGGCCCGGCGCAGTCCGCCTGGAGACCGAAGATGGCATTCTAGTGAGCAACTCCTGGAATATCGAACATCTTTGCAAGTTTTACCCATGAGGCGCGATTGCCGGGACCCCTGGCAACCCCCCTTTGTACTAGACTTGCCGGCAAGGCATATAACCCTATGTACAAAGCCAGGCGCAGACCATATGCACAGTTGAATAAGTTTAAGTATGTACAGTTCTTGTTGATTTCCATGTTTATTTATATGCATGCCTGTCCAGGATATTGTACTACGTTCGTTTCCAGCAAGTACTGATGAACCGCCAAGGTTCCATGTTCCTATTTTCTCTTCTTTCTTTTTCTCAAAGGACAGAAGATTCCCTCGCATACAAGTTTGCCGGGGGGAATAGAGAGTGTGGACGCCAGCAGGCAACGTTCGAAGTGGCATCTTGCGGGAAAGAGTACAACAGCAAAAATGCTAAGTTGTGAAACCTTGAGTGAATTTCTTTTAAATATGAGGTTATTTTCCTCGACCGATTTTGATTCTTGTATGGAAAACCTGCACGCGAAGGAACTTTGTCAGGATTGGTTGCGCCTTTGCTCTGTTTCGAGTCCGCTCAACAGTTCAAGTGGATGCGCTAAGAACGGCAAGGTATCTCACCAGCAGTGACACCCCCAGCAGGCTGCTAAGGATCCATTCCTCAAAGCGCTCACGGCAAGGGTGCGCGCACCGGCAAGTTTTTCCCAATAAAGCGTAGGGTGTATGCCATACAAAGAGAAATCAGATGAGAAAGATAGCATGCATTCAATCCAAAACACAGCAAGTTATATTCAATCAATGGTTGCCGTAGTTCTAACTTAAGATAAATTATCTTGGGCACGAGTTCATAGCGGCAAGGAGAAGCGAAGCGGCTAGTCCCGGCACTGGCCTTCCACCCTCTTGACTTGGTCAACCACATCGACGATGGGCGCGATGAGCTCTTCAAGTGCCTTGCGGTCTGCATCCTTCGGCAAGCTATCAAGCACGTTGGCAAGGTTGAGGCCAGGGTTCCTGTATGCCACCTTGGTGAGCACCTTGAGAAGGACGCCCCGGCAAAGCTTGCGGGATTCATTGGCCAGCTGGGTTGCTCAGCCAGAGTGGAGCAGCTTCAGGGCATCAAGGACAACCTCGAAGAACATGGTCAGTCTGGCGCTCGTAGTTACCCTCTCCTCGTGGGAATATCTGAAAGTCGATAGGCCCATGGTGGACAGTTGTGTTGTGAGCCTCTCTGCGACATCGACAAGGCGCTCAGTCCAGATCTTCACGCCTTTCTCATAGTCATTATAGGTGGCAGCGGCGCTCTCAAGCAGTTTCTTCTCCTCCTGGAGGTCCTTAGCTAGGCTCTTCTCATGAGTCCTGCTGCTCTCAAGGGACTCCATCAGCGTGGTCAGCTTCAACTCCAGATCAGCAATGGATTCATTGGCAGAGAAGAGTTTCTGGGTCTTTTCGGATATGGCAGTTTGCATCTCCGCCAAGTCATAGAGAGTTTTATCTCTGTTGTCTTTGAGCGTCGAGATCTCCTTGCCGTGCTTCTCCAGATCTGCCTCCAGTTTCTCCACCTTGCCGGCCAGCTCGTTCTTGGTGGCCTCTGTAGCTTCGACGGCATCAACGGCTTCTTTCAGCTTGCCGGCATGGTCCAGGACCAGAGCGTCAAGCACTTTCTTGTGCTCCTGCTCCAGCCCTTGGGTCCACTGCGCGACAAGCTTCTCGATCTCCTCATCCTTGCCGTGGAGCTTGGCAGCAAGTGCCCCCTTGCGAGCGACAAGGTCTTCTTCCTGAGCATCGAGCAGGATGCGGCGCTCCCTTAGTTGGGCGTCTTCCTTGGTGTCCTCTTGAGCGGCCTCCTCCTGTGCCTTCTCAATATCGGACTGCTTCAGAAGGAGCTCATCCCAACGCTGGCCTAGATGCTCTTGGCTAGTCCTCAGCTCTTACCGGGCCTCGGTGAACCAGACCTGCATCTGCTCGACACGCTTTTGGAAGTCTGCCTCTGCCGCGTCGACAACCGCTGCCCTGGAGTCCAGTTTCTCCTTATGGGCACGGTGGAGCGCCTGGAGCTTCTGGAAGTTGTCTCTCATGGCCTGGATGAGCTGGTCTTCTTTGGATCCACTGGTGCTAGCACTCGGCTCGTCGACAACCTTGAGCCCGGCAGCGGCGATGACTTCTTCGTCGAAAGCCTCCCCCTCGGTCGGCGCTCCGGTGCATGCCGTCCCCGGGATGCTGACAAACAGATTGTCACCAATCTTCTGGTATCTGCTTGAGGAGGGGTTCGGATGTCGACGGTTGGTCCTCGACCACCGTCTCCCCGGCAACTGGGGGCTCCGGGACCAATGCAGCGCCAGGCGCTCCTGCGGCAGGAATGCCGTCAGTTCGGTCGCTGGTCTCCTTGCCGGCCTCCCCGGTAGACCCCTTGGCAGCCTCTTCATGCGCGTCCTTGGCGGCCTCGTCGGCAGTGACTTTGGCGGCTTCGGCGGCAGCATCCTTGGCGGTCTCCTCGATGGTGGCGTCAACATCCATCTGATCCACCAAGGGAAGATCTGAAAGCCAAGGAGGAGAAACAAGATGAAACCAAGATTGAAGTTCAAAGCAGAAAGAGAAGAGAGAAAGATCATGCAGGAAGGGTGACAAGTGCCCGAAAGCATGTGGCATACCTGTGACGAGCACCTGGGAGGTGGTTCCTTCCCCGGCAACATTCATTGCCGGTATGGGATTGCCGGCACCCGTGCTTGCCGGCCCTTCCTCCACGCGAATGGGCTTGTCGGTGGGAGCCCTTGCCGGGGATCCATCCCTGGGCGGTGTGGTTGACGGAGGCGGCATGTCAGGGTCAGCCCTCAGTAGCTCTCCTTGTTGCTTTTCTTCTCCTGCAAATCCGGTAAGACCAATAGCAAAGATACACACCCCGTCACCCGCCAGCGGGAAATGAGTAACGGACTCATGCTGGGGGCTGAGTCGGGGGCTGCGTCGTGGGCTGGGATCCGGGCTGATCGTGATCTTCTCCGGTGCACCTGAGGTGCTTGCCGGGGGCTCGTCGCCCGTCGAGGTCTTGGCTTTCTTCGCCATGCTCTGCGCCAACGTTTCCGTGTCTCTGCAGGGACAGGCCAAAATAAGATCAAATAAGATAAGGTAGCAAAACAGGGACTCAGGAGATGAAGAAAGTAGTAAGGCACTTACTCATCTTCTTCTTCTGGCCTCTTCTGCCTCCTCGGGCTGAAGGAGGAAAGGTCAAAGTCGGCCTTCGGTATGGTGTCCGTGCGAGGGGGGGAAGATGGAGACCTGGGCTGCTTGGCCGTGGCAGAGGTGGCGACTGATGTTTCCTTTGCTGCCGCGGTCGCACGCCTCGTCTGGCACACAGGTTGCGGCTGGACCTCTTGCCGCTGTGCAGCCTTGCCGGCCGCCCCCTTGACGGGGACCTCTTCGCGCGAGGAGGCTTGCCGGACTGGCTCAACAGAGCCAACCCACCGAAGGACAAGTTTCTTCTTCCCCGGGACTAGGGGCTCCTCGTGCGGCTCCTCTTCAGCTGCCTCTTCAGCTGTCTCCTCGGCTGTCACCTCGGCAGAAGGGCCCCCGGCAGCGGTGCCGCTGTGTTCCCCGGTAGGCTCCCCCCGCTCAGCAAAATCCTCCTCTGCGCTGGCTTCGTCTTCCACAAAGCCAACACTGCCGGCCTCCTCGGCAAGGGCTGCCTCTTCCGCCCTGCTGGCAATGTACGCCACCTCTTCATCGGTGGTGGGGCGGATGAGCTGCGTTTCTTCCCGGATAGCCCTCTCCAACAAGTTGTCGAAGAACTCTTGCGCCCGCTCCGTGTCTGGCTTGGCCCAGGTCTGATCGAGGCCATGGGCATTAAACACCGGCATCATGGCGATGATTGAGGACAGGCCGGAGTTGTTGCACAAAGGGATCACGCCCGCCGGCAACTTGAGCGGCTTGTCAGCCTTTTTGGTCTTTTCGGCCTTGTCGGTCTTGTCGGCCTTGAGGTGGAACAACTTTTGGCAGAGAGCCGCATGCTGCATGACCGTCAAGTTGTTGTTCAGGCCAGGGCGCAGCCTCATGATGTCTGCCGCGTTTCGGTACTCCCAAGCTGGCCTCCCCTTGTTCTGCAGAGGGGCGATGCTGCGGCGGAGGAAGTCGGCCCCAATCATCTTGATTGTGAGCCCGGCAGCCTTGAGGCGATGGATCCTGGTGGTTGCAACTGTGAGCTTCCCATCTTGAGGGTTGAGGTCGCCCCAATTGCCGCCACGGACCAGTTTCGTCTACCGGGGCATACAAAACGGATGCAGGTCCTTCTCCACGATCCAGCACCACTTGCCCCACCATTCGTCCCACTTCTCCTTGTGGGCCCCGTCCGGGTATGTCCTCTTGGCCAGTACCCTTGGGATCCAGGTGACGCAGCCGGAAAGGGCCCCTCCGGGCTGGATGCGGGGAACGAAGTAATGGAGAAAGAGGGCCTTGTTGGGGACCACCCCGGTGAAGTTCTCACAGAGGTGGGAAAAGTTGGCCATACATGCTACAGCATTCAGCGTGAAATCCAAGATATGGAAGCCGAATGTGTACATGATGTCATTGAAGAAATCCAAAAATGGGGGACACAGCCCGCAGTAGAAGTAATCGATGAAGAAAGAGAATTTATCTGGGGCAGGCTCGGCGCAAGAAGCTGGGATGACATGGGTAGCAGGATGCCCTGTCGTCGCTCTCCCCCACATACACAGATATCGCTCCTTCAGAGTGTGCGCATCGAGCGTCGGAGCAAAGATGACATTCTCCTTCCGCATCTTCACCAACTCGCTCTCCGGCACCTCTTCCCCCTAGCTCGCCTTGGACGCTCCCTTGCCCTTGCTTGCTTTGGGCGCCATAAGAGACTGGAGAGGAGCGGGAGGTCGAGGATGGTGGGAACGCAGGGAGGGCGGCGGATGGATGAGGAAGCTCTGGTTTGGGCTCACGGAGAAAGACGATGGCGGTTCCTAGATTGGAAAGGGCGAAGGGGGTAAATGAGCAGTGCCTCTGTGGATTCCTCTTTTTATGAGGAAGGCGCGAGGCTGCCTCTTTACTATCCAATGTGAAGGCGTTTTCGCAGGCGTGCTGCTGCTGTGACCGTTCCGCGCGCGCACACCACGTCGCGCACTCAATGCCGATCGTGGGGAAGCGCAGCAAACGAGATGATTACAGCACTTAACCCCTACCATGTGTGCCCGCGCACTGTTTGGGCCTAGCCCAACAACACATCGCGCCCGCATGTGTGGCCCAGGCCCAGGGGCTCCTGTCGGTGTACTAAAGTTTGGGCCCTTTTGGTACCCCTTACTTGTGTACAGGCAGTTGCAGCCACGCCCGCGGCAAGGCTTGACAGGGATAGCTGGAGGCAAAATGCAAGACGACCAAGACGTCATCCGAGCCAGTAAAAAGAGAGCAGAAGACAAGCTGAGCCCCCGGCAAGATTCTTGCCGGGGTGGTTTGCGAAGCCTCAGCAAGACCACCACCCTTGAGGTTGTGAAGATAAGAAGGCAAGTTCCCAGCAAGGCTCTTGCTGGGGACGTTTGCAAGGCCCCGGCAAGATTCTTGATGGGACGTTTGCGAGGCCGCGACAAGGCTCGCACACAGCAAGGTTCCGCCGCCCTGCCGCCGCTCCACCACAGCGACTAGCCTGCCAGCCTGGCAAGCACCTGCGTGGTGGCATGCAGATCTTCGTGAAGATCCTGCCACCGCTCCAGCACAGTGGCTAGCCAGTCAGCTTAGCATTTGCATGCCTCGTCATCTTGGGTGCGTGTCAAGACGGGGTGAGGCAGCGACAGATGGGACGGGCTCTGTTTCCGTCCCCGATAAAGTTAGGGACACGTAAACAGCGCATTTAATGTGCTTGTCCTAAGACGCCTGTGATAAGCATGTACACTGTAGCTACTTTACACCTGTATGCCTGCACGCCACTGTGGTAGCCCCTTGATATAAAAGGAGGCCCAAGGCGATACAGGAGGGGACTTTTGGACTTTCCGGCCCAGTTTGCGTGCGTAGCAACTAGCCGAAGCTCAAGAACACTCAATACACTACAAGCAGGACTAGGGTTTTAAGCTTCTCAGCCGCCGAACTTGGGTAAAAATCCCTTGTGTTGATCATTAGATCTGCTCTTTGCGCACTCCTCTTCCCTGCCAAACTGTAGAAGGGATCCACTCGATCCCATATGTGTCGTTTCCCCGACAGATTTGAGAACACTTGATGTATATCTTGCTATGAATACCCGTGGTGACAATGGGGTATCATATTGATTCACTTGATATGTGTTTTGCCACTCAACTCGCAGATTCCTAAGGTAACATTGGGGTAATCTATGCATAGGGGTTGATGCACGTTCTCGTCTTTTGTTTCTCCGGTAGAAATCTTGGGGCACTCTTTGAGTTTCATTGTGTTGGATTGAGTATTATGAATCAGAATTTGCTTTGGTGTTATTCTAGTATGAACTCTTAATAGATCGATCGGAAAGAATAACTTGGTATTATTTTAGTACGAACTCTTGATAGATCGATCGGAAAGAATAACTTGGTGTTATTTTAGTACAAACTCTTGGATAGATCGATCGGAAAAAATAGCTACAAACAATTTCTTCTTATGTTCTCCGCTAGATAAGAACTTTGGAGTGATTCTTCATCGCACTTCGAGGGATGGTTATATGATCCAATTATATTAGCATTGTTGAGAGATTGCACTAGCGAAAGTACGGACCCTAGGCCTCATTTTCAAGCATTGCAATACTGTTTGTGCTCCGTTTTATCAATTGCTACCGTGCTGTTTTTTATTGTTCCTATTACAAAAACCAATATCTACTATCATTACTACGCTTTTATTACCATCTCTTCGCCGAACTAGTGCACCTATACAAATTACCATTGTATTTGGTGTGTTGGGGACACAAGAGACGCTTTGTTATTTGGTTTCAGGGTTGTTTGAAAGAGACCATCTTCATCCTACGCCTCCCACGGATTGATAAACCTTAGGTCATCCACTTGAGGGAAAATTGCTACTGTCCTACAAAACTCTGCGCTTGGAGGCCCAACACGAGTCTACAAGAATAAAGTTGCGTAGTAGACATCAGCTATGATGTGTGAAGATCCATGGCTTTCAAGCCAAATGATCAATCTTATGGCCACATTCATGGCATAGTTTGTTCAAATGATCTCATATTGTGCACAAGGGTGCATCTTGGAATGGCAAACAATGTTGCCTGAGGAAGTTTTCATTTCCTTTGGACGAAAAATCCATTTTCCATTTTTTTAGTGCCCAAAATGAGTTTTTTGTGAGACCTACCATATATTTGATTCAAAATTGGACCATATCATTTTTCTAAAATATTAGGCCATATTTAATGTACAATTGACAAAATGGTTCGGTGTTGGAAGCTTTGATCCACCTCTCATGAAAAAGACAAATTTCCGCCGATTTAGAAGGAAGCGGGTCAAATTTGAACTGCAGCTGCCTTATAGTTTGCTCATGATTTTTTCCAAAAAACATTTCTAGGTACAAAAGTATCTATTTCATCAGAGAAACACAAAAAAAATTCCAAGATTCAACCACTAGCTAGGAACGGTCATGCCTGCCATTTTGACCGCATTTTGAAACGGGCATGAAAAATTCAAAAAAAACAAAAAACTGGAAAACCTTCACATTGTGTCATTATATGTGACCAAGTTACCAGGAAAAATAATAAACTTGTAATACGGTAATTTTTTAAAAAAAGTGTTCTCAGAAACGAGCTATCATGTGTGAAGATTCATTGTTTTCAAGCCAAATGATCAATCTTATGGCCACATTCATGGCATAGTTTGTTCAAATTATCTCATATTGTGCACAAGGGTGCATCTTCGAATGGAAAACAATGTTGCCTGAGGAAGTTTTCATTTTCTTTGGATGAAAAATCCATTTTCCATTTTTCGAGTGCCCAAAATGAGTTTTTTGTGAAGAACCTACCATATATTTGTTGCAAAATTGGACCAAATAAATTTTCTGAAATACTAGGCCATATTTAATGCACAATTTACCAAATGGTTGGGTGTCAAAAGTTTTGATCCACCTCTCATGAAAAAGACAAATTTCTGCCAATTCAGCTGGAAGTGGGTCAAATATGAACTGCAGCTACCTCATAGTTTGCTTTTTATTTTTTCCAAAAATCATTTCTAGGTACATAAGTATCTACTTAATCAGAGAAACACCAAAAGTTTTCCTCTCGTGAAACGGGCATGAAAAATTCAAAAAAAAATCAAAAAATTGGAAAACCTTCGCATTGTGTCATTATATGTGACCAATTTATCAGAAAAAATAGTAAACTTGTAATACAGCAATTCTTTAAAAAAATATCCTCAGAAATGAGCTATCATGTGTGAAGATTAATGGCTTTCAAGCCAAATGATCAATCTTGTGGCCACATTCATGACATAGTTTGTTCAAATGATCTAATATTGTGCACAAGGGTGCATCTTGGAATGACAAACAATGTTTCCTAAGGAAGTTTTCATTTTCTTCGGACGGAAATTTCATTTTCCATTTTTCGAGTGCCCAAAATGAGTTTTTTTGTGAAGGACCTACCATATATTTGGTGCAAAATTGTACCAAATCAATTTTCTAAAATACTAGGTCATATTTAATGCACAATTGACCAAATGGTTGGGTGTCAAAAGTTTTGATCTACCTCTCGTGAAAAAGACAAATTTCTGCCGATTTAGCAGGAAGCGGGTCAAATTTGAACTGCACCTGCCTTATAGTTTGCTCTTTATTTTTTCCAAAAATCATTTCTAAGTACGTAAGTATCTATTTAATCAGAAATACATGGTTTGGTGGCGATACGTCGAGGTTTGGACGGTGGACGAGGGCCCCAACTCCAGAGCGCGTAAACTCGCATGGCCGCCGCGTGGTCACCGCGTCACTGTGGCGTTGCCACGTGTTCTGGGTGGCCTAGGCATGTCTAGTGGGTTGGACACTCCCCGGTAGGTGTCAGGAAGAAGAAGGCAATAGAAGAATCTCACGAGTAGACTGAACTGAGCTCAAACATGAATTAGCAGCCAAGTGTTTGATTAGTGGTGTAGAAAATGCACATGGCCAATTCGCTTGAGTTTTGGCCGAGGATGATCATCTACTAAGGACACTGTCTTGGAAAATTTGCAGCTCAAATGGAGGAGCCTAGGTGTCACTTGCTTTGCAAAGTACCACACTGGCAGAAATATGAATGTTGAAGCTGGACTCAAATGAATGAATGGATTGATCTGAAATTTGGAGGATGATAATTTGGGCATATGAAGGCACTGTAAAAATTTCATACCATTTGGATAAATAAAAATGGTACTTCCTTCACGGTGCTCTCCACCGAACAAAAAATTAGGAAAAATGCTCAGGGAAATTGGCTAGATTAAATGAACTAAAATTTGGTGGAGGGAGGTTCTATGGGCAGGGTCATGTCCTGGTAAATTTTTAGCAATTATAAACTAACATAAAATATAGTTGCTTCACATACTAAAAATATTACCAGAAAAAAATATTGGATGGTGAGCTCACATGGATTCTTAGATGGGGCTCAAATTTTGTGGAGAGCTATGATTTGGGAATATAGAAGATGTGGCAAAAATTCAGCTCATTAGGATATGGCTAGCTAGTACTTCCTTCACAACGGTTCTAACTGAACAAAAACTTTGGAAATTTGCCGAGGAAGATTTACCGAGCAAATGGAGCTGAATATTGTCAGGAGGCAATGATTTGGATAGTAAAGAATGCCCAATTTTTTTGGGAATTTTGGGAATGACAGAAATATAGGCTGCTTCACAACCTAGGGCAAAAATTGACACATAGGCAAAACTAATGAGGTGGCGCCTAGTCATAGCAATGCACCAGAATTTACAAGGCTATGACCATCCATATTGGTCATTATCAGCTAGAAATAAGGCAGCGGGCCAGTGTTGTTTGCTTTACGACCATTTTGTGTAAGGAAATTACGACCTTTCTGACCAAAATGGTCGTTATGGTTTAGGGTTTGGAGCCCCCCGAACAGCTTTTGACCAATTGGTCTCAAATGGTCATAGATTTATGACCAATTATTCCAGGGTCACTGACAGAAGGTCACAAATTGACATATTTCTTGTAGTGGAATGCTACTTGGAGGGGAAGTCCTACTCCCCCTCCCTTGGCCGGCGCCCCAAGGGGGATCTTTCCCCCTTGGTGGCAGCCCTCTCCCCCCCCCCCTAATCCTATATATACTAGAGGATTTCCACCCTATGAGGAAGACAAGTTTTTGAGCCTCCTGTAGTTGATCTAGTGCACGTTCTAGTTGGTCCTAGTTGACTAATTGGAGCGAGCCCTAGCCACCTCTAATCCTCATAATTAGAAGCCCAGTGTGGTTCTAATCTTCTCCCCCAAATTCTCCGGTGATGATTAGCTCTAGACGGCGAAACGCTGCCAGATCATGAAGACCGTACGCTTGCAACCAAGTAGAGAGGCCGTGCTTTCGGTCTTCCGTTTGAGGGATCGTTCGTGGGCGGTTCATGGGATCGTCATCGATGTTCGAGGGACTTCAAGTATGATCTACACCGACTCGTCTACTTCCGCTGGACTCCCGGAGTTGGTAACGATCATTGATCACAACCCGTTATGAATCTTCATATTGTTCTTGGGTGTTCGTAGGGTGAATTTTTTTTGTTTTTCTACTACGTTTCCCAACAATGGCATCATGAGCAGGTTTATGAGTAGATGCAGGTTGCGATCTAGATCACATCTGATATGTGAGGGTTGATGTTCTTGCTATGCTTCCCACAAGTGTTGCTCCGGTTCAGTTCATCGGCAGAATGATGTAGTTTTGCTACAATTTTCTGACAATCGATCGGCTCTGGCTGTCGACGATCTGCTAACAGTTCCTTGGGCTACATCATAGTCAGGAATAGTGAACCGTCACGTACACAAAAGGGTGCCAAAGATGAATGATCTTCTAGGGGGTCACGCGTATTGACGAAGTTTAGTGTGGGGGATGAGATTTTTAATTAAGTCACTCTTCCACACACCCCGAAACTTAATCTAGCATGAAGAATATTGCCTTGTAGTGCTTGCATAGGTAGATAGTCTTAATTGATAAAACTGGTTAACCACGTAAATAAAATTTTGCTAAAACCGATTAGAGGACGTCTAACTTGGTTTGCAGGGTTTGCATATGATGTGGTATAGCCTTTGTCATGATAATGAGGTTATGTATGAGATGTTTATATGATGTAATGTTTAAGTGACCTGCTAGTCACGCCATGATGGCTGGAGCCATGAGATTGCCACCTTAATGTAAATATTTTAGAGATAGCTTACAGGTGATGGTGGCAAGATCTACACGGAAAACCCCATCGAGGAGAAGGTGTACCAAGGCACGGGACGAGGAGCTATAATTTTGTGCCACAGCGGAATTTCAGATTTTGGTGCCACGGAAACGTTTTTGAAATGGTCGCCATGGCAACATTTTCTAAGATTGCCACCACAACAATGTTTTTGAAACGGTTGCCATGGTAATGAAATATTGGCCGTCACATTGATTCAACTGAGGATTGGAGACAATCATGAAGATCTCCCGGTGCCCAGGGCTATATATACCATGTCATGCTATTATGAATTGCCTGAGATGTTTATCCCTTTGTTGTTTGCACCCTTTGATTGCGCAGTAGTCAATTATTAGGATGATCTCTCACCGTAAATATCAAGTTAAAAGGTGCTCTTCCTAGTGTTGTAACCGTCTATAACACGTAGCATACCGGAGTGCGTCATGTCCACATGACTACAAACGGGACGTGAGGTGTAAGACGGGGATGGTCAGACCATGTATGCAGATAACACTCAGTTGTGTTGAAGTTCTAGCAGAATCATTCTAAGCTCGAAGTGCAAAGCATCGAAAGATGAACAAGAGTCATATGGAGATATGATCGGCAAAAGTTTTCCCACCGGTCAAAATTCTCGTCATCTGTGATGTCCACATCAATGGCTGAGAACTAGATTTGGATCTTGAATCACTCACTATTAATTATGAGAGATATTAATTAGAGTGGGAGTGCACTTTAATATTATAATTTGTCTTAATAAACTAGTGCAATATTAATTATGAATTATTTCTGTTTATCGTTGTAGATTAAATGGCTCGCAATATGTTCAACTTAGCCCCTATGCTTGAGAAAGAAAAGTTCGCTGCAAATGGTGGAAACTATGCGGATTGGACCCGCAACCTGAGATTTATTCTCAGGACTACTAAGAAGGAGTATGTGCTGGATCAGCCCCTAGGTGATGCTCCCTCAAAGGAAGCACCACCAGAAGAAGTTGCTGCTTATACTGCTCGTAGTGCTGACTATGAAGTAGTCCAGTGTCTCATGTTAACTTGCATGGATCTTGAACTACAGAAGCGTTTTGAATGATCTACCACTCAATTTATAATTGGGTCACTAGAAGTTCTGTACAAGAAACTGGCAAGGACTGAATGGTTTGAATTAACCAAGGCCCTGATCGAATGCATGATGAAAGAGGGTTCCTCAATGAGTGAGCATATAGTAAAGCTTGCTGGCTATGTTGATAGACTTGCTTCACTGGAATTTGGAATTCCGCCAACACTAGGTACAGATATTGTGCTTGCTTCACTCCCCCCATCTTAGGATGGTTTTATCATGAATTACAACATGAATGGGATGGAGAAAACTGCAAATGAGTTGTTTGCTCTGCTCGAAACTGCGGAAGCTGGCATGTAGAAGAACAAAGAAGTGTTGATGGTCAACAAAACTACCAGTTTCAAATGGAAGGGCAAGTCCAAGAAGAAATGTACTGGTGCCGGTAAGACTGTCTCTCAGAAGAAGAAGAACGGCGGATCCTCTAAAGAGACTGAATGTTTCTACTGCAAACAGAAGGGTCATTGGAAGCGGAACTGCAAGAAATATCTGGTAAACAAGAAGAATGGTTCTTCCGGTAAAGGTATAAAAGTTATACAAAGTTAATGTTATTTATCTTGTTTCTGTAAGTCACAACTATTTCATACTTATCGATTGCTTTTGTGTGCAATCTAATGCAGGGACTACAAAAAGCTCACAAGTTGAGAAGAAATAAAGATGTGATGCTAGTCAAGGATGGTGATGGGATCGCCGCTTAGGACCAATAGAATCATGGCTTTAGTTTATCTACAAGATTCATCTTAGGATCGAATAATAGTTATTGAGTTCCAGAGTTGTACAAGACATTATGTTTTGGATTATGCGATGGATGTTCTTATAATATTTTGGACAATATTTGTTAAAATGGTTATAAGAATATGATTGGACTTAACGCAAATTTTTGATGGTTTATTCAATGAATCTTGATTTGAATTTTTTTACATTAATTCTAAATATCTTACGAAGCCTGATATATCATTGCTTGGCTTTATCAAGGAAATAGTCTTCATATAGATGAAGCATTGAAATCTCTAGATTGAGAAATAAAAAAAACATGATTATGTATGAAGTGTGATAAACAAGCCATGACACAATGGATAACAATACTTCATTAAAAAATTAGGTAAATATGATTTACTTATAAAATCTGAAATATTTGAACTTCAGAACGTATTTGAAGAGTTCAAATATCTTATAATGAAGATAAGGATCATTATGACAAAAGATAAAGTAATTCTTCAAGAATGAAGAAAATTATTTAAGTCATAAGTTTAGCAAAAAACACTCAAATAATTATGGAATTATTTATTACCGATCTGCATTTATACTTTGGGGTATAAATTGAAACGGTAGGATATACACTAAACAGAGCACCGCATATTAGTCTGGTTAATGAAACCATAAGAGTTATGGAAATTATGAACCAAATAAAAGTTGTAGGATATCTTAAAGAAATGATTTGGGTTCCTTCCATTGAAATGTTCAAAAGGCAAAATGTTTGACACAGATGAACACTTTTTCAAGAAAAGTTTTTCTTGTCAAAGAAATAAGTGGAAGGACGTTACAGCTTAGAAAGGATTATTGAATCCCTGGCGGTAATAAGCAGAATTAACAAACCAGAAATTGTTCCGATAGATAGTTTGCCAAATAAACCGTAAGTTACTACATTTGATGTAGAAATTCTATAGCTTGTAACTGGTTTATACAAATCAGGAATATTGTTGAATTTTTAAAATTTTACAAATGAGATTTTCATCTTTGAAAGAAGATGAACTAGCATACTACAAGGAAACAATAGTGGTGCCCAGCTCAAAGGAATGGTTCATAGCCATGCACACAGGAATAAATTTACAATTAAGTTTAGAACTTTATTGTAATTGTCATAAATGAAACAAGTTTGGAACTTGGTTGATACTTCAAAGATTTTTTAAGAAAGTGGATATTAAAACTAAGTTTCCTCAAAGAAAAGGATGTATGAATGATACAACCAGAAAGGTTTTAAAATTCTCAAAGACACCGAATAAAAGTGCAAACTTCAAAAGAGTTTTTTGAAGATTATAACAAGTGAGCTGATATTGAGATTTTGATCTTAAAGGAACCTTGTGTATATAAATAACTCATTGGGAGCTATATAGTATTTCTGATCTCATATGTTGGAATGGAAATAATATAACTTCTTAGCAAAAATAAAATGTTTTTGAAACATGTTTTCATCAAATAACAAGGCGAAATATTGGGCATAAAAGAATCTATAAAGATAGATCAATATGTCTGATTGAGCATAAAAGTTTGTATATTTTGTCAAAGGAGAAATTATTTCTCTCAATGTCATATAACTAGATGCTATAAGCATGATTAGATGAAAGTATATCATCTGATGATATAATAATATGAAAAGGGGCAGAGTGTTACTAAGTGTTAGTAACCGATATCAAGGATCTCAAAAGAATAAATGTATTATTTTGACCATATGAAGTTAAAATCATTATTGAGAATATATGAATATCAACTTAATGATTGATATAATTAGGGCTATGATAAGATTATTTTATGAACAATATTGATTCTATACGATAATTTAGTTTTTGAAAACATTAGATGTTTCAATGTTGTCTGAATCAAGAAGAGTCTTGATATAAAAGGGTAGATCCAATAATCAAGAAATGTCTTGATATAATTGGATATTACAAAAGTTGTAAAGAACCCCATTAACAATATATTGAGAATATGGCCAAGCAAGAAGAGTCTTGATATAAATGGGTAAAATTCAATAATCAAGAAATGTCTTATTATAATTGGATATTACAAAAGTTGTAAGAAACCCGTAAACATTATGAATAATGGACAATCAAGAAGAGTCTTGATATGAAAGGGTAGATCCAATAATCAAGAAATGTCTTGACATAATTAGGTATTATTAAAGTTGTAATAAGCCCATAAACATTGTATTATGACTATGGATAGTCAAGCAGAATCTTGATATAAATGGATGAATCCGAAATATGATTCTGAGTGCAATGAGTCTAGATGATATTTTATTAAATATTATAGCTCAAAGCAAGGTAGATTGAGATCCTACAAACAGACAAAACTGACACAAATATTTCTGAGTTTTGAATATGTCAAAACAAATGGCAAAAGCTCTACCACAAGCAAATCATAAGCAACACCAGAATACCCATAGGTGTTTGTAAAACCATGCAACTAGATTATTTACTCTAGTGCAAGTGGGAGACTGCTGGAAATATGCCCTAGAGGCAATAATATTGTATTATTATTAATTCCGTTATTCATAATTAAGATTTTATATTTCATGCTATGACTGCTATGATCCTACAGTATGCGATTTAGTGCAAAACTCATATGCACGTGTGAAATGATAAACGGTAAACAATAGCTTCCCGGTCTCGCCTCTAAGACCAGCTCAAGTGTTCTTACTGATCATGTTTTTTGGATCTTAGGATATCGTTAAGTGTAACGATAGTCCTAAAACAACATTAAGGGCATGATGTTAGAAGAACGATCATATTGAATCGACCCAATACTTGTCTGTTATACTATGTGATCATATCGTCTGAAATCATTTGTTATAACAAGGAGTGTTAGCATGTGTTTTAGTTCCTCAGACCATGAGAGTGTCTCGGTCACTTCCTACTAAATGGTGGGCTTTGGGGTTGCTCAAACGTCATCTGTAACGAGGTGATCATGACTACAACTTTCAGGCTCATCGGAAAGTTTGACAAGTGACCAGACAGCTGAAGAGTGGGATTTACTCCTCTGATGATGGAGAGATATTCTTAGGGCCCTGTCGGTGTGAAGGCATCCATCATCGTCTGGCTAGACACAGGTGACTACGTCACAGGGATGTCGGAACACGTCAATGAGAAAGAAGAAGAAAACCGATAACGGGAGCAACGATATAGTGAGCATGGTGATGACTCAAGAGGATACCGCTGCACACCGGGTTTTGTTAAGTTTTGCGAAGCAAAGGGGACATCACATGATAACCAAAGGTTCACTCCAATATCATTCGTGTAATCATAGGGACCAATATGGATTCCGCTATCGGTCATTGAACGAAGGGGTTTCGTTCATGTCTATGATTACCGAACCTACGGGGTCACAAGATTAAGGTAATCATGATCTGCTGAGTGTTAGTAGGACAGGACTGACGAGAATATAATTGTGGAATTGTTTCATTAATATCCGGAATAGTTCCAAGAGGTTCCGGAAGTGTTTCGGGGTCACCGGAAGGGTTTCGGTGAATATCGGGTAATACCGGGTATTACCGATTAATATATATAGGTGGAAAATGTTTTCAGAGAAGTTAAATTATATATATTATGCTCTAATAATGTTTAGAACAAAAAAAAATTTAATTTAATATTAACGGGCCAAATAAGGCCAAGAGGAGGAGAAGGAGTTGGGCCACAAGGGCCCAACAAGGGAGGCCCCTGATGGGATGGAGAAAACTGCAAATGAGTGTTTTGCTCTGTCTCGAAACTGCGGAAGCTGGCATGTAGAAGAACAAAGAAGTGTTGATGGTCAACAAAACTACCAGTTTCAAATGGAAGGGCAAGTCAAGAAGAAAATGTTGGTGCCGGTAAGACTGTCTCTCAGAAGAAGAAGAACGGGGATCCTCTAAAGAGACTGAATGTTTCTACTGCAAACAGAAAGGGTCATTGGAAGCGGAACTGCAAGAAATATCTGGTAAACAAGAAGAATGGTTCTTCCGGTAAAGGTATAAAAGTTATACAAAGTTAATGTTATTATCTGTTCTGTAAGTCAAACTATTTCATACTTATCGATTGCTTTTGTGTGCAATCTAATGCAGGGACTACAAAAAGCTCACAAGTGAGAAGAAATAAAGATGTGATGCTAGTCAAGGATGGTGATGGGATCGCCGCTTAGGACCATAGAATCATGGCTTTAGTTTATCTACAAGATTCATCTTAGGATGAATAATAGTTATTGAGTTCCAGAGTTGTACAAGACATTAGTTTTGGATTATGCGATGGATGTTTTATAATATTTTGGACAATATTTGTTAAAATGGTTATAAGAATATGATTGGACTTAACGCAAATTTTTGATGGTTTATTCAATGAATCTTGATTTGAATTTTTTTACATTAATTCTAAATATCTTACGAAGCCTGATATATCATTGCTTGGCTTTATCAAGGAAATAGTCTAATATAGATGAAGCATTGAAATCTCTAGAGATGAGAAATAAAAAAAACATGATTATGTATGAAGTGTGATAAACAAGCCATGACACAATGGATAACAATATCATTAAAAAATTAGGTAAATATGATTTACTTATAAAATCTGAAATATTTGAACTTCAGAACGTATTTGAAGAGTTCAAATATCTTATAATGAAGATAAGGATCATTATGACAAAAGTAAAGTATTCTTCAAGAATGGAAAATTATTTAAGTCATAAGTTTAGCAAAAACACTCAAATAATTATGGAATTATATACCGATTGCATTTATACTTTGGGGTATAAAATGAAACGGTATGGATATACATCAAACAGAGCACCGCATATTAGTCGGTTAATGAAACCATAAGAGTATGGAAATTTGAACCAAATAAAAGTTGGAGGATATCTTAAAGAAATGATTGGGGTCCTTCCATTGAAATGTTCAAAAGGCAAAATGTTTGACACAGATGAACACTTTTAAGAAAAGTTTTTCTTGTCAAAGAAATAAGTTGGAAGGACGTTACAGCTTAGAAAGGATTATTGAATCCCTGGCGGTAATAAGCAGAATTAACAAACCAGAAATTGTCGATAGATAGTTTGCCAAATAAACCGTAAGTTACTACATTTGATGAGAAATTCTATAGCTTGTAACTGGTTTATACAAATCAGGAAATTGTTGAATTTTAAAATTTTACAAAGAGATTTTCATCTTTGAAGAGTGAACTAGCATACTACAAGGAAACAATAGTGGTGCCCAGCTCAAAGGAATGGTTCTATAGCCATGCACACCGGATAAATTTACAATTAAGTTTAGAACTTTATTGTAATTGTCATAAATGAAACAAGTTTGGAACTTGGTTGATACTTCAAAGATTTTTTAAGAAAGTGGATATTAAAACTAAGTTTCCTCAAAGAAAGGATGTATGAATGATACAACCGAAAGGTTTTAAATTCTCAAAGAACCGAATAAAAGTGCAAACTTCAAAAGAGTTTTTGAAGATTATAACAAGTGAGCTGATATTGAGATTTTGATCTTAGGAACCTTGGGTATATAAATAACTATTGGGAGCTATATGTATTTCTGATCTCATATGTTGGAATGGAAATAATAAACTTCTTAGCAAAAAAAAATGTTTTTGAAACATGTTTTCACAAAATACAAGGCGAAATATTGGGCATAAAAGAATCTATAAAGATAGATCAATATGTCTGATTGAGCATAAAAGTTTGTATATTTTGTCAAGGAGAAATTATTCTCTTCAATGTCATATAACTAGATGCTTATAGCATGATTAGATGAAAGTAATTCATCTTGATAGTTATAATATATATGAAAAGGGGCTAGAGTTTACTAAGTGTTAGTAACCGATATCAAGGATCTCAAAAGAATAAATGTATTATTTTGACCATATGAAGTTAAAAATTCATTATTGAGAATATATGAATATCAACTTAATGATTGATATAATTAGGGCTATGATAAGATTATTTTATGAACAATATGATTCTATAACGATAATTTATGTTTTGAAACATTAGATGTTTCAATGTTGTCTGAATCAAGAAGAGTTTGATATAAAAGGGTAGATCCAATAATCAAGAAATGTCTGATATAATTGGATATTACAAAAGTTGTAAAGAACCCCATAACAATATATTGAGAATATGGCCAAGCAAGAAGAGTTGATATAAATGGGTAAAATTCAATAATCAAGAAATGTCTTTTATTATAAGGATATTACAAAAGTTGTAAGAAACCCGTAAACCGCCCCACCCGCAATCCTATATATACTAGAGGATTTCCACCCTATGAGGAAAACATGTTTTGGAGCATCCTCTAGTTGATCTAGTGCACGTTCTAGTTGGTCCTAGTTGACTAATTAGAGCGAGCCCTAGCCACCTCTAATCCTCATAATTAGAAGCCCCGTGTGGTTCTAATCTTCTCCCCCTAATTCTTCGGCGACGATTAGCTCTGGACGGCGAAGCGCTGCCGGATCGTGAAGACCGTACGCTTGCAACGAAGTAGAGAGGCCGTGCTTTCGGTCTTCCGTTCGTGGGCGGTTCGCGGGATCATCATCAATGTTCGAGGGACTTCAAGTACAATCTACACAGACTCGTCTACTTCCGCTGGACTCCCGGAGTTGGTAACGATCATTGATCACAACCCGTTATGCATCTTCATATTGTTCTTGGGTGTTCGTAGGGCGATTCTTTTTTGTTTTCTACTACATTTCCCAACAGTGGCATCATGAGCAGGTTTATGCGTAGATGCAGGTTGCGACCTAGATCACATATGATATGTGAGGGTTGATGTTCTTGCTATGCTTCCCATGAGTGTTGCTTCGGTTTAGTTCATCGGCAGAATGATGTAGTTTTGCTACAAGGTTCTGACAATCGATCTGCTCTGGCTGTCAACGATCTGCTAACAGTTCCTTGGGCTACATCATAGTCGGCAATAGTGAACTATCGCGTACACAAGAAGGTGCCGAAGATGAATGATCTTCTAGGGGGTCACACGTATTGACGAAGTTTAGTGTGGGGGATGAGATTTTTAATTAAGTCTCTCTTTCACACACCCCAAAACTTAATCTAGCATGAAGAATATCGCCTTGTAGTGCTTGCGTAGGTAGATAGTCATAATTGATAAAACTGGTTAACCAAGTAAATAAAATTTTGATAAAACCGATTAGAGGACGTCTAACTTGGTTTGCAGGGTTTGCATATGATGTGGCATAGCCTTTGTCATGATAATGAGATTATGTATGAGATGTTTATATGATGTAATGTTAAGTGACCTGCTCGTCATGGCATGATGGCTGGAGCCACAACATTGCCACCTTAATGTAAATATTTTAGAGATAGGTTACAGGTGATGGTGGCAAGACGTACACGAAAAACCCCGCGAGGAGAAGGTGTACCAAGGCGCGGGATGAGGAGCTATAATATTGTGCCATGGTGGAATTTCAGATTTTGGTGCCATGGCAACATTTTTGAACGGTCGCCATGGCAACATTTTCTGAGATTGCCACCACAACAATGTTTTTGAAACGGTTGCTATGGCAATGAAATATTGGCTGCCACGTTGCTTCAACTGAAGATTGAAGACAATCATGAAGATCTCCCGGCGCCCAGGGCTATATATACCATGTCATGCTATTATGGATTGCGTTTGATGTTTATCCCTTTGTTGTTTGCACCCTTTGATTGCGCAGTAGTCAATTATTAGGATGATCTCTCACAGTAAATATCAAGTTAAAAGGTGCTCTTCCTAGTGTTGCAACCATCTATAACACGTAGCATTTCGGAGTGCGTCATGTCCACATGAGTACAAACGGGACGTGAGGTGTAAGACGGGGATGGTCAGACCATGTATGCATATAACACTCGGTTGTGTTGAAGTTCTAGCAGAATCGTTCTGAGCTCGGAGCAGAAATCATCGAAAGATGAACAAGAGTCATATGGAGATATGATCGGCAAAAGTTTACCCACCGGTAAAAATTCTCGTCATCAGTGATGTCCACATCAATGGTTGAGAACTAGATTTGGATCTTGAATCACTCACTATTAATTATGAGAGATATTAATATGTGTGGAAGTGCACTTTAATATTAAAATTTGTCTTAATAAACTAGTGCAATATTAATTATGAATTATTTCTAAGATTATTTTTGTTTATCGTTGTAGATTAAATGGCTCGCAATATGTTCAACTTAGCCCCTATGCTTGAGAAAGAAAAGTTGGCTGCAAATGGTGGAAACTATGCGGATTGGATCCGCAACCTAAGATTTGTTCTCAGGAGTACTAAGAAGGAGTACGTGCTGGATCAGCCCCTAGGTGATGCTCCCTGAAAAGATGCACCACCAGAAGAAGTTGCTGCTTATACTGCTCGTAGTGATGACTATGAAGTAGTCCAGTGTCTCATGTTAACTTGCATGGATCCTGAACTACAGAAGCATTTTGAACGATCTACCACTCAATTTATAAATGGGTCACTAGAAATTCTGTACAAGAAATAGTCAAGGACTGAATGGTTTGAATTAACAAATGCCCTCATTGAATGCAAGATGAAAGAGGGTTCCTCAATGAGTGAGCATATAGTAAAGGTTGCCGGCTATGTTGATAGACTTGCTTCACTGGAATTTGGAATTCCGCCAACACTCGGTACAGATATTGTGCTTGCTTCACTCCCCCCATCTTATGATGGTTTTATCATGAATTACAACATGAATGGGATGGAGAAAAGTGCAAACGAGTTGTTTGCTATGCTCAAAACTGTGAAAGCTAGCATGCAGAAGAACAAAGAAGTGTTGATGGTCAACAAAACTACCTGTTTCAAAAAGAAGGGCAAGTCCAAGAAGAAATTTACTGGTGCCAGTAAGACCGTCTCTCAGAAGAAGAACAAGGGCGGAGCCTCTAAAGAGACTGAATGTTTCCACTGCAAACAGAAGGGTCACTGGAAGCAGAACTACAAAAAATATTTGGTAGGCAAGAAGAATGGTTCTTTCGGTAAAGGTATAAAATTTGTACAAAGTTAATGTTATTTATCTTGTTTCTGTAAGTCACAAGTATTTGATACTTATCGATCGCTTTTGTGTGCAATCTAATGCAGTGACTACAAAAAGCTCAGAAGTTGAGAAGAAATAAAGACGTGATGCTAGTCAAGGATGGTGATGGGATCACTGCTCAGGATCAATAGAATCATGGCTTTAGTTTATCTATAAGATTCATCTTATGATCAAATAATAGTTATTGTGTTTCGGAGTTGTATAAGACATTATGTTTTGGATTATGCGACGGATGTTCTTATAATGTTTTGGACAATAGTTGTTAAAATGGTTATAAGAATATGCTTGGATTTACCGCAAATTTTTGATGGTTTATTCAATGAATCTTGATTTGAATTTTTTTACATTAATGCTAAACATCTTAAGAAGGATGATATATCACTGCTTGGCTTTATCACGGAAATAGTCTTCATATAGATGAAGCATTGAAATCTTTTAATTGAGAAATCAAAAAAATACATGATGATGTATGAAGTGTGATAAACAAGCCATGACACAATGGATAATAATACTTCATTGAAAGATTAGGTAAATATGATTTACTTATAAAATCTGAAATATTTGAATTTTAGAATGTATTTGAAGAGTTCAAATATCTTATAATGAAGATAAGGATCATTATGACAAAAGATAAAGTAATTCTTCAAGAATGAAGAAAATTATCTAAGTTATAAGTTTAGTAAAAACACTCAAATATTTATGGAATTATTTATTACCTATCTACATTTATACTTTGGGGTATAAATTGAAACGGCAGGATATACACTAAACAGAGCACCGCATATTAGTCTCGTTAATGAAACCATAAGAGTTATGGAAATTATGAACCAAATAAAAGTTTTAGGATATCTTAAAGAAAGGATTTGGGTTCCTTCCATTGAAATGTTCATAAGGCAAAATGTTTGACACAAATGAAAACTTTTTCAAGAAAAGTTTTTCTTGTCAGAGAAATAAGTGGGAGGACATTATAGCTTAGAAATGATTATTGAACCCCTAACGTTAATAACCAGAATTAACAAACTGGAAATTATTCCGATAGATTGTCTGCAAAATAAACCGTAAGTTACTTCATTTGATGTAGAAATTCTATAGCTTGTAACTGGTTTATACAAATCAGGAATATTGATGAATTTTTGAAATTTTACAAATGAGATATTCATCTCTGAAAGAAGATGAACTAGCACACTACAAGGAAACAATAGCGGTGCCCAGCTCAAAGGAATGGTTCGTAGCCATGCACACCAGAATAAATTTACAATTAAGTTTAGAACTTTATTGTAATTGTCGTAAATAAAACAAGTTTGGAACTTGGTTGATACTTCAAATATTTTTGAAGAAAGTGGATATTAAAACTAAGTTTCCTAAAAGGAAAGGATGTATGAATGATACAACCAGAAAGGTTTTAAAATCCTCAAAGACACTGGATAAAAGTGCAAACTTCAAAAGAGTTTTTGAAGATTATAACAAGTGAGCTGATATTGAGATTTTGATCTTATCAAAGGAACCTTGTGTATATAAATAACTCAGTGGGAGCTATATAGTATTTGTGGTCTCATATGTTGGAATGGAAATAATATAACTTCTTAGCAAAAATAAAATGTTTTTGAAACATGTTTCATCAAAAACAAGGCAAAATATTGGGCATAAAAGAATCTATAAAGATAGATCAATATTTCTGATTGAGCTTAAAACTTTACGTATTTTGAAAAGGAGAAATTGTTTCTCTCAGTGTCATATAACTAGATGCTTTTAAGCATGAGTAGATGAAAGTAATTCATCTTGATAGTTATAATATATATGAAAAGGGAAAAAGTGTTTTACTAAGTGTTAGAATAGATATAAGGATTCAAAAGAATAATGTATTATTTTTCACCATATGAAGTAAAAATTATTATTGTGAATGTATGAATATCAACTCATGATTGATATAATTAGGACTATGATAGTTAATTATTATGAACAATATTGATTCTAAACGATAATTTATGTTTTTGAAAACATTAGATGTTTCAATGTTGTTTGAATCAAGAAGAGTCTTGATATAAAAGGGTATATCCAATAATCAAGAAATGTCTTCATATAATTGGATATTACAAAAGTTGTAAAGAACCCCATTAACAATATATTGAGAATATGGCCAATCAAGAAGAGTCTTGATATAAATAGGTAAAATTCAATAATCAAGAAATGACTTGATATAATTGGATATTACAAAAGTTGTAAGAAACCCATAAACATTATGAATAATGGACAATCAAGAAGAGTCTTTGTATGAAAGGGTAGATCCAATAATCAAGAAATGTCTTGATATAATCTATTATATTATTAAGACGATAGAAAAGGAACGGTGGAGATTAAACAGTGTAAAACATAGATATTTTAATTGTTGAGATTAATTAAATCTGTAGTCTATTAAATCTGTAATCTAGCATACATGTGTCACATGGGCCACAAAAGAGTTTGCATCAGCCACGACTTGATATTAGGCCGGACGCACAGTTGTTTTTGTCATGCAAGTCTGTCATGTATGTTTCTACAATGGAAAAGTGCAATCAGGTCTACGTATAGGAGAAGGACACGTGCAAGTTTGCAATGCCACGATCAACATGTAAAATCTATAAGCAAAGCAAGGGACGTGCAGTTTTTTTTAGGGGGATAAGGGACGTGCAGTTTTTTTTGGAACGGACGGACATGCAGCTGATTCTGATTGGAGTTCTATAAGACCAGAAAACAAAAAACAAAGCTAGCCATGTTACGTAGGCCAACCGGCCCAAATTTTTTTGTTTGAAGAGTATTAGCCCAGCTTTTTTCTGTCAAGAATATCAGGCCCATTTCATCCGATTTAAAAGGCCATGGAGATTGAAACAAAAAAAGGGATTGCATATCAATTAGTCGGGGGAGAGAAGAGACCAACAAAGCAGAAAAGCCTACGAGAAGAAGTGAGAGGGATAAGAAAAGAGAATACACAAAATAACAACTAATCTATTATAGTATTATTAAAGCAAAAGATAAACTAGCCATCATGTACTTTCACAAAGGCTAAAATTATCTAAACCGTTGATTTCATATTTGAACGGTTAATATTTAAAAATCAATATACATCATGTATATGCGTTTCAGGTCCATCCCATGCGTTTCAGGCTGTAACACCCCATGTACTTAGCAACAGTGATCACCTTAGTTAATGCCATGTCAGCAAGTTTATCAGTGCCTAATCATCATTTGCATCATAATGCATTTCAAACTCCTAATTCAAACTTCAATTAAATTCAAAGTGGAAAATAGAAGTTGTTCAAATCAGAAACTAAAATGTTCAATAAATAGCAAATAATTCAGAGGCAATTATAAAATTGTAACCAACTTTATTGAGATTGCATAAGTGACCCTAACAGCCTCAAACAGTGACTGGAAACAATATTTAATAACCTTTTTATTAATCCAAAATTAATATGGAATAGTATTTACCCCAAACCAGTTTTTGCTGATAGGATATGTTGAATTGTGATTTATGGTGTAGGTCTCATATTTTACAAAACCCATTTAATGCCCAAACAATTTACAAAACAGAAAAGAAAAGAAAACAGAAAAAGGGAAAATAGAAAAAGGCCTAAAACCTACTGTGCACTTAGGCCTACCGTCTATAGCACCGGCCCAGCCCACCCCGCGCCATCCCCCACCTCACGCACTGCTCACCGCGCCGCTGTCGAGCACCTGGAGCGCGCGCAGCCCGGCCCCCCCTCCGCGCGGTCGACAACGCGCCGCGCTTGCCGGGGAGGATAAGAGCAACTCCCCGCACCCCCCTGGCGAACCCTAGCTGCCTCACTCCCTATCCCTCGCCCTCTTCTGCTGCACCCAAGCGCCGCCATGTTCGGCCGAGGCTGAGCTGCGCGGCCACCGTCACCGGGGGGCCTCGCGAACGTGCCCACCGTGTTCGCCGTCGTCGCCTGCTTCGACCGCGCCAAAGAACCGAAGCCAGGAGCCACCGCAGCGCCTCCCTGAGCCTTCTTCCTCACCGGATCGCCGCCGCATGCCATCGCTGATTCCGGCCAACCCACGCCTTCCCCGAGCCCGCTTTGCACCTCTGCAGGATCGCTCTGAGCTCCCCTTCCTTCTCCCCCTTGTTGCGCTCTGTTTCCGCCAACGTAGCCCCCTCTCCCCGTCATGCCCGAGCTCGTCCTTCGGCGACCATTTGGTCCCGCACCTGTGCCCGTTTAGCTCGCCCGCGCGCATAGGGCCTCGCTAGCCTTTTGCCTCGCCCATTTGCACACTGCTGCTGCTGATCCACTTCGCCCGAAGCTCGTCGTCCGCCGCGGTGCTCGCCGCCGGCGATTCCGACCACCTCGGCCCGTGAGACCACCGCAGAACGACGCGGCTCGGAACGCCCGATTAAACGCGCCAAAGCCCGCCCTAATTGGTGCACCGTAGACAAAACCCGGGCTCGTCGGAGTTCGGCGCCGCGCTCGAGCTCGCCGGTGCCGACGTGGCTGCCACTTGGCACCGCGGGCCCCTCCCCGTGCCACTGACCACGGGCCCCACTGGGCCCCGTTGACCTCGGTCAACTCTGACTGGGCGCCCCTGTCTCGCTGACATGCGGGCCCCACCCCCATTAAACAAATTAATAAAAAGAATAATTAGTTAGTTAGTTAATTAGTTAATTAACTGACTAAACACTCACTGACCAGTAGGGCCCATCGTCTAATTAAGTTAATTAAATTAAACTAACTCTGTTTAGTTAGCACTATCACTGACATGTGGGTCCCATTGGACCCACCTGTCTGGTTTGACTGGTCAACCGACCAGTTGACCTACTGACGTCACTCTGATGTCATGCTTGCGTCATCATCTACTATTCTGGATAATTCAAATTTAATTAAATAATTAAATTCTAGAAAATGATTAAAACTTTAGAAAATCATATAAAATAATCCGTAACTCCGATGAAAATAATTTATATATGAAAGTTGCTCAGAATTTCGAGACGAATCCAAATACGTGGTACGTTCATCTGTCAGATGCCCCTAGCTACCTGAATATGGAACTTTTTGCCTAATTTCAATAAATGAATAGTGCTCAACTTTAATTAAATAAATCCAAATAAATTCCTAAAATTAACTAAAACATTTAGTTAGGCAGTAGAACACCCCGGCATATCATTTAGACATGTCATGCATATTGTTTGCATTTTGCCGTGTATTTATTGTTTCTCTCCCACTCCTTCTCTCTCGATAGACGCCGAGACCGACGCCGTTGCAGCTGGGTACGACTACGCTACAGACGAGCAGCCCGTTGACGACCCGTCCTTCTTGCCAGAGCAACCAGGCAAGCCCCCCCCTCCCCTTGAGCATCCAGATATCACCCATTCCATTTCTCCTGCTTGCATTAGATTTTGCTACGGTTACTGTTTATTCCTATTCTGATGCATAGCCTGCTTTTGTAACCTGATTATTGTTACCTTACCTGCCTATGTTAAACTGCTTAGTATAGGTTGGTAGTGAACCATCAGTGACCCCCACCACCTTACCCTTATTGCCCCTGCTTGATCATCGATGACTCGATCAATGTGATCGTTGACCAAAGACCGACACATCACCTCACCCCCCCCCCTTAGTTGTACGACTCTGTATAGTTACTCTCGAGTGCCGAGGGTGATACCTCGTAACGCACTCCTGATGAATACTCTGCAGTGTGGCTGTTCGGTCATGGTCATCGAGGGTGATTACTCCTTCTCCACTTCCGATACGACTCTGTCGTGCAACCCCTCAATGTGAACCTCAAGGGTGATGCCTCATACGTTCACCCTGATGATTTCATTGAGTGGAATCCACCAAGGGTGATTCCTCGTGGTTTCCCCCTTGATGTTATGACCGCACGATTACTTTGACCTTTGTTACAGGCGGGTCGACCCTGATGGGTGCCCGCAGGGGATCTATGTTGTCAGGTGTGCCGGAAGGGCACTCGAGTGTGATATTGTGGCGGAGCTTCAGAAACTCTGATTATCTCTGCGTGTTAATAAAGGAGCCTAATTGGATTTGGGTATTTGATCTGAGTGGGTTGACGTGCCCTATATGCACTACCACCATGCAGGATTATGGTTTATGGGGCCCTCTATGTCGTACGTTCCTCCCGAAAGCTCTTCAGACGTCACGGTTCACCGTGCGGGCTGATTGTCGGGAATGGGCTGGATACTTCATTGACGAGTTCAGTGTCGCGCCTGCACCCCGGCCAGTCTCACAACGCCCAGGGTGCCCAGGGCGATGGCCCAAGACCTCTGGCTGCATAGGTTAGTCCGGCATGCTGACCTCTCTGCTGAGTCTAGGTAGGGCGCTGCTTCGTGTTGATCTTCCGAGGCCGGGCATTATCCAGCAAGTGTGTTCGACCAGAGTTGATCGAGCGTGTTGGGTAACAGTAGTGCACCCCTGCAGGGATGAATAATCTATCGATAGCCGGTCCTATGGTAAAGGACGCTCAGTTTGTATATCCTGATCTACTACTTGAATTGGATACTTGTTACTTAATTGAATCTTCGGGATCGCTTTCTCGCAGGGAGTCGAGGAAAGATCTCTAGGCTTACTTCAACATGTTTGCTTAATAAAATGCTATTCTACTCTCTTCTATTGCTGCAAGATGGTGGCTTTGTGAAGATGTTTGAAGATGCTAGTCTTCGATAGGACTAGGCCTTCTCTCTATTCTGGCATTTCTGCAGCCCAGTCCACATATACAACCTTTCCCCTTTGATAATGTTGCATATGTAGTGTAGATCCTTGCTTGCTGAGTACTTCAGATGAGTACTCACGGTTGCTTTTCTTCCTCTTTTTCCCTATATTCGCCTACTTGGTGATACAACAGACGATGGAGCCCAGGATCCAGATGCCACCACAGGAGCTTACTACCAGGAGGGTCCAGACGGCACGTACTACTGGATCGAGCCAGCCGACCAGGAGTAGGATCGGAGGCTCCCTGGCAGGAGGCCTACACCTTTCGATCTAGAGTCGTTGTTTGTGCTAGCCTTCTTAAGGCAAAACATGTCTAACTATGTCTGTACTCAGATATTATTTGTATGACTGACTTATGTATTCGGATCCTCGTGATCCCTGGTCTGTAATATTGTGGATCTCCGTTTATTTGTGTTAGAGTTGTGTTGTGATATCTTCCCGTGAGTCCCTGATCTTGATCGTACATGTTTGCGTGTATGATTAGTGTACGATTGAGTCGGGGGCGCCACAAGTTGGTATCAGAGCCGACTGCCTGTAGGAAGCCCCCTTTCCAACTCCTTGGCCGAAGTTGAGTCTAGACATCAAAAAACTAATTTACTAACTTGGTTGTGTGGCTTACGGGCCCACATCGCCAACTGGGTGGTATTAGGATCTTTTATTCCTCTTCTATACTCTGGGACTCTGATCTCTTGTCTTTTCGGGTTAAATAAATTTTACTAACGCCGACACTTAGGATCTCGTAAATCTCGTCTACCCGGAGAGCTGGATATCTGTGCTTAATTCCTTCTCATTGATCTGATTAGTCTGATAATCATTTTCCTTTCCATTGTTTTGTTTAACCTTTCTCTCCGAGTTGTATTATACTTCTCATTGTCATGCTGACATGATAGCACCTAACGTTACCGTCGAAATTAAAGGGTTCGAATTCCTTGCCTCACCCATCGTCTTGAAATCTTCCACCATAGACCTCATCCTCGGAATGGATTGGTTGAAAGCTCACATTGCTTCGATCAATTGTGCCACTAAAGTTGTCCAACTTTTTCACCCCTCCGATGAGATAGTGAACTACACCGCCCGAATTACTCGGAACGCCGAAGCTCAGATATATGCTCTGAATGCTTTGAACGCCTCACCTATGGAAGGAATCGAGAACGTTCCTGTCGTTCAAGATTTTCTGGACGTCTTTCCAGAAGAACTTCCAGGAATACCCCCGGTTAGGGCTGTCGAGTTTGTCATTGACTTGAAGCCTAGCACTACCCCTATTGCGAAGCGTCCTTATAAGATGCCGCCGCATGAACTCCTTGAGCTTAAGGAAGAAATCGACAAGTCACTAAAGAAAGGTTTCATCCGCCCCAGTTCCTCTGCTTGGGGAGCACCTTCACTCTTCGTTAAGAAGAAGGATGGAACTAACCGATTGGTTCAGGATTATCAGCCCATTAACCAAGCCACAATCCAGAATAAATACCCACTGCCCCGGATCAATGATCTTTATGATCAGCTTGCTGGATCCTCTGTGTTTTCTAAACTCGACTTGAGGTTGGGTTATCATCAGATCCGTGTTCGCGAAGAGGATATTCCGAAGACTGCCTTTGTTGCTCGATATGGCTCTTATGAGTACACCGTCATGTCGTTTGGCTTAACCAATGCTCTAGCAACCTTCTCCTGGTTGATGAACTATATCTTCATGGATTACCTCAACAAATTCGCCGTGGTTTATTTAGATGATATCCTTATATATTCCAAGAATGAAGAAGAACATGCTGAACATCTTCGACTTGTATTGGAGAAGCTTCGGGAACACCAGCTTTACGCCAAGTACTCTAAGTGTGAATTCTAGTTATCCGAAGTGACCTACCTTGGCCATGTGATTTCCAAGAATGGCATTGCTGTGAACCCCGAGCGAGTTCAGGCTATTCTTTATTGGACTCCCCCGAAGAATGTTAAGCAAGTCAGGAGTTTTCTCACACTCGTTAGTTATTGCCGTCGATTCGTTGAGAACTTTTCCAATATTGCAAAGCCACTGACTGACCTGCTCCACAAAGGTCTTAAATTTGAGTGGACATAAAAATGTCAAGAAAGCTTTCAGACACTTAAGGATAAGTTAACATCTGCCCCAGTGCTAGCACCCCCGGATTCCCAAAAGGATTTCGTGATATACTGTGATGCATCTCTTCAAGGAATAGGCTGTGTCCTAATGCAAGAGCGTAAGGTGATTGCTTATGCCTCTCGACAATTGCATCCTCATGAAGAAAATTATCCAGTGCATGATCTTGAACTTTATGTGGTTATTTATGCCCTGAAGCTATGGCGACATTACCTTCTCGGTAACCATTGCGAGATATACACGGATCATCAAAGTTTGAAGTATCTATATACTCAACCAGATCTGAAACTTCGTCAACAAAGATGGCTCGAAACAATTGCCGATTATGATATGAATATCTCATATACCCCTGGAAAGGCTAATGTAATGGCCGATGCTTTGAGTCGCAAGGCTTATTGCAACAATCTTATGATTTAGGAAGCACAACCTGTTCTTTATGAAGAGCTTCGCAAATTGAACCTCCATATTGTTCCAAAGGGTTATCTCAATACCCTGGTTGTTGAACCGGATCTTGAGCACAGCATTAAGATTATACAAAAGTATGACTCTGAAGTTGAAAGGATTAAGCGATACCTCGAAAAAGGAAAGCCGTCAGAATTCCATCTTGATAATGATGGGATCCTATTCTTCCAACACCGTCTCTTCGTACCCAAGTTCAAGGATGAGAGAGAACACGTTATGAAAGAAGCTCATGACACTCCTCTGTCAATTCATCCTAGTAGCAAAAAGATGTACCGTGATATTTGTCAGAGATACTGGTGGCCTAATATGAAGCGAGACATTGCTCGTTATGTTTCTGAGTGTGACGTTTGCCGCCGCATTAAGGCAGAACATCAAAGGCCCGCTGGAACTCTGCAACCACTTGATATTCCTGAATGGAAATGGGACAAGGTCCAAATGGATTTCATTACTGGTTTTCCTAGATCTCAGAAGGGTCATGATGCTATTTTTGTCGTCATTGACCGATTCTCAAAGGTTGCTCACTTTCTGCCAGTTAAGGAGACAATCACTGCTAGTCAGTTAGCAGACTTGTATGTTTCCCGAATTGTGTCACTCCACGGTGTTCCGTTGGAGATCAGTTCTGATCATGGCAGCCTCTTTACCTCTAGATTCTGGAATAGTTTCCAAGAAGCTATGGGAACTCATCTGTTGTTCAGTACCACTTTTCACCCTCAGTCACAGGGTTAGGTCGAATGAGTTAATCAAGTGCTCGAAGCTATGCTTCGAGCTTGCGTCATCTCCTTCGGTAAGAAGTGGGAAGAATCTCTCTTGTATGCCGAATTCTCTTACAACAATAGCTACCAAGCTAGTTTGAAGATGGCACCGTTTGAAGTTATATACGGACGTAAGTGTCGAACCCCTCTAAATTGGTCAGAAATTGGGGAATGCTCACTCGTCGGACCGGACATTATCCAACAAGCTGAAGAACAAGTCCGCATTGTCCGTGAACATCTGAAAACTGCTCAGTCTCGTCTGAAGAGCAACTATGACCGAAAGCACCAGGAAATGGTCTATCAACCTGGCGAGCAAGCCTACCTCCGCGTCACTCCGTTGAAAGGCACTCATCGGTTCGGAATCAAAGGCAAGTTAGCTCCTCGCTACATTGGCCCGTTCCGTATTCTTGCCCGTCGAGGAGAAGTGGCATATCAGTTGCAATTGCCGCCAAATCTTTCCCAAGTGCATGATGTCTTTCATGTATCCCAACTCCGTCGTTGCTTCAAGGATCCTATTCGATTTGTGGATCATGAAATGCTTGAATTGCGGGAAGATCTGTCTTATCCAGAATATCCCATCAGTATTCTTGATCAAGCTAAGCGTCGAACTCGTCAGAAGTCGATCAAATTCCTCAAGGTTCAGTGGTCGAATCATTCTGAAGATGAAGCCACTTGGGAATGCGAGGATCGTCTTCGCGAAGAATACCCCGCTTTCTTTCAGTCTTCCTCTTAATTCTCGGGACGAGAATTCTTGTTAGTGGAGGAGAGTTGTAACACCCCATGTACTTAGCAACAGTGATCACCTTAGTTAATGCCATGTCAGCAAGTTTATGAGTGCCTAATCATCATTTGCATCATAATGCATTTCAAACTCCTAATTCAAACTTCAATTAAATTCAAAGTGGAAAATAGAAGTTGTTCAAATCAGAAACTAAAATGTTCAATAAATAGCAAATAATTCAGAGGCAATTATAAAATTGTAACCAACTTTATTGAGATTGCATAAGTGACCCTAACAGCCTCAAACAGTGACTGAAAACAATATTTAATAACCTTTTTATTAATCCAAAATTAATATGGAATAGTATTTACCCCAAACCAGTTTTTGGTGATAGGATATGTTGCACTGTGATTTATGGTCTAGGTCTCATATTTTACAAAACCCATTTAATGCCCAAACAATTTACAAAACAGAAAATAAAAGAAAACAGAAAAAGGGAAAATAGAAAAAGGCCTAAAACCTATTGTGCACTTAGGCCAACCGTCTACAGCACCGGCCCAGCCCACCCCGTGACATCCCCCACCTCACGCACTGCTCACCGCGCCGTTGTCGAGCACCTGGAGCGCGCGCAGCCCGGCCCCCCCTCCGCGCGGTCGACAGCGCGCCGCGCTCGACGGGGAGGATAAGAGCAACTCCCCGCACCCCGCTGGCGAACCCTAGCCGCCTCACTCCCTCTCCCTCGCCCTCTTCTGCCGCACCCGAGCGCCGCCACCTCGCGAACGTGCCCACCGTGCTCGCCGTCGTCGCCTGCTTCGACCGCGCCAATGAACCGAACCCAGGAGCCACCGCAGCGCCTCCCCGAGCCTTCTTCCTCACCGGATCGCCGACGCACGCCGTCACTGATTCCGGCCACCCCACGCCTTCCCCGAGCCCGCTTTCACCTCTGCAGGATCGCTGTGAGCTCCCCTTCCTTCACCCCCTCGTTGCGCTCCGTTTCCGCCACCGTAGCCCCCTTTCCCCGTCATGCCCGAGCTCGTCCCCGCACGAGCTCATCGCTGGCGGCCCTTCGGCGACCATGTGGTCCCGCGCCTGTGCCCGTTTAGCTCGCCCGCGCGCGTAGGGCCTTGCTAGCCTTTTGCCTCGCCCGTTTGTGCACTGCTGCTGCTGATCCACTTCGCCAGAAGCTCGCCGTCCGCCGCGGTGCTCGCCGCCGGCGATTCCGACCACCTCGGCCCATGAGACCACCGCAGAACGACATGGCTCGGAATGCCCGATCGAACGCGCCAAACCCCGCTCTAATTGGTGCACCGTAGACAAAACCCGGGCTCACCAGAGTTCGGCGCCGCGCTCGGGCTCGCCAGCGCACTCCGGTGGCCGGTGCCGACGTGGCTGCCACTTGGCACCGCGGGCCCCGCCCCGTGCCACTGACCACGGGCCCCACTGGGCCCCTTTGACCTCGGTCAATGCTGACTGGGCGCCCCTGTCTCGCTGACATGCGGGCCCACCCCCATTAAACAAATTAATAAAAAGAACAATTAGTTAGTTAGTTAATTAGTTAATTAACTGACTAAACACTCACTGACCAGTAGGGCCCACCGTCTAATTAAGTTAATTAGATTAAACTAACTCTGTTTAGTTAGCACTGTCACTGACATGTGGGTCCCATGGACCCACCTGTCTGGTTTGACTGGTCAACCGACCAGTTGACCTACTGACATCACTCTGATGTCATGCTTGCCTCATCATCTACTATTCTGGATAATTCAAATTTAATTAAATAATTAAATTCCAGAAAATGATTAAAACTTTAGAAAATCATATAAAATAATCCGTAACTCCGATGAAAATAATTTATATATGAAAGTTGCTCAGAATTTCGAGACGAATCCAAATACGTGGTCCGTTCATCTGTCAGATGCCCCTAGCTACCTGAACATGGAACTTTTTACCTGATTTCAATAAATGAATAGTGCTCAACTTTAATTAAATAAATCCAAATAAATTCCTAAAATTAACTAAAACATTTAGTTAGGCAGTAGAACACCCCGGCATATCAATTAGACATGTCATGCATATTGTTTGCATTTTGCCGTGAATTTATTGTTTCTCTCCCCCTCCTTCTCTCTCGATAGACGCCGAGACCAACGCCATTGCAGCTGGGTACGACTACGCTACAGACGAGCAGCCCGTTGACGACCCGTCCTTCTTGCCAGAGCAACCAGGCAAGCCCCCCCCCCCCCCCTTGAGCATCCAGATATCGCCCATTCCATTTCTCCTGCTTGCATTAGATTTTGCTACGGTTACTGTTTGTTCCTATTCTGATGCATAGCCTGCTTTTGTAACCTGTTTATTGTTACCTTACCTGCCTATGTTAAACTGCTTAGTATAGGTTGGTAGTGAACCATCAGTGACCCCCACCACCTTACCCTTATTGCCCCTGCTTGATCATCGACGACTCGATCAATGTGATCGTTGACCAGAGACCGACACATCACCTCACCCCCCCCCCCTTAGTTGTACGACTCTGTATAGTTACTCTCGAGTGCCGAGGGTGATACCTCGTAACACACTCCTGATGAATACTCTGCAGTTTGGCTGTTCGGTCGTGGTCATCGAGGGTGATTCCTCCTTCTCCACTTCCGATACGACTCTGCCGTGCAACCCCTCAGTGTGAACCTCGAGGGTGATGCCTCATACGTTCACCCTGATGATTTCATCGAGTGGAATCCACCGAGGGTGATTCCTCGTGGTTTCCCCCTTGATGTTATGACCGCACAGTTACTTTGACCTTTGTTACAGGTGGGTCAACCCTGATGGGTGCCCGCAGGGGATCTATGTTGTCAGGTGTGCCGGAAGGGCACTCGAGTGTGATATTGTGGTGGAGCTTCAGAAACTCTGATTGTCTTCGCGTGTTAATAAAGGAGCCTAATTGGATTTGGGTATTTGATCTGAGTGGGTCAACGTGCCCTATACACACTACCACCATGCGGGATTATGGTTTATGGGGCCCTCTACATCGTGCGTTCCTCCCGAAAGCTCTTCAGACGTCACGGTTCACCGTGCGGGCTGATTGTCGGGAATGGGCTGGATACTTCACTGACGAGTTCAGTGTCGCGCCTGCACCTCGGCCAGTCTCGCAACGCGCAGGGTGCCCAGGGCGATGGCCCAAGACCTTTGGGTGCATAGGTTAGTCCGGCGTGCTGACCTCTCTGCTGAGTCTAGGTAGGGCGCTGCTTCGTGTTGATCTTCCAAGGATGGGCATTATCCAGCAAGTGTGTCCGACCAGAGTTGATCGAGTGTGTTGGGTAACAGTAGTGCACCCCTGCAGGGATGAATAATCTATCGATAGCCGGTCCTACGGTAAAGGACGCTCAGTTTGTATATCCCGATCTACTACTTGAATTTGATACTTGTTACTTAATTGAAGCTTTGGGATCGCTTTCTCGCAGGGAGTCGAGGAAGGATCTCTAGGCTTACTTCAACATATTTGCTTAATAAAATGCTATTCTACTCTCTTCTATTGCTGCAAGATGGTGGCTTCGTGAAGATGTTTGAAGATGCTAGTCTTCGATAGGACTAGGCCTTCTCTCTATTCTGGCATTTCTTCAGCCCAGTCCACATATACAGCCTTTCCCCTTTGATAATGTTGCATATGTAGTGCAGATCCTTGCTTGCTGAGTACTTCGGATGAGTACTCATGGTTGCTTTCCCTATATTCCCCTACTTGGTGATACAATAGACGATGGAGCCCAGGAGCCAGATGCCACCACAGGAGCTTACTACCAGGAGGGTCCAGACGGCACGTACAACTGGATCGAGCCAGCCGACCAGGAGTAGGATCGGAGGCTCCCAGGCAGGAGGCCTATGCCTTTCGATCTAGAGTCGTTGTTTGTGCTAGCCTTCTTAAGGCAAAACCTGTCTAACTATGTCTGTACTCAGATATTATTTGTATGACTGACTTATGTATTCGGATCCTCGTGATCCCTGGTCTGTAATATTGTGGATCTCCATTTATTTGTGTTAGAGTTGTGTTGTGATATCTTCCCGTGAGTCCCTGATCTTGATCGTACATGTTTGCGTGTATGATTAGTGTACGATTGAGTCGGGGGCGTCACACAGGCACACCGTTGGCCGTCCGTGTAGGAGTCCATTTTAGAATCAAAGTAGTATATATGCATTTTTCTTTTCTAATATGTACGCATGCAACCATGCAGGTTCAAATACCAAAAGTAGTATATACATGTTTTAATGTGTAATTAATGTCTATCACTATTTACTAAATGTATATGAAGTTAGTGCATGTGTGTATATCAATGTCCAATGAAAGATTTAACATTAGCTATCTCTGTGTTGTACTCTCACGTGGTCCAAATCCAAAGTCACAAATCGACCCAGGGCTATATAAAGTTCATTTTTTGATTTACAAATGGTTCCGGTGATTTATAAAGTCCTTTAAAAAAAGAATGGTACAAATAATAATTAAATATCTGAAATATTCTTTTATAAGTAGTACATACAAATGCTTACTGTATTCCTTTACAATCCATGTAGAAATTTATTAATTTGTGTATGACAAAAAAACTATACTTATTTGAATCTATAATGGAATTACTATTTAATATTATAGATCCAGATGTTATTCCTTTTATTTTAGGCTACAAATGAAAATATTGAACAATGAATTTGCACCTATATGTAGAGAACATCTACCTATTCACGTCATATTGTTTAGAAAATAGTCTGAAACTCACTAAAAAAATGTCCTCAAACATATAAGTGTGATTATGTTTCCCCTTTTGAAAATTCTGGGCTACAAGGAGCCCTGGCAGCAAATGAGCGCACAAGGTTTGCAACTCTATACATGATTTCCCTCATTCTACCTAGGTAGTTTTTACCGACGAGAGAAACCAAAAGGCCAGACAAGCTTTCCTATATTGAGAAGTCTTAGCAAATAGTTTTGTGGAAAGGTGAAAAGTGACCATTCACAATATCATCTTTGAATGTGCTCTATGCAGGATATGAATGATCACTTCCTAGCGAGGCTATTCTACACAAAATTACTAGCTAGGCCACTCGCATATCCGACTAGAAAATTGTGTATATCACGACGAAGTGTTAGAAGCACACCTTTTGTATGTCGATGAATAAAAGAAAACCAACTCTTCGATACGAGCTTTTAGTTATTTACTGAGATTTGTGTAGTTTGATGGTGGAACTCCAGCTTAGCATTAAAAAGTTCAATTAAAATAATGGTATGCATTTGGTAAAGGTTACAATGTTATAGATAAATCATACTTGAAATTCATCAAATACACCTAGAGTGCTTCTATACCTGGACTACTTTGAAATTGGGTACAAATTTATCTACCTATTCGATATCTATAAACCCTATGTGGCACCCAGGTGGCAATTGTCATTGTAAGCAAATGTACGAGAGAAGATAAAAGGACAAAGTTAAAGGATTTTTTAATAAAAAAACCCAACATATGATTAGTCCTAAGAAGGTAAATGGTAGAAGGATAGACTGGGTCCAACCTTTAGAAAAAAATCAATAATACATATATAAACAATTGCATTGAACTAGATTGACAAACAATCAACATACAAAACTATAAAAAAGATAAGCTAGCATGGAAACAATTAACACAAAAATACCATGTCAGTACAAATAGGGTGAGAAATCTTTATTAAAATGAAAAAATAGACCTGGTTGATTAGGATAAATAGACGGCTAACAAATAAGCCACCAATCTAAAAAGTATCCATTGGTTTACATGGTGAACGTGCATGTGTGAATGCTAGCTGTCTTTATTTATTTCTACTTAGCACAAATCTAATGCACTGTAATGCAAATATTTCTCCATAAATGCAACCAAGTTTTCACTAAAGATAGAATAGCCAACATTTTTGATAGTTTATCAATTTTTTAAGATATAATAATACCAAATATAATGATATAATCATCTAGCCGCGTGAATGCGTGGGTGGCCCAGCTAGTTGGGTATTATAAAAGTTGTAATAAGCCCATAAACATTATATTATGACTATGGCCGGTCAAGAAGAATCTTGATATAAATGGATGAATCCAAAATATGATTCTAAGTGCAATGAGTCTAAATGATATTTTATAAAGTATTATAGCTCAAAGCAAGGTGGATTAAGACCCTGCAAATAGACAAAACTGGCATAAATATTTCTAAGTTTTGAATATGTCAAAACAAATGACAAAAGCTCTACCACAAGCAAAGCATAAGTAACACCAAAATAACCATAGGTGTTTGTAAAACCATGCAACTAGATTATTGACTCTAGTGCAAGTGGGAGACTGTTGGAAATATGCCCTAGAGGCAATCATATTGTATTATTATATTTCCGTTATTCATAATTAAGAGTTTATATTTCATGCTATAACTGTTATGATCCTGGAATATGCGATTTAGTGCAAAACTCATATGCACGTGTGAAATGATAAACGGTAAACAATAGCTTCCCGGTCTCGCCTCTAAGACCGGCTCAAGTGTTGTTGGTGATCATGTTTTTTGGATCTTAGGATATCGTTAAGTGTAATGATAGTCCTAAAACAACATTGAGGGTATGACGTTAGAAGAACGATCATATTGAATCGACCCAATACTTGTCTGTTATACTATGTGATCATATCGTCTGAAATCATCTGTTATAAGACGGAGTGTTAGCATGTGTTTTAGTTCCTCGGACCATGAGAGTGTCTCGGTCACTTCCTACTGGATGGTGGGCTTTAGGGTTGCTCAAACGTCATCTGTAACAAGGTGATCATAATGATAACTTTCAGGTGCACCGGAAACTTTGACAAGTGACCAGACAGCTCAAGAGTGGGATTTGCTTCTCCGATGATGGAGACATATTCTTATGGCCCTCTCGGTGTGAAAGCATCCATCATCGTCTGGCCAGACATAGGTGACTACGTCACAGGGATGCCGGAACACGTCAACGAGAAAGAAGAACAAAACCGATAACGGGAGCAACGATATAGTGAGCTTGGTGATGACTCAAGAGGATACCGATGCACACCGGGTTTTGTAAAGCATTGTGAAGCAAAGGTAACATCACATGATAACCAAAGGTTCACTCGAATATCATTCGTGTAATCATAGGGACCAATATGGGTTTCCACGGTTCCGCTATCGGTCATTGAATGAAGGGGTTTCATTCATGTCTATGATTACCGAACCTATGGGGTCACAAGCTTAAGGTAATCATGATCTGCTGAGTGTTAGTAGGATAGGAGTGATGATAATATATTTGTTTAATTGTTTCATTAATATCCAGAATAGCTTCGAGAGGTTCCGGAAGTCTTTCGGGGTCACCGGAAGGGTTTCGGTGAATATCGGGTAATATCGGGTATTACCGATTAATATATATAGGTGGAAAATGTTTTCGGAGATTTTAAATTAATATATATTATGCTCTAAAAATGTTTTGAAAAATATATATTTAATTTAATATCAACTGGCCAAATAAGGCCATGAGGTGGAGAAGGAGTTGGGCCACAAGGGCTCAACAAGGGAGGCGCCCCCCCCCCCCCTTCCATTTCCTAAAGGGGGGCCGAATCCTACTTGGAGGGGAAGTCCTACTCCCCCTCCCTTGGCCGGCGCCCCAAGGGGGATCTTTCCCCCTTGGTGGCAGCCCTCTCCCCCCCCCAATCCTATATATACTAGAGGATTTCCACCCTATGAGGAAAACAAGTTTTTGAGCCTCCTCTAGTTGATCTAGTGCACGTTCTAGTTGGTCCTAGTTGACTAATTGGAGCGAGCCCTAGCCACCTCTAATCCTCATAATTAGAAGCCCCGTGTGGTTCTAATCTTCTCCCCCTAATTATCCGGCGATGATTAGCTCTGGACGGTGAAGCGCTGCCGGATCGTGAAGACCGTACGCTTGCAACCAAGTAGAGCGGTCGTGCTTTCGGTCTTCCGTTCGAGGGATCGTTCATGGGAAGTTCGTGGGATCATCATCAATGTTCGAGGGGCTTTGTGACGCCCCCGGCCCGATCGTGCACTAATCATACACGCAAATGCACACGATCAAGCCTAAGGACTCACGGGAAGATATCACAACACAACTCTAAAACATAAATAAAGTCATACAAGCTTTATATTACAAGCCAGAGGCCTCGAGGGCTCGAATACATAAGCTTGCGAACAAGCGTCAGCGGAAGCATCAGATATCTAAGTACAGATATGAAATAGAAACAGAAAGGCCTTTAGAAAGGCGGGGCAAAATAAAACACTATGATCGAAAGGCGTAGGCCTCCTGCCTGGGACCCTCCGATCCTACTCCTGGTCGTCAGTCAACTCGTAGTAGTATCCAACCTCTGGGTAGTAGTAGTAGTAGTCGACAGGGCATCTGCCTCAGGGGCTCTGTCCTCTGGTCGCGACAAACTGATATGGGGAGAAAAGGAAAACAAAGCAACCGTGAGTACTCAGAAGTACTCAGCAAGCAAGGATCTACACTACATATGCAACATTTTCAAAGGGAGGCTGTATATGTGGACTGAGCTGCAGAAATGCCAGAATAGAGAGAAGGCCTAGTCCTATCGAAGACTAGCATCTTCAGAGGACTTGCAGCAGTAGAAGAGAGTAGAACAGTACAATATCATGTAGTAGTATCATTAAGTCTCATCCTCACCCAGAGATCCTTTCTCGACTCCCTGCGAGAAAGCAATCCCAGAGCCATACAGTCATCAACCTCGTCTGGAGATCCCTTCTCGACTCCCTGCGAGAAGCAATCCCAGAGCCATAGTATCCAAGTATCCAGTTCTAAATTGTATCAATCAGGATACAACTCCGAGTGTCCTTTACCGTAGGACCGGCTATCGATAGAAGTATTCTTCCCTGCAGGGGTGCACCAACTTACCCATCACGCTCGCTTAACTCCGGCCGGACACACTTTCCTGGGTCATGCCCGGCCTCGGCCAAACAACACACCGCAACCCTACCTACAGCTCAGCAGAGAGGTCCCCGTCGGTCTATATCCTAGGTGCTCAGGGGTCATGGGCCATCGCCCTGTGCACTCTGGGTCGTTGCGAGCAGAGCGAATCTCGGTACCACCCCTCAGGATGGCACCGGCCCAGCCCGGCCGCAGTGCTGAACTGGACGTCTGACAGAGCTTTTGGCTGATGCATACGATGCAGAACGCCCATACTATGCCCACGTGATGGTTAGTGCTATCAGACCAAAGGCCTGCTCGGATCAAATATCCAAATCGTTAGGACTAGGGGCTTGCGGTAATGAGCAGAGACTCACGAAAGATGTGACCCCGTCGCCCCGTCTCGAGGACTTGCTGCAAGGGTTAAGAATGCCCGGCCGCGCCTCGTATTCATCACTCGGGCACCATACAGGCACCCGTCTTCACAACACTCGCCTCTCAGGCGCACGCGGGTACCCCTCAGGGTCGACCCGCCTATCCAAGTAACAGTGTAAAGTCCAAGTATTCGTGTGTCCATAACATCAGGGGAATCCGAGGTATCACCCTCGTTGGATTCCTACTCGATGTGTCTGTCAAGGTGAACTCGGAGGAATCACCCTCGCTGGGTTCACACTTGAGGTGTTGTACGACAGCGTCGTTATCGGAAGCGGTGAAGGAGGAATCACCCTCGATGACCACGACCGAATAGCTACTCTACAGAGTTAACATCAGAAGTGCTACAAGAGGTTTCACCCTCGGCACTAGATAGTAACGCTGCAGTGTCGTTACAACTAAGGGGGGTGATGTGCGGTGTCGGGGCCTGGTCTTCAATCCCGTTGATCGGGTCTTCTTGATAATCCAGCGGGGCAGTCGGGATAAGTGGGGTCACTGATAGGTCTCTACCCAGCCTATACTAAGCAGTTTAGGATATGCAGGTAATTGTCAACAGTAGGATACAATAAACAGGCTATGCATCAGAATAGGTAAAGCAGTAGCAGCAGCAATTCTAATGCAAGCATGAGAAAATAGAATGGGCGATATCGGGATGATCAAGAGGAGGGGCTTGCCTGGTTGCTCGGCGACAAGGGTAAGGTCATCAATGGTGTCTTCGGGCTCCGGAGCTGCGTCGGCCTCGGGGACGATGTCGGTGTCGGGGGCTACCGAGAGAGAAGAGGGGGAGGAAACAGTATAAATACACAGCGAACAAGTGCAGCACAAAGCATAACATGGCAATACGCGGTGACGGAGGTGATCTAACGCAGTGCCGGGTGATACTGGCGAAGGTGGGATTCATTCGGGAATGTTTTCCCGTCTCCGGACATTTGTCAAACAGATGACCGGAGGGGAACGGTTGCATGTTCGGATAGTTAGGGACGTGTGACGGACGAACGGACCGCGCAATCGGATTCGTCTCGTCGTTCTGAGCAACTTTCATGTATAAAGTTTTTCGATCGGAGTTACGGATTAAAAGATATGATTTTCTAAAGTTTTTATTGATTTTGTGGAATTTATTTAATTATTTAAATCAACATTATCCGAAACAGTGTCTGCTGACGTCAGCATGACGTCAGGACCAGTGGGTCCCACCTGTCATACTCTGTTAGGTTTAATTAGGGTTTAGCTAATTAATTACTGATTAATTAAACAAACTAATTAATTAGACTAATTAAACAGGATTAATTAACTTAATTCATTTACTAATTAATTAATTAATTAACTAATTATTTATTTTATTAACTATTTTTATTTTATTTTTATTATTATTATTTTATTTTATTTAAACAGTTCTGGGCCGTGGGCCCCACTGGTCAGGGGCAGCGGGCGGACGTGTCCGGGCCGGCCTGTGCGGGCACCGGACATGTCCGGGCTCGCATAGCGCGCGCGGGCACCGGACGAGCGGGCGGCGGGCGCGGCCGGCGTAGGGCAGCGCGGCGCAGTGGCGCAGGTGGCCGGAGCGGCAGGGGCGGCGGCCGGAGCCGCGCGGGCGGCGGCGTGGGGCGGTGGCCGAAGCGGGGTAGCGCGGAGGCGGAGGCGGCGGTGGCCGCGGGTAGGCGCGTGCGCGCGCGCGGCGAGGGCGCAGCCCGGGCGCGGGCGAGCATGGCGCGGGCGCGGCCAGGGCGCGTCCGGCGCGCCTGCGGCGGGCGCGTGCGCGCGGCGAGCCGGGGGGAGGAACGGAGGAGGAGGGGCGGTGGCTCACCGCGGCGGTAGGGCACTGGCAGCGGGGCGCGGGGAGGATGGTGGGCACGGCGAGGAGGCGGCGCCGGCGGCGTCGGGCGCCGGGGAGGATGGAGGAGGGGATCGGGGGGGGAATGGATCGGGGGTTGGGGTTAGGGTTCGGGGTCCAGGGGGATAAGGGAGAGTGGGGGTGGGCCGGCATGGGCCAGCTGGGCTGGGGCCCAGTTGGGCCGGGGGACGGGGGGTGTTTCTCTTTTTCTTTTCTGTTTTGGTTTTTCTTTTGCCTTTTCTTTTTCTTTACTGTTTTGCAAATGTGTGGCCCCCATTAGAGTTTTGTAAAATATGAGAGCTGGCCCCCAATCACAGCACAATATATCCTACCACCAAAAACTAGTTTGGGGTAAATATCTTTTCATATCTATTTTAGATTAAATAAAAGGTAATTAAATATTGTCTTTAGTCACTGTTTGGGGATGTTTGAGTCACTTACCCAACTCCAATGATGTTGGTTTCAATTTTAGAATTGTCTCTGATTTATTTGCTATTTAATGAACAATTTAGTTTCTATGTTGGACAACTTTTATTTTCCACTTTCATTTAAATTTGGATTTTGACTTAGGAGTTGAAATGCAATATGATGTTAATGATGATCATGCACTGTTAAACATGATGACATGGCATAATCAAAAGGGTGATTACTGTAGTTAAACACCGGGGGTGTTACAAATCTCCTCTACTAACAAGAATTCTCGTCTCGAGAATTAAGAGGTAGAAGGAAAAAGTTCGGGGTATTCCGCACGAAGATTATCCTCGCGTTCCCAAGTGGCTTCATCTTCGGTATGATTTGACCACTGCACTTTGAGGAACTTGGTAACCTTCTGACGGGTCCGACGTTCAGCTTCATCGAGAATGCGGATCGGATGCTCCTTATAAGATAAGTCATCTTGCAATTCGAGCACCTCGTGATCCACAGCTCGGTGCGGAGATTCTTTGAAGCATTGACGAAGTTGCGTCACATGGAAGACGTCGTGAATATGGGAGAATTGCGGCGGCAACTCCAATTTATACGCCACCTGACCACGTCTAGCAATAATGCGGAAAGGACCAATGTAGCGTGGAGCTAGCTTGCCCTTGATTCCAAAACGGTGAGTGCCTTTCATCGGGGTGACTCGCAGATAAGCCTGATCACCAGGTTGATAAGTTAAACCCCATCGTTTGCGATCATAGTTGCTCTTCTGGCGGTCCTGAGCCGCCTTGAGATTTTCCCGGACAATACGAACTTGTTCTTCAGCGTGTTGGATAATTTCCGGACCCATGAGCGGTCGTTCCCCAGTTTCTGACCAATTCAGAGGGGTTCGACACTTACGTCCATAGAGTACTTCGAAGGGGGCCATCTTCAAGCTGGCTTGATAGCTGTTGTTATAAGAGAACTCGGCATACGGAAGAGATTCTTCCCATTTCTTGCCGAACGATATAACACAAGCCCGCAACATGTCTTCAAGCACTTGATTGACTCGTTCGACTTGGCCTTGAGATTGGGGGTGATAAGCTGAACTCCAGGTAATATGAGTTCCCATAGCTGTTTGGAAACTTTCCCAGAATTTGGAAGTGAAAAGGCCGCCACGGTCCGAACTGATCTCCTTCGGAATACCGTGGAGTGATACAATTCTGGAGATATACAACTCTGCTAACTGAATAGCAGTGATAGTCTCTTTGACGGGCAGAAAGTGTGCAACTTTAGAAAGTTGGTCGACGACGACAAGAATAGCATCGTGACCCTTCTATGATCTGGGAAGTCCTGTAACGAAATCCATCTGAACCTTGTCCCATTTCCATAGAAGAATAGGAAGTGGTTGCAGAATTCTAGCAGGCTTCTGATGTTCTGCTTTAACGCGACGACACACATCACATTCAGCAACATAGCGAGCAATGTCCTGCTTCATTTTAGACCACCAGTACCTTTGACGGAGATCACGATACATCTTGGTGCTGCCCTGATGAATAGACAACGGGGTATCATGTGCCTCCTTCATGACCTTGTCAGTCATGAGCTCGAAGCGAGGTACCACAATGCGGTTTCTGAAATACAAAGTTCCATCTTCAGACAGTGAGAAATCCCTGTACTTCATCAGATCAATTTCAGCATCTTTAGCTTGTGCACTCTTAATAGCGTTCTCAAGGTCTGGTTCAACAACCAAGGTTTTTAAGTATCCTTGAGGAACTATCTCGAGATTTAGCCTTCGAAGCTCTTCATACAGGAGTGGTTGCTCTAGCTGGACTTCAAGTTCACAGCAATAGGATTTGCGACTCAACGCATCAGCCATTACATTAGCCTTGCCAGGGGTATAAGAAATACCCAAATCATAGTCCGCAATAGTCTCCATCCATCTTTGCTGACGGAGGTTTAGAGATGGCTGAGTAAACAAGTACTTCACACTTTTATGATCCGTGTATATCTCGCAACGATTACCGAGAAGGTAATGTCGCCACAACTGCAATGCATAGATCACAGCAGCTAGTTCTAGATCATGTACCGGATAATTCTCTTCATGTGGGCGCAACTGACGAGAGCCATAGGCAATCACTTTACGCTCTTGCATTAGGACACAGCCTAATCCTTCACGGGATGCATCACAATAAATCACAAAGTCTTTGCGGGTATCTGGAGGAGACAGTACTGGGGCAGATGTTAGCTTGTCTTTGAGTGTCTGGAAACTTTTCTGACATTTTTCTGTCCATTCAAACTTAACGCCCTTGTGAAGCAGATCAGTCAAAGGCTTAGCAATCTTAGAAAAGTTCTCGACAAATCGATGGCAATAGCTTGCAAGGCCGAGAAAACTTCTCACTTGCTTGACGTTCTTCGGAGGAGTCCAGTCCAGAATAGCCTGAACTCTTTCTGGGTTAACGGCAATGCCTTCTTTCGAAATCACATGGCCGAGATATGTCACTTCAGACAACCAGAATTCACATTTAGAATATTTGGCATACAGTTGGTGTTCACGCAGCTTCTCCAGTACAAGGCGAAGATGTTCGGCATGTTCTTCTTCATTCTTCGAATATACCAGAATATCATCCAGATATACCACGAGGAATTTATCGAGGTAATCCATGAAGATGTAATTCATCAGACGGGAGAATGTGGCTGGAGCATTGGTTAAGCCGAAGGACATGACCGTGTACTCGTAGGAGCCATAACGAGTAACAAATGCAGTCTTGGGAATATCCTCTTCACGAACATGGATCTGATGGTAACCCAACCTCAAATCAAGCTTAGAGAATACTGAGGAACCGGCAAGTTGATCATATAAATCATTGATCCGAGGAAGCAGATATTTATTCTGGATGGTGGCTTGGTTAATGGGCCGATAATCCTGAACCAATCGGTTAGTTCCATCCTTCTTCTTAACGAAGAGTGAAGGTGCTCCCCAAGCAGAGGAACTGGGATGGATGAAACCTTTCTTAAGTGACGTGTCGATTTCTTCCTTAAGCTCGAGAAGATGATGCGGAGGCATCTTATAGGGTCGCTTCGCAATAGGGGTAGTGCCAGGTTTCAAGTCGATGACAAACTCAACAGCTCTAGCAGGGGGTATTCCTTGAAGTTCTTCTGGAAACACATCTTGAAAATCACGAACAACTGGAACATTCTCGATGCCTTCAAGAGGTGAAGCATTCAATGCATTTAGAACATATATCTGATTCTCGGCATCCTGAGCTGCTCGGACTGAGTATTGTACTGTTTGGCCAGAAGAATGTGTGAGCTGGACTGTCGTAGTAGCACAGTCAATCAAAGCTTTATGGGCGGTCAACCAATCCATGCCAAGAATAATGTCTATGTCGGAAGGTCTTAGAGCAATAAGGGAAGCAGAGAACATCAACCCTTCAATTCTGATCTGATTGTTGTGACTTATCATCTGAGTTTGCCACCTGGAACGGGGAGTGATGATTTCTAAAGGAGTGGGTAATGAGCTCATAGCTAACCCATGCAATTGTGCAAACTGCTGGGAAACAAAGGAATGTGATGCACCTGAATCAAAAAGAACATAAGCTGCTACTGAATTAACTGGAAGGGTACCCATCACGATTTTAGGGGACTGTCGAGTTTCTTCCATTTTGACATGAGTGACTCGACCACAATTCATAGTAGGCGGCGTGACACCATAGCTTTTGTTGCGATGGTTTCGACGGCCCTTCTTATGGCCAACAGGATGACGTGATGAATTCTGTGGCTGACCCTGAGGACAGTTGAAAGCACGGTGCCCTGGCTGTCCACACTTGCGGCATAACCCATCATTATGGGGAGGAGCTACAGCATTGGACTGTCCACCCTGAGTCGTTAGCTGGCCCGAGGGCGGAGGTAGACGAGGCGCAACATATGACGGCCTTGGTGTTGAGGCAGGTCGGTGATGAACATTGTGTGGGATCCAGACTCGACGTTTCTGAACAGGCTGACCCGAGGATGAGCCAGCTTCATGAGTGCGCTTGAGCGACTCCTGGCATTCAGTCAGAGCTGTTTCAATTTGGAAAGATTTGCTGACAAGCGTTGCGAAGTCTGTGCAATCAAGGACTGCAAGTGCGAGTTTTATGTCAGTACGGAGTCCTTCACGGAATTTATCCTGCTTGCGGGCGTCAGTGCAGACGTCATCTTCAGCATAGCGAGATAGTTCGAGAAATTTCCTCTGATATTCATCCACAGTCATTTTGCCTTGTGAGAGTTTGCGGAACTCCTGCTTCTTCTGATCCATCAGACCTTGAGGAATGTACCGTGCACGGAAAACTGACTGAAATCCCTGCCAAGTGGTTACTGTCTCTGCAGGCAACATACTCTTGTGGCTTTCCCACCATTGAACAGCTGAACCCCTTAGGTGATACGTCGCATAGGTGACGTAACTATCAGGGATAACATTAGCCGACTTCAACTGAAAGGCAATGTCACGGAGCCAATCATCAGCATCCATTGGATCAGTCGAGCTGCGAAAAGTGGATGGATTGAGGCGCACAAATTCTGGCAGAGTTATTGGAGCAGACTGTTGCTGAGCATTTTGAGTTGGGAACTGAGCCAATACTCCGGTCATAAACTGACGGTTGAGTTCAAACTGCTCTATCATTGCGGCAATATAAGCTGGAGGTGGAGGATCGTCAGCCATCCTGCCAAATCAACAGGGGCAGTTTAGCAAGGAAAACTGCATGTGTATGGAATGATCCACGAAGCAACATGCACAACAGAAGGAAGTGCAATAGATTCTTCATCATATCCGCACCAGACATTCAAAGCCACACATAGCCTCGGTTAGTATCCGGCATTACGACAGTTTGAAAAGGGAGGGCTAGACATCTAGGCGGCGCGCAGGCACGCGGTAAGGAAGTACACAACGAGACATAGCAAAGGCTACATCAACGTCGGAGAAAACTGACGGAGCGAGGAATCTGCAAGTGAAACACAGGGTGCCCTCGATAAGAGGATCCTGTAAGCAGAACCTGGCCCATAATCTCGAAGCAAGGGGGGATATTTCAGAACTCCGGGTGGATGTGATCACGAGAACCTAATGTTGGAGTTAGTAAAATTTTAACCCGAATAGAAGAGAGGTCAGAGTCCTAGAGTAAAGGTCAAGGAGTAAAAGATCCTAATACCACCCATTTGGCGACGTGGGCCCGTAAGCCACACAGCCAAGTTAGTAAAGTAGTTTTCGGTTACTAGACTCAACTTCGGCCAAGGAGTTGGAAAGGGGGTTCCTACAGTCAGTCGGCTCTGATACCAACTTGTGACGCCCCCGGCCCGATCGTGCACTAATCATACACGCAAATGCACACGATCAAGCCTAAGGACTCACGGGAAGATATCACAACACAACTCTAAAACATAAATAAAGTCATACAAGCTTTATATTACAAGCTAGGGGCCTCGAGGGCTCGAATACATAAGCTTGCAAACAAGCGTCAGCGGAAGCATCAGATATCTGAGTACAGATATGAAATAGAAACAGAAAGGCCTTTAGAAAGGCGGGGCAAAATAAAACACTACGATCGAAAGGCGTAGGCCTCCTGCCTGGGATCCTCCGATCCTACTCCTGGTCGTCAGTCAACTCATAGTAGTATCCAACCTCTGGGTAGTAGTAGTAGTAGTCAACGGGGCAACTGCCTCAGGGGCTCCGTCCTCTGGTCGCGACAAACTGATATGGCGAGAAAAGGAAAACAAAGCAACCGTGAGTACTCAGAAGTACTCAGCAAGCAAGGATCTACACTACATATGCACCATTTTCAAAGGGAGGCTGTATATGTGGACTGGGCTGCAGAAATGCCAGAATAGAGAGAAGGCCTAGTCCTATCGAAGACTAGCATCTTCAGATGTCTTGCAGCAGTAGAAGAGAGTAGAACAGTACAATATAATGTAGTAGTATCATTAAGTCTCATCCTCACCCAGAGATCCTTTCTCGACTCCCTGCGAGAAAGCAATCCCAGAGCCATATAGTCATCAACCTCGTCCGGAGATCCCTTCTCGACTCCCTGCGAGAAGCAATCCCAGAGCCATAGTATCCAAGTATCCAGTTCTAAATTGTATCGATCAGGATACAACTCCGAGTGTCCTTTACCGTAGGACCGGCTATCGATAGAAGTGTTCTTCCCTGCAGGGGTGCACCAACTTACCCATCACGCTCGCTTAACTCCGGCCAGACACACTTTCCTGGGTCATGCCCGGCCTCGGCCAAACAACACACCGCAACCCTACCTACAGCTCAGTAGAGAGGTCCCCGTCGGTCTATATCCTAAGCGCTCAGGGGTCATGGGCCATCGCCCTGTGCACTCTGGGTCGTTGCGAGCAGAGCGAATCTCGGTACCACCCCTCAGGATGGCACTGGCCCAGCCCGGCCACAGTGCTGAACTGGACGTCTGACAGAGCTTTCGGCTGATGCATACGATGCAGAACGCCCAGACTATGCCCACGTGATGGTTAGTGCTATCAGACCAGAGGCCTGCTCGGATCAAATATCCAAATCGTTAGGACTAGGGGCTTGCGGTAACGAGCAGAGACTCACGAAAGATGTGACCCCGTCGCCCCATCTCGAGGACTTGCTGCAAGGGTTAAGAATGCCCGACCGCGCCTCGTATTCATCACTCGGGCACCATACAGGCACCCGTCTTCACATCACTCGCCTCTTAGGCGCACGCGGGTACCCCTCAGGGTCGGCCCGCCTATCCAAGTAACAGTGTAAAGTCCAAGTATCCGTGTGTCCATAACATCAGGGGAATCCGAGGTATCACCCTCGTTGGATTTCTACTCGATGTGTCTGTCAAGGTGAACTCGGAGGAATCACCCTTGCTGGGTTCACACTTGAGGTGTTGTACGACAGCGTCGTTATCGGAAGCGGTGAAGGAGGAATCACCCTCGATGACCACGACCGAATAGCTACTCTACAGAGTTAACATCAGAAGTGCAACAAGAGGTTTCACCCTCGGCACTCGATAGTAACGCTGCAGTGTCGTTACAACTAAGGGGGGTGATGTGCGGTGTCGGGGCCTGGTCTTCAATCCCGTTGATCGGGTCTTCTTGATAATCCAGCGGGGCAGTCGGGATAAGTGGGGTCACTGATAGGTCTCTACCCAGCCTATACTAAGAAGTTTAGGATATGCAGGTAATTATCAACAGCAGGATACAATAAACAGGCTATGCATCAGAATAGGTAAAGCAGTAGCAGCAGCAATTCTAATGCAAGCATGAGAAAATAGAATGGGCGATATCGGGATGATCAAGGGGGGGGGCTTGCCTGGTTGCTCGGCGACAAGGGTAAGGTCGTCAATGGTGTCTTCGGGCTCCAGAGCTGCGTCGGCCTCGGGGACGATGTCGGTGTCGAGGGCTACCGAGAGAGAAGAGGGGGAGGAAACAGTATAAATACACAACGAACAAGTGCAGCACAAAGCATAACATGGCAATACGCGGTGACGGAGGTGATCTAACGCAGTGCCGGGTGATACTGGCGAAGGTGGGATTCATCTGGGAATGTTTTCCCGTCTCCGGACATTTGTCAGACACATGACCGGAGGGGAACGGTTGCATGTTCGGATAGTTAGGGACGTGTGACGGACGAACGGACCGCGCATTCGGATTCGTCTCGTCGTTCTGAGCAACTTTCATGTATAAAGTTTTTCGATCGGAGTTACGGATTAAAAGATATGATTTTCTAAAGTTTTTATTGATTTTCTGGAATTTATTTAATTATTTAAATCAACATTATCCCAAACAGTGTCTGCTGACGTCAGCATGACGTCAGGACCAGTTGGTCTCACCTGTCATACTCTGTTAGGTTTAATTAGGGTTTAGCTAATTAATTACTAATTAAGTAAACTAACTAATTAATTAGACTAATTAAACAGGATTAATTTACTAATTAATTAATTAACTAATTATTTATTTTATTAACTATTTTTATATTATTTTTATTATTATTTTTTAAAAAATAGTTCTGGGCCGTGGGCCCCACTGGTCAGGGGCAGCGGGCGGACGTGTCCGGGCCGGCCTGTGCGGGCACCGGACATGTCCGGGCTCACATAGTGCGCGCGGGCACCGGACGAGCGGGCGACGGGCGCGGCCGGCGCGGTCGCGGGCGAGGCCGGCGCAGGGCAGCGCGGCGCAGTGGCGCAGATGGCCCGAGCGGCAGGGGCGGCGGCCGGAGCCACGCGGGCGGCGGCGTGGGGCGGTGGCCGAAGCGGGGTAGCGCGGAGGCGCAGGCGGCGGTGGCCGCGGGTAGGCGCGTGCGCGCGCGCGGCGAGGGCGCGGCCTGGGCGCGGGCGAGCGCGGCGCGAGCGCGGCCGGGGCGCGTCCGGCGCGACTGCGGCTGGCGCGTGCGCGCTGCGAGCCGGGGGGGAGGAACGGAGGAGGAGGGGCGGTGGCTCACCGCGGCGGTAGGGCACTGGCAGCGGGGCGCGGGGAGGATGGTGGGCACGGCGAGGAGGCGGCGCCGGCGGCGGGGTCCGGGCGGCGGCGACGCCGTCGGGCGCCGGGGAGGATGGAGGAGGGGATCGGGGGGGGAATGGATCGTGGGTTGGGGTTAGGGTTCGGGGTCCAGGGGGATAAGGGAGAGTGGGGGTGGGCCGGCATGAGCCAGCTGGGCTGGGGCCCAGTTGGGCCGGGGGGAGGGGGGTGTTTCTCTTTTTCTTTTTCTGTTTTGTTTTTCTTTTGCCTTTTCTTTTTCTTTACTGTTTTGCAAAATGTGTGGCCCCCATTAGAGTTTTGTAAAATATGAGAGCTGGCCCACAAATCACAGCACAATATATCCTACCACCAAAAACTAGTTTGGGGTAAATATCTTTTCATATCTATTTTAGATTAAATAAAAGGTAATTAAATATTGTCTTTAGTCACTGTTTGGGGATGTTTGAGTCACTTACCCAACTCCAATGATGTTGGTTTCAATTTTAGAATTGTCTCTGATTTATTTGCTATTTAATGAACAATTTAGTTTCTATGTTGGACAACTTTTATTTTCCACTTTCATTTAAATTTGGATTTTGACTTAGGAGTTGAAATGCAATATGATGTTAATGATGATCATGCACTGTTAAACATGATGACATGGCATAATCAAAAGGGTGATTACTGTTCGTACAACACCTCAAGTGTGAACCCAGCGAGGGTGATTCCTCTGAGTTCACCTTGACAGACACATCGAGTAGGAATCCAACGAGGGTGATACCTCGGATTCCCCTGATGTTATGGACACACGGATACTTGGACTTTACACTATTACTTGGATAGGCGGGTCGACCCTGAGGGGTACCCATGTGCGCCTGAGAGGCGAGTGTTGTGAAGACGGGTGCCTGTATGGTGCCCGAGTGATGAATACGAGGCGCGGCCGGGCATTCTTAACCCTTGCAGCAAGTCCTCGAGATGGGGCGACGGGGTCACATCTTTCGTGAGTCTCTGCTCGTTACTGCAAGCCCCTAGTCCTAACGATTTGGATATTTGATCCGAGCAGGCCTCTGGTCTGATAGCACTAACCATCATGTGGGCATAGTATGGGCGTTCTGCATCGTATGCATCAGCCGAAAGCTCTGTCAGACGTCCAGTTCAGCACTGCGGCCGGGCTGGGCCGGTGCCATCCTGAGGGGTGGTACCGAGATTCGCTCTGCTCGCAACGACCCGGAGTGCACAGGGCGATGGCCCATGAACCCTGAGCGTTTAGGATATAGACCGACGGGGACCTCTCTGCTGAGCTGTAGGTAGGGTTGCGGTGTGTTGTTTGGCCGAGGCCGGGCATGACCCAGGAAAGTGTGTCCAGCCGGAGTTAAGCGAGCGTGATGGGTAAGTTGGTGCACCCCTGCAGGGAAGAACACTTCTATCGATAGCCGGTCCTACGGTAAAGGACACTCGGAGTTGTATCCTGATCGATACAATTTAGAACTGGATACTTGGATACTATGGCTCTGGGATTGCTTCTCGCAGGGAGTCGAGAAGGGATCTCCGGACGAGGTTGATGACTGTATGGCTCTGGGATTGCTTTCTCGCAGGGAGTCGAGAAAGGATCTCTGGGTGAGGATGAGACTTAATGATACTGCTACATTATATTGTACTGTTCTACTCTCTTCTACTGCTGCAAGACCTCTGAAGATGCTAGTCTTCGATAGGACTAGGCCTTCTCTCTATTCTGGCATTTCTGCGGCCCAGTCCACATATACAGCCTCCCTTTGAAAATGTTGCATATGTAGTGTAGATCCTTGCTTGCTGAGTACTTCTGAGTACTCACAGTTGCTTTGTTTTCCTTTTCTCCCCATATCAGTTTGTCGCGACCAGAGGATGGAGCCCCTGAGGCAGATACCCCGTCGACTACTACTACTACTACTACCCAGAGGTTGGATACTACTACGAGTTGACTGACGACCAGGAGTAGGATCGGAGGGTCCCAGGCAGAAGGCCTACGCCTTTCGATCGTAGTGTTTTATTTTGCCCCGCCTTTCTAAAGGCCTTTCTGTTTCTATTTCATATCTGTACTCAGATATCTGATGCTTCCGCTGACGCTTGTTCGCAAGCTTATGTATTCGAGCCCTCGAGGCCCCTGGCTTGTAATATAAAGCTTGTATGACTTTATTTATGTTTTAGAGTTGTGTTGTGATATCTTCCCGTGAGTCCTTAGGCTTGATCGTGTGCATTTGCGTGTATGATTAGTGCACGATCGGGCCGGGGGCATCACAGGCTTCAAGTATGATCTACACCGACTCGTCTACTTTCGCTGGACACCCGGAGTTGGTAACGATCATTGATCACAACCCGTTATGCATCTTCATATTGTTCTTGGGTGTTCGTAGGGCGAATTTTATTTGTTTTTCTACTACGTTTCCCAACAATGGAATCATGAGCAGGTTTATGAGTAGATGCAGGTTGCAATCTAGATCACATCTGATATGTGAGGGTTGATGTTCTTGCTATGCTTCCCACGAGTGTTGCTTCGGTTCAGTTCATCGGCAGAATGATGTAGTTTTGCTACAAGGTTCTGACAATCGATCGGCTCAGGCTGTCGACGATCTGCTGACAGTTCCTTGGGCTACATCATAGTCAGGAATAGTGAACCATCGCATACACAAGAAGGTGCCGCAGATGAATGATCTTCTAGGGGGTCACGCGTATTGACGAAGTTTAGTGTGGGGGATGAGATTTTTAATTAAGTCTCTCTTTCACACACCCCGAAACTTAATCTAGCATGAAGAATATCGCCTTGTAGTGCTTGCGTAGGTAGATAGTCTTAATTGATAAAACTAGTTAACCATGTAAATAAAATTTTGCTAAAACCGATTATAGGACATCTAACTTGGTTTGCAGGGTTTGCATATGATGTGGTATAGCCTTTGTCATGATAATGAGGTTATGTATGAGATATTTATATGATGTAATGTTAAGTGACCTACTCGTCATGGCATGATGGCTGGAGCCACGAGATTGCCACCTTAATGTAAGTATTTTAGAGATAGGTTACAGGTGATGGTGGCAAGACGTACGCGGAAAACCCCGTCGAGGAGAAGGTGTACCAAGGCGCGGGACGAGGAGCTATAATTTTGGGCCATAGCGGAATTTCAGATTTTGGTGCCATGGCAATATTTTTGAAATGGTCGCCATGGCAACATTTTCTAAGATTGCCACCACAACAATGTTTTTGAAACGGTTGCGATGGCAATGAAATATTGGCCGTCATGTTGCTTCAACTGAAGATTGAAGACAATCATGAAGATCTCCCGGCGCCCAGGGCTATATATACCATGTCATGCTATTATGAATTGCCTGAGATGTTTATCCCTTTGTTGTTTGCACCCTTTGATTGCGTAGTAGTCAATTATTAGAATGATCTCTCACAGTAAATATCAAGTTAAAAGGTGATCTTCCTAGTGTTGCAATCGTCTATAACACGTAGTATTCCGGAGTGCGTCATGTCCACATGAGTACAAACGAGACGTGAGGTGTAAGACAGGGATGGTCAGACCATGTATGCAGATAACACTCGGTTGTGTTGAAGTTCTAGCAGAATCGTTCTGAGCTCGGAGCACAAAGCATCGAAAGATGAACAAGAGTCATATGGAGATATGATCGGCAAAAATTTGCCCACCGGTCAAAATTCTTGTCATCAGTGATGTCCACATCAATGGCTGAGAACTAGATTTGGATCTTGAATCACTCACTATTAATTATGAGAGATATTAATTTGAGTGGGAGTGCACTTTAATATTAAAATTTGTCTTAATAAACTAGTGCAATATTAATTATGAATTATGTCTAAGATTATTTCTGTTTATCATTGTAGATTAAATGGCTCGCAATATGTTCAACTTAGCCCCTATGCTTGAGAAAGATAAGTTGGCTGCAAATGGTGGAAACTATGCGGATTGGATCCGCAACCTGAGATTTGTTCTTAGGAGTACTAAGAAGGAGTACGTGTTGGATCAGCCCCTAGGTGATGCTCCCTGAAAGGATGCACCACCAGAAGAAGTTGCCGCTTATACTACTCATAGTGATGGCTATGAAGCAGTCCAGTGTCTCATGTTAACTTGCATGGATCCTGAACTACAGAAGCATTTTGAATGATCTACCACTGTACAAGAAATAGGCAAGGACTGAATGGTTTGAATTAACCAAGGCCCTGATCGAATGCAAGATGAAATAGGGCTCCTCATTGAGTGAGCATATAGTAAAGCTTGCTGGCTATGTTGAGAGACTTTCTTCACTGGAATTTGGAATTCCGCCAACACTCGGTACAGATATTGTGCTTGCTTCACTCCCCCCATCTTAGGATGGTTTTATCATGATTTACAACATGAACGGGATGGAGAAAAGTGCAAACGAGTAGTTTGCTATGCTCAAAACTCTGGAAGCTGGCATGTAGAATTACAAAGAAGTGTTGACGGTCAACAAAACTACCAGTTTCAAAAAGAAGGGCAAGTCCAAGAAGAAATTTACTGGTGCCAGTAAGACCGTCTCTCGGAAGAAGAACAATGGCGGAGCCTCTAAAGAGACTGAATGTTTCTACTGCAAACAGAAGGGTCACTTGAAGCGGAACTGCAAGAAATATCTCGTAGACAAGAAGAATGGTTCTTCTGGTAAAGGTATAAAACTTATACAAAGTTAATGTTATTTATCTTGTTTCTGTAAGTCACAAGTATTTGATACTTATCGATTGCTTTTGTGTGCAATCTAATGCAGTGACTACAGAAAGCTCAGAAGTTGAGAAGAAATAAAGACGTGATGCTAGTCAAGGATGGTGATGGGATCGCTGCTCAGGACCAATAAAATCATGGCTTTAGTTTATCTACAAGATTCATCTTAGGATCGAATAATAGTTATTGCGTTCCAGAGTTGTATAAGACATTATGTTTTGGGTTATGCGACGGATGTTCTTATAATATTTTGGATAATAGTTGTTATAATGGTTATAAGAATATGCTTGGATTTATCGCAAATTTTTGATGGTTTATTCAATGAATCTTTATTTGAAATTTTTTACATTAATGCTAAACGTCTTAAGAAGACTGATATATCACTGCTTGGCTTTATCAAGGAAATAGTGTTCATATAGATGAGCATTGAAATCTCTGGATTGAGAAATAAAAAAACATGATGATGTATGAAGTCTGATAAACAAGCCATGACACAATGGATAATAATACTTCATTAAAACATTAGGTAAATATGATTTACTTATAAAATATGAAATATTTGAATTTCAGAATGTATTTGAAGAGTTCAAATATCTTATAATGAAGATAAGGATCATTATGACAAAAGATAAAGTAATTCTTCAAGAATGAAGAAAATTATCTAAGCCATGAATTTAGCAAAAACACTCAAATAATTATGGAATTATTTATTACCTATCAGCATTTATACTTTGGGGTATAAACTGAAACGGCAGGATATACACTAAACAGAGCACCGCATATTAGTCTGGTTAATGAAACCATAAGAGTCATGGAAATTATAAACCAAATAAAAGTTGTACGATATCTTAAAGAAATGATTTGGGTTCCTTCCATTGAAATGTTCAAAAGGCAAAATGTTTGACACAGAGGAACACTTTTTCAAGAAAAGTTTTTCTTGTCAAAGAAATAATTGGGAGGACATTACAGCTTAGAAAGAATTATTGAATCCCTGACGGTAATAAGAAGAATTAACAAACCGGAAATTATTCCGATAGATTGTTTGCAAAATAAACCGTAAGTTACTTCATTTGATGTAGAAATTATATAGCTTGTAACTGGTTTATACAAATCAGGAATATTGTTGAATTTTTGAAATTTTACAAATGAGATATTCATCTTTGAAAGAAGATGAACTAGCACACTTAAAGGAAACAATAGCGGTGCCCAGCTCAAAGGAATGGTTCACAGCCATGCACACCGGGATAAATTTACAATTAAGTTTAGAACTTTATTGTAATTGTCATAAATAAAACAAGTTTGGAACTTGGTTGATACTTCAAATATTTTTGAAGAAAGTGGATATTAAAACTAAGTTTCCTAAAAGGAAAGGATGTATGAATGATACAACCAGAAAGGTTTTAAAATCCTCAAAGACACTGGATAAAAGTGCAAACTTCAAAAGAGCTTTGGAAGATTATAACAAGTGAGCTGATATTGAGATTTTGATCTTATCAAAGGAACCTTGTGTATATAAATAACTCAGTGGGAGCTATATAGTATTTCTCGTCTCATATGTTGGAATGGAAATAATATAACTTCTTAGCAAAAATAAAATGTTTTTGAAACATGTTTTCATCAAATAACAAGGCAAAATATTGGGCATAAAAGCATCTATAAAGATAGATCAATATGTCTGATTGAGCTTAAAAGTTTGTATACTTTGACAAAGGAGAAATTGTTTCTCTCAGTGTCATATAACTAGATGCTTATAAGCATGAGTAGATGAAAGTAATTCATCTTGATAGTTATAATATATATGAAAAGGGCCAAGAGTTTTACTAAGTGTTAGTAACAGATATCAAGGATCTCAAAAGAATAAATGTATTATTTTGACCATATGAAGTTAAAAATTCATTATTCAGAATATATGAATATCAACTTCATGATTGATATAATTAGGGCGTATCGATATAGATTATTATGAACAATATTGATTCTATAACAATAATTTATGTTTTTGAAAACATTGGATGTTTCAATGTTGTCTGAATCAAGAAGGGTCCTGATATAAAAGGGTAGATCCAACAATCAAGAAATGTCTTGATATAATTGGATATTACAAAAGTTGTAAAGAACCCCATTAACAATATATTGAGAATATGGCCAATCAAGAAGAGACTTGATATAAATGGGTAAAATTCAATAATCAAGAAATGTCTTGATATAATTGGATATTACAAAAGTTTTAAGAAACCCATAAACATCATGAATAATGGACAATCAAGAAGAGTCTTGGTATGAAAGGGTAGATCCAATAATCAAGATATGTCTTGATATAATTGGGTATTATAAAAGTTGTAATAAGCCCATAAACATTATATTATGACTATGGCCGGTCAAGAAGAATCTTGATATAAATGGATGAATCTGAAATATGATTCTAAGTGCAATGAGTCTAAATGATATTTTATAAAATATTATAGCTCAAAGCAAGGTGAATTAAGATCCTGCAAACAGACAAAACTGACACAAATATTTCTGAGTTTTGAATATGTCAAAACAAATGACAAAAGCTCTACCACAAGCAAAGCATAAGCAACACCAGAATACCCATAAGTGTTTGTAAAACCATGCAACTAGATTATTGACTCTAGTGCAGGTGGGAGACTATCGGAAATATGTCCTAGAGGCGATAATATTGTATTGTTATATTTCCGTTATTCATAATTAAGAGTTTATATTTCATGCTATAACTGCTATGATCCTGGAATATGCGATTCGGTGCAAAACTCATATGCACGTGTGAAATGATAAACGGTAAATAATACACTACAAAAAAAGACACATCCGTGACATTTTGGGCCGAACGAAAACTTTTTCTGTCATGCTTATGACACTTCTATGATGATAATTTTGACAAAACCCGGTATCATCATAGATGTGGTGGGCTCCTACTTCTATGACAAAAAAATCATGACAGAAAATGGGCTTTTCATCCTGGGCGGGCCGGAGACACACCTGCATGACATTCTTTGGGCCGTCCATGACGGAAAAAATCATGGTAGAAGCGAGGGCGAGGAAAATTTCGGGGAGTTCCCGGTTACGGTGGGTGGTCGGGGCCGAGCGATGCACGGAGGGATTGCGCGTTTCTCTCGTACACGTACGCGCGTGGGTGCGAGGCGTTGGGCTCTAACTGAACCCAAGCGAGGCATTCACATACTGAACCCGAGCGATTGCACTGGCTATGCTTTACTGAACCCGAGCGATCGATCGATCCCTGGCTGTTAACTGAACCCGATCGAGGGATTCCTTCGCTACTGCTGCTAACAGAAGCCGATCGAACCTGCTGCCTCTTGATGAACAGTGAACGTGGGGGTTGGTTGAACGAGTCAAGATGTACGTGGTTGGGGTTGGATGAACAGTTCCCGGTGGGGGTTGGATGAACAGGACCCCGTGGTAGTAGTAGTAGGCCGTTGCCGCTGGATGAACAGGACCCCGAGAGGAGGGCCGCCACAGCCGAGCCAGTTGGGGTGGATGAACAGGACCCCGTGGAGGGCTGGTTGAACAGTAGCCGGTGGAGGGCTGGATGAACAGTAGCCCGTGTATGAACAGTAGCTGGTGGAGGCAGGAGGAAGACGCGGTGGATGAATAGTGGAGATGGAGGCTGAAGGAAGTCGACGGTTGGTGAACAGTAGCCCGTGGAGTCCCGTTTTGCGGTATGCCACACCCCTCCGATGAACAGGACCCCTGTTTCGACCGTAGCGCTGCAACACAAGTCTGTTTCCTCTGTTTTGCGGTACGCCACACCCCTCCCGATGAACAGGATCCCCGTTTCGACCGTAGCGCTCCAACACAAGTCCGTTTCCTCCATTTTGCGGTACGCCACACCCCTTCCGATGAACAGGACCCCCGTTTCGACCGTAGCCGGTCGAACAGAAGGCCGTTTCCTTCGTACTGCGGTACGCCAGACCCCATTTCAGCTGTTCTGTCCAAGCCGTTTGGCTCCCGTTGAACAGGACGCATTCCGACCCAGTCTGTTGCCTCCCGATGAACAGGACGTTGTTTCTCTGTTCCGACCCAGTCGGTTGGCTGCCCGATGAACAGGATGCCGTTGCTGCCGTTCGTTGCCTCTCCATGTACACGAGCCCTGGCCGTACGTATGCGCGAGTAGGCATTCGAGACCCCGCCCGTATGTACGTACGTGGCCGTATTTTTTGGCATGTGGCTGTACGTACGTGTACACGGTTTAGAAGGGACTTCCTGAACTGCTACGTCGGGGGCTCTACTACTACACGTGCCGCTGCTTGCTCGGCCACGGTTCATCGTTGTAGAGAGACCGATCGACTAGTATGTACATACACGTTCGCAATAACGCTATGTACTCTTCGACCAGGTGGGTCTTGGCTGTCAGGGAGGATAAGGACGCACTTCCTTGCATGCGAAGTTATTGATGGTGGGTCCAAGCTGTCAGGGGGAGGATTCATTTTTTTCGCGCCTAATATGGAGGCACTTCCTTGCGTGCGAAGATGTAGCTGGTGGGTCCATCTATCAGCCTCACCGCGTACACTACTCTTCCGATGGCTGTTGTTCGTTGACCATGTTGACCATGCCGTGCGGACAGCACCCAGGCGGTGGACGACGGCGAGGCCTAGGAAGGGAACGACGATGAGCCAGGGAAGACGAGGCAGGTGGATGCCCACGCGGAGGGGAGTACAAGGGTTCACTGGTTCGGCTGCGGTGTAAGGCTGCCATCGCCGGAGAATAACAGGGGATGTGGGTGAGTAGAGGGAAGGCCTGGCCAGTAGTAGTATGGTCGGGCAGTGAGGCTTGCGCGGCAGCATAGCCGGCCACGGGAGGCCAGAGCAGGCGGTACGGCGGGCACAGGTTTGGGCAGCTAGAGCAAGAAGACCAGAGCTTGAAGACGCAGCTTGGTCGTTGGATTAACATCCAACGGTCAGTGTAGCTAGAATCGTTTATTGACTAAGTTTACAAAGCCCTGTGTACGTGTTAACTTAGTAGGCCCACAAGTCAGCCTCCAAATCTGGTGGGTCCCAGCTAGCAGGGGGAATCAATTTTTTTTCGCGTTATAAGGTGGCACTTCCTTGCGTGCGAAGATGTTTTCTGGTTTGTTTAATTTCTTCTTTTTTGAGTTAGAATAAAAAGAAAACAATTTAGCATCTTCGGTACAATCTATATTTTCATGAAAAGGATCATAATAAAGCTGGTGGGTCCCAGCTATTAGGGAGAGGAAACTTTTTATTTTCGCATAATAAAGGAAGCACTTCCTTGCGTGCGAAGATGTAGCTGGTGGGTCAAACCTATCAGGGGGGGAAATTATTTGTTTTCGCATAATACGGGGGCACTTGCTGCGTGTGGCCATGGGCCATGTGGGTCCCTACTGTCAGCCACTCCATGTACATGCCTCATCCGATGGCTGTCGTTTGTTGACAAAGTTGACCACACCGCGCCGAGAGAACCAATGCAGTGAACGATGGCGAGTCCTACGAAGGGAACGACCCAGAGCCGGCGAAGACACAGCAGTGGATGCCCACGTGGAGGGGAGTACGAGGGTTCACTGGTTCGGCTGCGGTGTGAGGCTGCCGTCGCCGGAGAAGAACAGGAGGTGTTGGTGAGTAGAGGAATATTCTGGACGGCGTTTGGGATTAGGGTGGGCCGATGAAGCCTGCGCAGCAGCACAGCCGGCCAAGAGAGGCGGTAGCAGGCGGTACCGCCGGCGGAGGTTTGGGCGGCTGAAGCAAGAATATCCGAGATTGAAGAAGCACTACAGCCGTTGGATGGACATCCAATGGCCACTGCTGCTAGAATCGTGTCTTGACTATAAGTTGACAAAGCCTTCCGTACGCCTTAGTAGGCCCACAAGCCTTCCGTACGAGTCACTGACTATAATTCTCAAAAAAATAGTAGGCCCACAAGTGAGCATCACATCTGTGGCAGAGAACATATAGCCCATTTGCGATTTGTAATAATGTACAGCCCATTTTTGAATTCTAATGGAATTTATTACAACCCATTTACAGTCTGTTAAAATTACAGCCCATTTTCTAGCCAGGACAGCGATTAATAATTTCAACCAACCTCTCAAAACAGAATTCAACCAAAAATCCCACATTTTGATGGGATCCGAAATATTTTTATCCCGAAATTTCGAGTCAGATTAAATATAATTTCAAAATGAATTTGTATTAGGTAAAAATCTAATGAAATATTGCGCGCTCAATAAGTAATGAAATTAAAATTTCCAAATTCAAAAAATAATATTTTTGAAACTAATTACCTGTTTGGTGCATTTTTCTATATTTACAGCCCAGTTTTTATAATTACATCCCATTTATTATTTCTTAAAGCTCATTTTCTTGTTAGGCCTAATGCATCCCTCGTAGGAAAGATTTACAGCCCAGCGGGGCGGAGAATAACAAGTTGACCTAGGTTGGGTATTCCGCAAAAAAAGTATAGCTGGGCTAACCATTTTCACCTTGAAAAAATAATATCTGGGCTGAATATTTGGTCGACATAAAATAATAGCCTGGGCTAGACGGGCCACAGCCCGCCCAGTTGATACCCTGCTCCTCTGAACAACAACAAAAACATCGCTCAAGAAAAACTGAGCTTACACCTAAAAAAACAAATACTGCTCGAGCTGCTGGGTCCCAGCTATCGGCCGCTCCTTGTGCAATTCTCTCGTTTATTGACTATATAGGTTGACGATGGTATGGGACCGTGATGTCAGGAAACCAGGAGGAAGCAAAAAAAATTATAGTTGTATATAATAAGGAGGAACTTGCGTACGTACGGCTATGGCCATGGTGGGTCCCTACTATCATCCTCTCCAAGTAAAGTCATCTCCTGATTCCTCATGTTCGTTGACCATGTTGACAATGCTCGGCGCCACGGCGAGCGCAACAACTCGAAGGACAACGGAGAGGGCCTCGCGAGCCCTACGGATTGTCTGATACAGTGCCCACTGCTCATTCAGGAAGCTAGGATCATCGGACACCTATGAGCACCTTCGAGAGACTGAGCCGGCATGAAATGGTAAGGCCGCACTTGGGAGCTCTGGATTGTTTCACACCTGTATTAAGATACAAGTGTAATTTACTCGTCACCAGAAACAACGCGTAAAATACTGGCGTAATGAAACCGACGGCCCGAGGTCTGTTACGAAAACCGGCGAGTTACGCGTGTAATTTGAGAGACCAGTGTATATTTTACTAGTCGAAATTGACCAACCAAGCGCTTTGCCCAAGACCATCTGCTTTTATTTACAAGTGTCAGTTTTACAAGCGGTTTTCGTTGGAAAACGACGATCCAATCACGGCCTAAGATGATGAGTTGGTTGGAAGGTCATATGGTTTCACCTCTAACCTACCCGAGTTGTCGTATAGGCTATGAATGAAACATAAGACGATGAACTTCTTAAGCACAGAAACAACAGAAGAGGATGATCTTCTTAACATGCAAATCACTAGCATTAGATCAACATGCAAAACAATATGAAGCATTATTCTCAGGAGGCAGGGTGAACAGCTCGTGATGCCGCATGCCACAGCATTCCACGGTCAACTTTGCAATCAAACTCACAAGGCCTGGCATTACATAGACAACATTCAGAACAAACTCTTAAAATACCTTACATAAGTCAACATTCATGTGACTATGCATCTCAGCAGAGTAAATATTTACTTCTAAACTGAACACAGGAATAGGAAAAAATGATCAACGCTGCTCACAGCAAAGGTCGTCCCACTCAAAAATATCAAATGCATGTCTTCTGGCTAACATCAATGAGCAAAATTTGACAAGGTTTTCCAATTCCAATATATTAAACTAATGTCTTCTTGCTAACATCAATGATTAAACTTTGACAAGCTTTTCCCATTCAAAATATGTAATGCCTATGATTGTGGAACGGGCAGGGTTTGTCATCAGTTTGCACATTGAAATGGCACATGGAGCCGGATTAACCAGCGTATCTTTTTGTGCAGTTCAACTGAAATCAAACAATGTCTTGTGTAGCATGGTGGATTTCGTATTTATATGCTACAAGAAAACAAAGACACATCAGCACACACATGAATATTGGCCCCAGTGTCAACCCACCAATCGGTGGACTGACAAACTGAAAGTACGGTAAACATATTACCATACCCAGATGCCCCATCATTGTTGCTTAGAGTGACATTGACAGACTTGGAGTCCTGTCCTGGCTTCTTGTACTTGTTTGGGCACTTGTTTGCCCAGTGTTCCTCTGAACCACAAGTAAAGTAGCCATCTCTCTTTTTGTCTTTCTTCTTACCCTTCTTAAAGGTAGTATTCTGCTAGACAGAGTTCTTTCCCTTGAACTTGTGGGAATTCTTCTGCCTTGAAGACGTTGGTAGCTCCATTCAGACGGGCATGGTTTGTCATCAGTTTGCACATTGAAATGGCACATGGAGCCAGATTAACCAGCGTATCTTTTTGTGCAGTTCCACTGAAATCAAACAATGTCTTGCGTAGCATGGTGGATTTCGTATTTATATGTTGCAAGGCATTCAACACGTTGGCAGCTCCATTCAAGCAGATAGTCCAGTGGCTCAAGGTGACGACGAATGATTAGAGAACCATTCGATGGATTGTGCATGATGAAGTATTATGGAGGACACGACCCATCTGAACATTTTGTGCAGTTCCACTAAAATCAAGCTGAGCATTCCTGTCTGCATAAATACAGAAAAAGCATGATGAATATAATAGCGGTACTAGTTGATTAAACATACGCTCACAACTATAATCATCTTCATTATCTTAACAGGAAAAGATAGCAATACAATAGCTTCAATTAAACATTTATTCAAAACAATACAACAATATAAGTAGCACAACATAACAAAGCACAATCATGTGGATGAAGGTCGATACTGACCTTGTTTGTTACAGATGCGTCGGCCACTGACTTGGTCATACCTTTCCTTGTGGAGTGAATATTGCACTCCACATGCTGTTGAGTTTCCCATGCTCTCTGCAGACTAGTCATGTCACCAGCGTCTACTAATACTCTGTAAAGCTTCTCGATCATTCCTTGTGTAATGTAGCACAAACACTGACTGCTTCTTTCTGCAAAGTGGAAAGACCAATTGGGCCCAATAATGCCACACTTTGCCTTAAACACATTGGCTCCTTTTGTGCAGTTCAACTAAAATCAAAGTCAAAATAGAACCGAGCAGAAGTTTTGATATCCCTGTATGCAACAATAGGTATAAAGGAAACAATTACTAAGAAATAACGGTTGATGACTTATACTCCCAGAAGAAAAAATATCTACCTTATCTTAATGGGAAACAAAGCAGGACAGTAGCAATTCTCAAATAGTGTGATTCATTCATATGAACTGAGACATTATCTTAACAATACCTTGTTTCAACATGTATAAATAACGACAAAGCAGAAAAGTACCATTCCTAAAACAATGCAACTGATTCATATTAACAGAGACATTATCTTAACAATACCTTGGTTAAACATGTAGAAAGAATTACAAAGCAGGGTAGTACCATTTGTAAAACACTGTAACTGATATATAATAACAGAGACATTATCTCAACAATACATTTCTTAAACATGTACTCCCGCCGATCCCTCACAGAAATGGTACTCCCGCCGATCCCTAACAAGTGTTGCAGTTTTGAACTAAGATTCAGTAGTTAATTCTAAGAGTGGCATTGCTTAATTTTACCAGTGGCATTAGATTAACAAAAAGCATAAATAGTTCCAGAGAGAGTGGGTGCAACAGCACCATGTGCTTCCATCTACTTATAAAGGGGTTGATGCAGAGTTGGTTGTAACAAACCAACAAGCATCATGTCTGGGTTGGTCCCATTTTTGTTCACTACTTAATGGGAAAAGACAGCAATACAATAGCTTCAATTCAACATTTATTGAAAACAGTACCAATACAAGTAGCACAGCATCTCAAAGCACACTACACAATCATGTGGATGAAGGCCTGTACTGACCTTTCATGAGGCGGACAAGATAAAATACGAATCTACCAACATGAATAGGAAATCCAATCTCGTTTTGTGCAGTTCCACTGAAATCAAGCAAAGTTGCCGGTGTAACATTTAAGTTCGCTATAGCAACAATTTGAATAGATATCCCTGTTTTAACAGAGGCAAAAAAGGAAATAATTACTGGCCAATAAAGGAGGATGAAACATACGGCGACAAAAAGAAGCATCTAACTTATCTTGATGGAAAACAAAGTAGGACAATAGCATTTCTAAAATGGTTGCATTGATTCATATTAACAGAGATATTCACTTAAAACAACATTCGTTAAAAATGTAATTTACTTTTAACAGTGGCATTGATTCAATTTTCCAGCGGCATTCTTAGATTAACAACAGCAAAATAGTTGTATGTGACATGGGACATGCCAGCACCATGTGCGTCCACACGTATAAATGGGTGATGCAGAGTATGTTGCCAAGCAGCATATCTGCGTTGGTCCCATATTTGTTCTCTTTGAACCTTTTTCCTATGTGAGGGCAGCAAATCTAGTCCTGCACAAACTATCCGGCCCCCCAGTTTCTTTCCTTTTTCAACAAAGAGATCGGTTCCTTACAGATGTGTGTACTGGGTTACCCCCTTTTTCCCTTTTCGACCAACAAAGCGGCTGGATAGCCAGTCTATACTACTTTCCTTTCCTCATTGAACCACGTCCTAGATTCATGCTCCACCCCACCCCACCCTTCTTTCCTCTTTGAACCAAGACCTAGATTCGACTACAGAATCGAAAAAGATCCACATGCAGCTAGAGCAATGATGATTTCAAAGAAAGTTATACCTTAGGGTCGTCGGGATGTGGCTAGGCGTGCGGCGGGAGGCCGGATCTGCCCACACTATGTACGACAGCGAGGAAGAAGGGGTCGATGGCCCTCCCGCACAAGCGCTGGGTGAAAGAGAACAACGCAGCCGGTAGTGGATTGCCTCCCTCGCTGAAGGCGACAGAGTGAACGCTGCACCTCCTCCCCTTCCCGGTGCGATGGGATCCAGACGACTCCTTCACCAGCTGTGAGGGGGGAGAGAGAGACAGAGGCCAACGCAGTCTTGTTTAGATCTGGTGAAGAGGGTGAGAGACTGTGAATATAGCAAACCCTAGCAAAGGAACGCTGAGCCTCCAGCGTGTATATATATATGTAGTGCGGTGAGAGTGTGGAGAGTGCAAACCCTAGAGAACAAGCGCTGACGCTCCAGTTTATATAGTACTTATATAGTACTCGTGTATACTACTAATATATAGTGGAGTGGTTTTCTTTTTCTCTCCATAACAATCGTTTTAAATTGTGTAAGTACGAAACGAAACTCTTTATTTAACGTACCAGTGAAGAAAACTACTTACGATCAACTAACGATCCACGCGTCCTGGTCACACTTCCTGTCCTTCACGTGTGGTACACTACCCTCCGTTAAGTGAACAACCACACATGCGCCAAATTATCGGAAAGGTGTAAGAGTGTGTACAAATAAAGAATTTTAATTTCAATTATCAGAAAGGTTTGAAAGTATGTACAGTTTTCCCTCTCTCAATAATTATGGTTTGTTGTGTTCAGCCTAAACTTGGTCAAACTTTGCAAAGTTTGACTTCAGTCAAATCTAATATGCACAGTAAATAAAAACGGAGGGCTACTACGTCCATCCGGGTTTTAGTCCACACCATATTTTTAATCAAAGTCTGACCACATATTTAGTTAATAGCTGGACAAATAAAATTACAGGGGAGCTGAAGACAAAGTTGTGAGAAGGCTTAGAAATCAATACAAAACTTATGCTCTTAGTACCAACGTCGAAGCTTCTTCGAGGAAACATTTGGTTCATAGCCAATTGTGTGATAAAATTGCACCAACGTGAAAGACGACTGCGTCTCCAACGCAACCAAGGTGAACTGATAAAGGATATCATCTTTGTGGGTAACAAGCAAAGAGCACTGATGGAAGACAGCTTGTTTTTCATCGAAAATCGATCAGCTTCACCAGCCGATGCAACCATGAGACACAACCATGAGCATCGATAGGTCATTGTGGTGATGCATCATCCATTTGGCATCAAGTTTGGGTGAGGCCCCAATGAAGTTCGACAAATCCTCATTGTGGTCTGTTTCTTCTCGGTAATCAAGCTCGAGGAAGGAAGAACCACGTGGCAGAGGACAGTGAGGCGGAACAACAATGGCCATCCAATTTCGTGCAGTTCCACTAAAATTGAGGAAGACATGCCCGGGTATGGAGATACGCATCACTGTTTGCAAAAATATAAAAAAGGGATATAGTGTTGTTACTTTGTTTTGGCAGTGGTACAAGATTAACAGCGACATCTCAATTGTCAATAAGAATTAATGAAAAGTACACCAACAAACAGAAGCATCATGATTATCTTGATGGGAACTAAACCAGGATACCCGAGAAAAAAAAGCAGGACAGAAGCATTTATCGACGCCTCTGGATTGAAATCAGCATTACTTAAAAGGGACGTCACTTTAACATGGGCATTGCTTCATTTAACCAGTGATAGTATTAGATTAGCAGCAGCAATAGGAGCATATGGACAATGACCGCCCAACCACCATGTACTTTTTGTCGAAAAAACATGTATACCTCCACCGTGGCATAAACCAGGACAACTTTTCGAGTGGCCTTTCCTCTATAATAGTAAAAAATAGGTGATGTTGGACCAGCCGACGAACCCTAGCTACTGTACATGGGGAGCTAGGGAGTAGTGGCATAGAATAAAACCCGCATGCAGCGACCTGGGGAGCTGGACCAGTACAATGAAGCATGAAATCCAAAAGAAGTTATACCTCAGGTGGGCGAGATGTCGCTTAGGCGGGCAGGCGGGATCTTCCCACACGACAGCAGCGAACAAGGGCGCGGAGGACCTTCGTCCGCGCCAGCGCCGGCTCAGAGAGGACGGTGTGCATCGGCTTCCTCCATCGCCGACGGCGACAACGTCAACGCCGCACCTCCTAACCTCCCGCAGCGGACGGGATTCGGCCGGATCTGTGACCACCGGTGAGGAGAGAGATTGAGTGGACAATGTCATCTTGTTTAGATATGGAGAGGATGAGAGAGCGAGACACGAGAAACCCTATCAAACAAGAGGCTATATATACAATGGAGTAAAAAACTCTCTCCATAGCAGTGGTTTTAAATAGAATACGCGCGTTCTCGGAAAAAAGAAACGAAAACTGGCGGACAAATCTTTTTTTAACGTACCAAGAAAGAAAACTCGATCAAAAACACGCCCCCGCTTCCAGGTCGCAGTTTGTTTGTATCGCTCACGTGTGGTCCTCGACCCTCCATTATTAAGTGAACAAATTAAAGGGTCAAATTATTACGTACGTAAGCTGCCTCTTTGTGTACAAATGTGCTCCATCGTGTACTCGTGGGTATCTCGGAGGCAGAGTGAGTGCATGTACATTTCTTCTTGTACGTCGTACTCCATTTATCTCACTTCATATTGTTTCCCACTCCTATGATATTCCTATCCTACTCCCTCTGTCTAGGTGTGTAAGTCACCTTACGAAAACCAAATAATCCCAAAACACTTAGGCACGGTACATTAACTCCCTCCTCGTTTCTTGTTTCATGACATATCAACCAATAAGAGATGTGGGCCATGCATGCTTTTAATGACTTGAGACTAACAAACATGACATGCAGTGGTTAGTTCATTGCATGCAATGCTATTAATTAGCAAAAAGACATTAAGTTCTCCCGTTTTCCCCTTCGTCTTTGTCGCGGTGCACAACCTAAGATGACTTATACACCTAGACGGAGGGCGTAGGAACAAAATGAGGCGGTACTAAGTTTGTGTGTGTGTAGGGAGAACGAGACATTGATGGTGTGTACGAGTAGTCGCGAGAGTCGTCGCGCACACACACATAGACATAGACATGCATATCCGTGTTTACGTAAAATTCCATCTCCATCTCCATCTCCAATCATATTTATCCAACTGGCACATTATTTACGTTATTAATTATATACGCAGCAATATTTACGTACAGCATCTCTTGTTTGCGAGCGTCCGGACCGCTGCCACGCCCGATCCTGACCGCCCTGGCCAACCCAAACCCTCTTCATCACCCGCGCGTGCTTCCCGCCCGAAACGGTCAGTGCCGCATTCATGCCCGGCCAGAGCGGACGCGACCTCTCACTGGCGCCGGCATTGAAGTGGCGCGTCGGCCGAGAGAGCGCCGCCCGCGCCGCTTCCCGGTGCACGCGACTGCTCCGCGTTCAAAGGTCGCCCCGGCTGGCCACAACATGCATGTAAAAAGTTCTTGGGAGTCCGTGCTACAGCTAGCTGTCCTCCCTCTCCTCGTCAATCTCTTCCAGTAGTGCTAGTACTCCATGGCGCGATCCATCGACAAGCAGGCGGGAAAGTTATCGTATACTCGGTTTGCGGTGAGTGGCATGCCGAGAAACCATGTGGGGTGGAGCCGTGGAGGAGGGTGAGACACGAACGTGACAGACGTGATTTAAACGTTGGTTTTGCTCGATGGCGCGATCCAACGAAACGAAACGTTGGTTTCCAAAAGAATACTGTACTACATGAGAGAGATAGAGTGATGGTTTGCTTCTTCCGTCCAATAACTATACCGGGTCTATGTGATTTGGCGGCTCATTGGTCACTATTACTGCGGCGGTAGAGCGTCATAGAGCGCCTGCACTCTTATTTATTTATTCTGTGATAAAACTAACTTTCTCCACTCTTACACCGGAGGAGTACGAAACACGGCAGCCCAGTGACTACATGGCCCACCTCCCACTATCACCATATTCCTTGGACATCGTGCGACACCTCCGTTCCTTTTTTCTTTGCGTAGTAGTACATTTTACCACATGACCCACCATACACTCTCACATACTACCTCCGTCCCCTATGTAATTTATGCATGATACTAGTATATGATACTCCCCACTATGAGTAGCCTTATAGGCATACAAAAAAAGACCGGAGGGAGTACGAAGCTTTATGATTTTGTTTCATGTATGTATCCTGACTCCAAGGTTGCCCCATTACAACATTCCATCAAATACAAAGGAAAACTAACATGCATGCTGATGCATCTCAATGATTCACAGATCATAGCCAATATTTACTTCACAACTAAAGACAAAAGTTGTGACAGTGTGTACAAAAAAACTACTAATGGGGTCACTACGACGTAAACCCTAAACCCTAAACAGGATTTAATTTCCTGGCTAGGTAGAACCTGTCGAAGGAAAGACGGCTGGCACCCTCGGATCATACGATGCTTTTGTGCAGTTCCACTAAAATCGAGCTGAGCATCCCTGTTGGCAAAGATATTGAAGAAGTGTGATTAGAATAATAATACTAGCACTAGTTCATGAGACATAAACTCATCACAAATAGAAGCCAGTAGAAGTAGAGAAAAATCCACATGGAGATGGAGCTACGTGGGGAGCTGCGGCAGTGGAGCAAGCCGGCTCCAAAAGGAAGTTGGACCTGGGACGTTGGGCTGTAGCTAGAAGGGCGGTTGGGAGGCGGCATCAGCCCATGCCGCGGGGACCCCCGATCGGGACGCACCGACAGTGGGTTTTCTCCCTCGCCGCTGTCGACCACGTCTACGCAGAACATCGTCCCCTTCCCCCAGCGGCGGGATCAGGCCGGATCTGTGACCAGCGGTGTGGCCACCGTCATTCTATGCTTGTGAAGAGAGCAACCCAAGCAAGCAGGCTTGTAGCTTAGGCTCCTGCTAGTGTATATATAGTGGAGCGGTTTTCTTTTTCTCTCCATATCAACCATTTTATATTGCGTACGTGTCATTGAAGAGTGAAATGATGGTTGCTTCTTCCGACTAACTTACTATGTGATTTGACTGCTCCTGAGTGGCCCCAACACGTACTCCCCCTACGTGTATGACCGTTCCTGAGTCTCACTTGTACTTATTTCTATTTTCTTGCATGACACGTAGACAGGATGCGCATAGAGGAATTTTGTTACTGCACGTTGTTACGTAGTACTACTAGTACCTACTCCCTCGTTCCGGTTCACTACTAGTACTCCCTCTGTCCTGGCTTATTGGTCCCCTTTGTACTCAATTCATGGGCTCGTTTTCCTCAAGAAATTGTCTTTACCAATGTATTAATATCAGGAATGCATGCGTGAACAACGAATGATTAAACCTTGCATGCAATGTTTTGACAAAGCATTAACTTATGAACATGTGAATGTGAGGGACTACAACCTCGTGCATGTATGCAACAATCACACGTACACATGGATGCAAAAATGCGTGCGACGCCGGCCCTCCACTATGTGCCGATGCCGCATTTCTGAAAAAGCGAGTCACGTACATGCAGATGCGAGTTGAACTTTTTTTAGCACCGGTCACACAGTGTAGGAGATTTGGCATCGATGCCAGCTTGGGCCCAGGCACATATAAACTGATAATAAATTACCCAACTACCAGTGTCTTGGGCTGTTGGTTCTAGTAAGAAAGGATGGTGTCGTGCTTACTTTACTGGCTCAACAAATTTTGCATCGGAGGAAGTAGAAGCATCGATGCCTAGAATTTTTTACTTGGCACCGGGCTGGACAATGTAGGGCACCAGTGCCAAATGTCAAAAAGCAAATTTGGCACCGGTTTTGGCCTACATAGTGGAAGGCATGCATGCATGTCCGAGCACATGACAGAACACACACGGTCACGCTCAAGTGCTCAACCTACACGTGCATGCACACACATACTCAGCTAGGGTGAGCTAGTGACCGTATAAAGACCGAAAAATGTATGTATTGACCGCAATGAGCATATTATGAAGTCCACTGACCATATTTTTACAAATATACAGTGACAGACAGTGTATTTATCTCGTTTCAAATTAAGCCATATTAACCAGAAAGGAGGCAGTATGGACTAGCATTACTTTGATGTGTCCCGTCAACTTGCCGAACGAGGAGAAGCTTGCAGGATGGGAGAAGCTTGCGCTATGGCTCGCAGGACAAGGAGAAACTTTTGACTAATGCAAGCTCTCCCTCGCTCAGGCGGTGAATGTGCAACAGCTAATTCGGTGTCAGATTGCTAGAAGTATACACTGTACTAGTACTACCATTATTGTTCGACTTCCCGAAGAGGCGAACAGCCAAGCGCAAAGTTTACTACTCCGAGTACTAGTATTACGTAGTACTACTAGTACTAGTACTATACAGGTATGTACTACTAGGAACCGGATGGTGGAGCGTCTGCACTCTTATTTTATTTTAATATGTGATAAAGCAATCTTCAACACATTTGGTTCTCTTCGAGGGTTCTCACATGTGATAATGGAAGTTGATTGCATGGAACACTCGCCACAATTCTCGCTTAATTTTGGCTCCTATCCTATTAGAAATAGGAGCGCTCGGTAATATTTTCTCTTTTTTTTGTTATTCAGCATGTAAACAGGTCAGCAAATCTTGCGGCGCATCTTTGTGCGAACCGTGCTTGCTGCAGTTTGAATGTGACCGAGAGATGGCTTGATGAAACACCTCGCTTCCTTCTTCTTTTTTTGTGGGGTACCTCGCTTCCTAGTGACCAGTCACTTGGCTGATCGTCCTAAGAATGCTTATATATGAATAAAGCTCTCTCATTTATCCGCAAAAAAGATTAAGCCATATTAACCGGAAAGGAGGGAGTATGGACTAGCACTACTTTTTGGTGTGTCCCGTCAACTCGCAGAACGAGGAGAAGCTTGCAGGACAAGGTGAAGCTCGCTTACGCCCTCTCCGTCTACCTCAAGCCTGGTGGCTCGCAGGACGACGAGAAGCTTTTGACTAATGCAACCTACCCTCACCCAGGGGGTAGACGTGAAGCACTTCATTCGGTGTCAGATTGCCAGAGGCATACACTGTAATACCATCATTGTTCGACTTCCCGAAGAGGCGAAGAGCCAAGCGCAAGGTTTAGTAGTACGAGTAGTACTACTACTAGTATACAGGTACTAGGAACCGCATGGTGGAGCGTCTGTACTCTTATTTTATTTTAATCTCTGATAAAGTACACATTTATTCGGGAGAAGTGCGGAAAACGGCAGCCCAATAGTACTATTAAAAAACATCGAACATGTAATGATGATATCGATCAACCATGCTCGAATATATCTTGGCCTCCATGCGAGCCCTTCTGTGTGTTCTCGCTCCTCATCTCTCTCAAGGAATGGCGGGTTGGCCATTTTGCCGTCAATTGAGATCGGTTTGCTCACACTCTGGTCCCACATGTCAGTGATATGCCAAGAGGAAGTGCATTGACCAACTGGCCATACGCGTACTTGGTTTTGCACCTTCATACTACTCCCTCCGTCACAGTTTACAGGGCGCGCTTCATTCTCATGCATTTCTCTCCATGCATTTCCACCACCAGAGAGATTTTAGACGCATTTGGTTTAATGCTCAATTAATTAGGGTGTGGTAACCACAATCAAGTCCACAATTTTCTCTCGATGTACTCCGGGGAGTGGAGTGGAGTAAGTGCATGCATGTGTGCACCCGGGGTGGAATCACTGCATGCATGTGTGTACGCATTATTTCCTCTAGTAATAGACGCCGTGCTATAACTGCCAATGCTATTTTTAGGCCGATCGCTAGTCGCCTTGGTCCTAGAGATTGTTGAAGCGCGCTCTATAAACAGTGGCGGAGGGAGTAGTATGAGCGGATTCAAAGAAGAGCGTATTGATGGTTGCTTCTTCCGAGCAACTTACAGTGGGAAAGGTGGGGCTTATGATTTGACTGCTCATTACTCACTATTAGTGCGGCGCAACGACCGGGCTGAGTCTCCCATGCGGTTGTGCACTACTCCCTCCATTCTTAAATATTTATCTTTCTAGAGATTTCAACGAGTGACTACATACGAAGCAAAATGAGTGAATCTACAGTCCATTTGAAATTTCTAAAGAGACAAATATTTAGGAATGGAGGGAGTATAATTTTGTGCATGGCACATAGACCCGGATGCTGAAGAGGCTTCTGGCAATGCTACCAAGCTTCCAGCATTTGTTTACATAATTGACGTACTATATAAATAATTTTCCAGCGACATGAAATTGTACAATGCTCTGAGCTTTCAGCTTTTGTTTCGTGTGTCTTGCCATCCATGCTCTTTCGGAAAAAATAAAAAACTAACTTCCTTGCTAATGCATCTCAATGATTAGCAGATCAGAGCTAATATTTACATCACAACTGAAGACAAAGTTGTGAGAAGGTGTTAAATTAAAATTGATCCATGCTTTCATTGGCAGCAACTTCCCCCCAGCTCTGTCTAAATCAACAAGGCATGTTGGGAAAAAAAGTAGCTGTCAGGAGCATGCAACATTCCGATCATTTTGTGCAGTTCCACTAAAATAGAGCTGAGTGTCCCTGTTCCAAAGATATTAAGTGTGATTATAATAATAGAGGACTGTTGATGAAACAATAAACATACAAATAGAAGCCGGTCACCTTTGCAGTCTCTCTTAAGACTAACTAGTTGGAGAAGATTAAGCAAATAGTTGGAGAAGATTAGGCTCGGAGTTGGATGAGGAGGATAGAGCAAAACCAATCTCCCTTTGTGCAGTCGCACTGAAATGTAGAGACGTTGCCCGTGTGACATTTTAGTACAACTGCACAAAACACTCTTAAGAAAAAAGTGATTTGTGCAGTTCACCAAAAGGTCGCAATAGCAACGAGGTGAAATGGATAGCCCTGTTTGCAAAAAAGAGGTAGAAAGGAAACAATTATTGGCCAATAATAGTTGATGACACATACGACGACAAAAAAGAAGCATATTCCTTGTCCTAAGGGAAGATAACAGCACGGTTGTGTTTATCTAAAAAGGTGTGAGGACGAGATTGCAATATGGAAAGTACGCCGGACGAGCTACGTTTTGGGCAAAGAACTAGGGAAGATCCACATGCAAGATTTTCCACATGCAGCGACGTGGGAAGATGGGCAGTGGAGCAAGGCTGGAGGGGATGCCTAGGGGTCGTCGGGATGTAACTAGGAGGGCGGCGGCGGGCGGGATCTGCCCATACTGCGGCAGCAAGCAAGTGGCGTAGGCCCTACCGCGCCGGAGCTTGGTCAGAGAGAACGGCGGGTACTGCAGATCGGGACGTGCTGCCTCGGCGCCGTCGAACGGAGAAACGATGCACATCCTCCCTTTCCGCCGGCATACGGGATGCGGCCGGATCAATGACCAATGGTGAGAGAGAGAGAGGCCACCGCCGCCTTGTGTGAGATACTCTGAAGAGAGACAAACCCCGGCAGGCAGGCTCCATTGTATATAGTGGAGCGAACTACCTTTTTCTCCATAAAAATCATTTTATATTCTATGTATGTGCCATTGAGCGATATAACTTTATTTAAAAATAACGCGCCAATGCATCAAGTCGAACTTTGTTTCGTGCACGCGTGGTACACGACCTCCGTAGGTAAACAACCGCTACACACGCTCAAATTAGCATGTACGTGGGCTGCCATTTCGTACAGAAATGAGCTCCACCGTGTACCCGCGTGGGTGTGGCTGGGCATGAAGCGTGAGTACGTGCACCTATTCTCTTCGTGTATGTACACCACCTACGTGGGTTTGTGTGAGAGAGATACAAACGTAGAGCGATATAGTGTGTGGGTTCGTGAGTGTTTTTTTGGGGGGGGGGACGTGAGAGATAGACAGGGAATATGTGTCGATGATATTTCAATCCAAAAATTTAACATATGCAATGTGTGTGAAATAGAGGCCTGGATATATCAGATATATAGAGGGGGCGATCCACAAGAAGAGAGTGGAGGTATCATCGGCGTGAGGTATCCATAGAATCGAAGAGAGGGATGATGTGTGTGTGTGCGCGCGATCGATAAAGAGTGCCATCGAATTTGTGTGTGCCCACGTCAAAGATATAGGGTGGCTGGCCTACTGGAACATGAGAGGGGACAGGTGCAGTTTGTCTCTGTGGCATGGATACCTACCTACAGCGCTCGACTATCGGTGTGTGTGGGGGGGTGGGGGGCAGAGACCTAACTATAGAGATACAATGGCTGGTATATGTGTGGAGGAGGAGAGAGACCTACCTTATGTATTGAGGGAGATCGATCGGCATCTATGCATATGTGTAGGAGAGGAATAAGGTTGGGAGAGAGGCATTGCTAGAGTGTCGGAGGGGTTGGTGATGGAGTTGCTTCTCACAAATGGTGGGAGAGGCTTGCTAGACAAACGGAGGGCACGCCTGCAATATCAATAAGAGAGGGGATGCCCGCCTGTCTGTGCACGTGCGTGTGAGTGACGGGTCAGGGGGCATGCATGAATGATGAGGGGGGACGATATGGTTGTGGTAAGCATACGTAACTACATAGGAAGATCAATCGTCCTTTGTCGGAGAAAGGAGAGACATAACTTGTGAGGTACGTCGATCGATGCGTGGGGAAAAATAGTTAAAGTCGGCCTAGGTATATGTAGGGAGATCGATCAGTATACATGCATGTATGTGTTAGAAGCAAATAAGGCCCGGAGAGAAGGATAGAGTGAGAGGGATGCAGCTAGGAGGTGGTGCGAGAGGCATACTGTATCGAGGGGGAAGGAGTGTGCGAGTATGAGATCGATGAAAAGAGGGGCGAGAGTGAGGCATGGACGGTGAGAAGAGAAGAGGGAAAGCTTGTGTTTGTGGTAGGCACACCTGGCTAGAGAGGCATATCGATCGGTGTGTGCCGGAAAGAAGGAGCTGGGGGGCCTACACACACCGTGGGTGAACAACCTAAAGTGAAAAGACGAATTTGCGCGATGGAGCTAGAGAATGCTGAGGGAGTGTGAGAGGGAGGCGGGCGTGTGCATGCACGAGAGAAAGTTAGCGCTAGCTACAAAGATAAGAGGATTGTGTGGGTGTAAAATATGAATAGACATCATAATTCATTATAAAAATGAATTCAGATATTTGAAGAATTTATCATAGTGTTTTAAACCGACGCATGCATGAATATATATAATGGTGATACGCATGTTGTGGTTATGAACATGTTATACTACATATAATATATTTTATCTACTCTTATAAAAAACAGAGTTGGTGATGATGGTGTGCCTGCCATCCTGTAATATAGGCCGTCCGATTTATATCTGGCGGATAGGAAGGAAACTATGGCAATTTTGCAAAAAGATACCCACACCCCTCTCCACATTTGCAAATAAGGTCTTCCCTTGTTCATCCTTTTCTCTCACAAGATAAACTACTCATACAAATGCATCTTGATGTTACGTGCAACGCACGGGCATCTTGCTAGTATATAAAAAAATAGAGCTGGTGATGATGGTATGCCTGCCATCCTGCAATATAGGTCGTCCGATTTATATCTGACGGATAGGAAGGAAACTATGGCAATTTTGCAAAAAGATACACACACCCCTCTCCACATTTGCAAATAAGGCCTTCCCTCGTTCATCCTTTTCTCCCACAAGATAAACTACTCATACAAATGCATCTTGATGTTTCGTGCAACGCATGGCTTGCTAGTACTACATATAATATATTGAACATTGATTATAATTAGTGATAATGTGTGGCTTTTGCAGCTCAGGGCTAAATACTTGTCATAATGTAGGGGGCGGGGCACTATACTTTGTGTGATAAACACGGTGTATGTATGGAACATGGTTTAGATTATGAAGATCTAGTTAGTACATCAAATGTACTATTATTTGGAATCAACATCAAGTGTATTCAAAAATTTGAATTCGAGTTCATATAGTACACATAGTTCATATCTATCTCTATAGTAATCATGTGGTGTGTTGTTAAAATAATACACGAATGATGATTTAAGTTGGCAACAATCATGATTGTAGATTCTTATTCAAATAGAGAAACGAATTCAAATTTAGTTTGAATTGCAGCGGTAGTATAGACATTCGGAATGCACTAAAATGTTGGTATGAGTAGGTTACATGCATTATACAGCCAGCGAAAAAAATTAATTGGACAGAACATGGATTCATAGCTTTGAATAGCATTTGTACAGTAAAACGGGACAAGACTCTCTCTTTGTGTGGTGTGAATAGTTTTATTTTTTTGGTTTTTTTCGTTGAGGGAAGTGCGAATTGATTTGGTATGTACAATATTACACGTTAGGCTTGTCCCTAAAATTCAACCCGCGCCTTGTTATATACCGAAAATTCAGATATCATGCTCCCAAAACTCGCGCCTTCACAACCCGCGCCTTGCTATCCCAAAATTACAATGCGCGCAAAAACTCCCTCCAGCTGGCAAATCCCGACACGCGAAATCCCCCTTCTAACCCTGAGCCGAAAGGGCCGCTAGTTCAAATCGGTGGGGGTACTTTTGTAACACACCCTACATTTTGGACAAGCGCGTCCCTAAGTCATGGTTCCCCCCTCCCATTGCCTCCTTTTCACCATTCGAAATCCTAGGCCGCCATAACCTCTCTGCTCCAGCCGCGAAACCCCACCCTCCTCCATCCGCCACCTCACCGCTACCCAGCCGAAGCCTCTTCCCTGACAACGTCGTCCACCGCAACAGCTCGACGTCCCTCATCCACCTCCCCGGATGAGGATCCGTCGTCGATCTCGTCGTCCTGCCGGTTCAGCCGCCCCGTCCTCCACCTCCAAGGAGCTGCTCCGACGATCGCCTCATCTATCGTGGCTGCTCCATCCCCACAGCGTCGCCTTAACCTGCTCCACCGGAACCGCAGCATCCTCACCGACTCCTCGGATGAAACCAAGGCCTACTCGGCGCCAACAAAGAGGTTGTACACTCATCGCATCGCACCTTCTCCTTAACTCGACCTCCCGGCACCGACGGTGCTCCATCCCGCACCCCCATGGCGCGGCTACCTCAAATCCAGCGCCACGGGTGACATCTCCATGGTGGCTCTCCCCCAGTGCGAGGCCCCTTCGGCGGTGGCGTCCATACCAGCCGGATCTGCTACTGCTGCTCCAGCTCTCGCTCGCTCGCTCGCGCTGCTGCTTTGCTCTCCTCCTCGCTCGTGCTACTGCTCTGCTCTTGCTCTCGCTCGCGCTGCTGATGCTGATACACGGGTTGCTGCAGCTACATGAGTTGCTGCTCTGGCTCTAGTTCGCGCTGCTCCTCCAGGTGTTGCTGCTCCAGCTGCTATCTGCTACTGTGTTCCCCGTCGATCGCCTGCTGATTTAGATCACTGTTTCTCTACTACTAGTGCTCGAGCGGCCTAAACTACATGTGAAGTGCCTCTGTGCTACCAGTGCGTTCAGTTTCGACAGTAACATTCAGATTCCACAGTAAATTTCAGTTTCGACAGTTAGTTCAGAGTCAACAATTTTTACCTCATCTGTTGTAGTCAGGTGTTTTTTGGTGATGTAAATTTTACATCTATCACTTTTTGGGAATGTATTTTACACCATCTATTGAAGATGCTATTAGAATCCCACTTGAGATTAACGATGTCTGTCTTGTACTGCTTTAGCCTCGACGTCTTACGGCTCGCTGGAGCTGCTCCAACAACAGAACGATCCATCACAACAGAGCAGTGCCCTGGACGCCGTCTACAGATTCCTCAGATCTTCCTCCACACCTCTGACAGCCACCTCTGCCTCAACTTCTTCAGTGACCAACCCAATGATGCCGAGGTTGACACGGCTACGGCTAAGAGGTTGTACACTTCTCGCATCACTTATTACTCTACATTCATGTCGATTCATTAGGGCTATTTTGGTCCAAAGGAAAAACTGAAGGAAAAACATAGCAATAGGAAATTTTCCTATGGTACTCTACTATTCAATTATTCATGCATTTTGTCGAAAGGAATGGAGCAAAACATCCACCTGGACCTACTTTTCAAAATCCTATGCATGAAAACAAGACCAAGTGCATTAGTGGCAGAATAACATTCTAACTGTACACGCTTTCATATGGTTTCACTTTAATTTGGCCATGTTTCTTTGCATTCCTCTGCTCTTCCAATTCCTGTGAACCAAACACCCAATTTGACAGAAATCATGTGTTTACAAATGCTTTGTTTCCCACATGCATTCCTATCCTATTCCGGTGTTTTCCCTATCCCTGCATTTTTAGAATCCTGCAAACCAAAGGAGCCCTTACAGAATTACTTCAATTACAGGTAGGTGTCGAAGAAAACTTTGTGTGGTTTATCCTGCTCCTGCCGCGACGTCGTCCACCTCACCTGAGCTGCTCCATCGACAGAAGCATCCACCAAACAAGACATCACGACTCCTAACCGTCTTTCGCCGCCTCAGATCTCCTTCCCTGCCGCCGACACCCACCGCAACGGCATCACCATCATCGACTCAGCAGATGAACCTAAGGAGTACACGGGTCCGCAAGAGAGGTCGCACTCTTTTGTTTCTGCTTATGTTATGCATTGCTTAATATTACCTGCTACTTTATCGTCATGTTCACCTCTTAGACTCCAAGTCAGGTCCAAATTAATGTTCAAACTTGAGTTTTAAAATTACTTGTGGGGCACATATCGAGGCAGCAATGAATAGTATCTCTGTCTATTATCTGGTTCATCTAGGGTATGCCTATGTTGTTCATCTTGGGTGAGAAACAAATAGTAAAGCAATCATCATCTGTCTTTTTATTAAATTAAAGCTATCATCAGCCTGCTATCATTATTTTTGGATCCATCCACTGGTTGCTACCATCACTCTAGATTTCTGCATGCTCTCCTTACATAATCTCACTATATTTTTTCCGTATGCATGTCAGATATTGTACACAGTCATGCTGAACATGTAGAGAAAAAGAGAAGAGTTTTGCGCGGCAATACAATGTCATGCAGACATCGCTCCATGGTGGGTTCAATGGCAAACCCTCCCCCCCCCCCCCTCTCCAGATTGTAATCCAGAGGAAGATATCTGTTCTGAGGCGGATTCAGACGCAGTTGACCACTCCTATTTACCCCCCAAGGTGTTTGCTCTAACTTGGCATGATGATGTTAGTCATATCATGCATATGTTGCCTTGCAGTGCCTACTTTCGACATCATATATGTCATCTGCTTAGTTTAGACATGTTCTGTATGCCATCTGTTTAGTTTCTATATCATATATGGGAATTATGCAGTCTCATCTCTTTTAGCCAGCCATAATATATGTGAAATATGCAATGTCATCATGTTTAACCAGGCATCATATATTTGAATGATATCTTGCCCATCCTTTTCTTTATTACATTTCCATTTGTCGACAATGTTTGTACATTCAACTACTCTTCCTGTGAATCAGCCATTTGAGTGGGTGATGGAAAAATCTGGAGTGAAAACATGGTCTTCAGAGCAGACAGTGCTACCTGTCGAAGCAGATCTCTTGCTGGGTCCCGATAGCTCCTCAGAGATGGATTCAGAGATAGATGACCAGTCCTATTCCCCCATCGAGGTGTATGCTCTAACTTGGCACGGTTATACTGCTCATATCATGCATATGGTGTCTTGCATTGCATAGTTTAGACATCATATACACAATATTCAACACCATGTTCTTAGTTCAGACATCATATATGCGAATGCCCTCTGCTTAGCATATAAATCACATATGTGAATTAAATCATGCGATCCTGATTACTTAGATAACATGTATGTGAATTATGTCATGTGAACCTGTTTACTAAAGACATCATATAATTTTCTCATGCCATCTTGTTTAGTTAGTCATCATATCTTTGAATTATGTCATGCTATGCTATCCAGTTTAGATAGACATCATATATGTGAAATTATGTCATGCTATCCTTTTTAGTTCAACAATATACATGCCAACTATTTCATGCCCTCTTTTTTCCACACTATCTATTGCATTTGTCTCTCATACAATGTCTGTACATTCAACTATGTTTCCTGTTTATCAGCCATTTGAATTGGAGCGGGTGATGGCAGTATCTAGCAGAGTAAAAATAGGGTCTTCAAATAAAACAGTGCTACCTCTTGGTGGAGATAGCACCCCGGTTGTACATGCACGAGAACTAGCCCTACCACACATAACCCAGACTCTCGCAGATTGTACCCCTACTGCGATGGACAGAGAACCAGCTTCACCCAATCTAACCCCAACCCCAGCAGATAGTAACCCAGTTCCTGTTGACACAGCACCATCTCCACCACAGAGCTCCCAAACAAGAGCAGTTAGTAAGGCAGCTCCAGTGCCCAAAGCGCCAGTACTACCACGGCGAACCCCAACTCCACCAGTTAGTACACATATTCATGTGGAGGAAGCACAACCAGCCATTCATAGTTTAGCATCTATCGCATTTGATGTTGTTAAATCCTATGTGCTTATCTTCCCATCATGGAAATATTATATTGAAGATGAAGTAAAATGCCAGTTGCAGGTGTTTGTCCAGGAGTTATGTGTAAGTAATGTTATTCATGGCAATAACTTTGCTTTGTCCCATACATTCTACCTCCATGATGGTTATAATACAGCAAATTTTCCCATTTTTCTCTATAGAGAAGGACCGATTTGGAAACTCAGGATGAGGTAACCTGTGCTAATACCTCAGCTATCTTCAAGAATGCTTGGTGGCAGTATCGAAATTACCTAAAGAAAACGTACTTCACTGGCAAAGAAACTCATCAAATTCCCTTACGTTCTCCTGAGACACATTTACTGGACGATGACTGGGAACGCCTTGTTCTGTACTGGTCCTGAACCAAGAATGTGGTAAGGTCTATGACCTCATTTTTTATTTTTTAAGTACTATATGCCTACGTCTTACTGTACTCTGTTCATGTAGAACAACTGCTTAAACCTGAAGAACAACTGTTCTCATTTAAGATTCCATTGCTATCGTGCATACTGCTTTGCTCTTGTATCACTGTATTTACTCATACAAACTTATTTTTAAATTGAAGGATCCAATCGAAACTCCAATGGCACAACAGGTATGTTTACGCATGTTTCTTTAACAGGTTTGCTCTTATAAATAGCTCTGTTGATTTCAATGTCAATTGTGTATACAGTTGACTTCTCATATCATGCACATTACTAGCATCACAACAGAGCCAATAGTGTTGTTGTACATGAAGACCCATGGTACCTATCTGAAATCTTGTTGTGCCGTGTAGTTTCCAACGCTTTGTATTCTTTCCGTGCTGCTTTGTCTTGAACTGATATGATTTGAACCGTGTCTCTATTTTGATTTGGCAAGACAATGAAGTGACCATAGGACATAGATATATGTTTGTTTGATGCTTTTATTATGTACTACTTGGCAATAGAAGACTTGGTAGTTTAATCCTGTCCACCTTACTAATGAACTGGTTCATCGAAATGAGTTTCATATACTAGTACATGCTAAACCTATTATGTGTCTGCTTGTTTCTTCTTTTAGAATGCTGACAGAATATTGGGGAAGAGTGCCTTATTAAGAAATGATAAAGGAAGTAATGCAGATAAGGTTCAGGATAGTGAGACATCCTTGTTGGTCTCCAACAAAGCTGATAAAACAGCTAAGGAAAACTATCTTGAAGACAGTGAGACAACCCCAAAGTCCTGTCTTGGCTTAGTGTTCGAGTTACTGGCCACTACCACTGGCACAAGCTATTCAAACTCACTGTCTGGATCAGTTCGGTTTCTTGAGTCTCAACTACAAGCTGAAAGACATCGATCAGCTGTGCTGCGACAAAAAGCCGAAGGACTGCAAAAGTCCCCTGGAGCATTCAGATGCATACTTTCTGGTGCAAAAGCAAGTGTTGGAGGATTTTAGCGCCAAACAGGACAAAGCTAATAAGCTTGCTAAGCTTATTGCCAGCATGGTCGATACCCAGGATAACGTTTCTTGAGCTCTTCTGAAGTTGTTTCAGTTATGGACTTGTTTTGCTGCCGCGTTTATTTGCACGGGTGGCCAATTTAAACAAGCAGTGTATGTAATATGCTGCTTTGTTCCCTATATTTGCACTGGTGGCGAAATTTGATGCCCGGTGGATGTAATATGTGTAATAGCCGTAATAGCCTAGCGTTAGTTGATTGCTTATTTATTTCCTTATTGTCTTGTTTAGTTGTTTGCTTGTAGTCACTGCAGTTCTTTTTCCGCATTTTTCTAGTGGCCACAATAACCTATTTTTATAACTAGGCCACAATAACCATGGCAACACACGGACTGTTGTAACCATGGTCCTGCTACCTGCTGTAGTGACCATGGCCCTCCTACGGGCTGTACGATCCATGGGCCTTATACAGGCCGTAGGATCCATGGGCCTTCTACGGGTCGTACGATCCATGGGCCTTCTACGGGCTGTAGGATACATGGGCCTTCTACGGGCCGTAGGATCCATGGGCCTTCTACGGGCCGTCTAATCTATGGGCCTTCTACGGTCCATATAATCGTTTCGCCAAACATGGGCCGTACTATTCATGGACCAATAACGGTCCGCAAAATGGGCCGTAAACGGGCTAGAGTGGAAATCGTCTATTTTATGGCCCGACCATAACGGGTCGTTAATAGGCCGTATTTGATGACGCTATGAAAACAGCCCAACGGGTTAACGGGCCACAAATAGGCCGACTGTAACTACGGGCTGAATTTGGCCCACAAGCAGAACAGGCCAGTAACGGACCATAAGTAACCAAATTCTAGAAATGAGCCCAAGAATAAATGGGCCCTTAGAAGGCCGAAAGTTAACAAGGGCTGGAAATGGCCGACGGAATAATGGGCCGTTAATGGGTATAAAGCGATACACTGTTCATTACGGGCCAGTTTCATCTCGGGCCTTTAATGGGCCCAGAGTTACAAAGGGCCTCCTATGGGCCGAAAGACGTCATGGGCCATACATGGGCCGGAAGTTACAACGGGCTAGAATCATATTGGACGGCCCAGATGACGCTACTGGGCCAAATTCGGGTAGGCCGTAACGGGTCGTGAGTTAGCGGGCTGTAAATGGGCTATATGTGAACAGGCCGTTAACAGGCTTTTCGTGGGCCGGCCCGCTACCTTTTGACCAAGTCAAACTGGCCGGCCTTTTCACTGGAATGGGCCTCTGTTGGGCCGTGCCATGTGTCGATGTATCATAGGCGCCTTTGGTCCAATGAGTGGATGACATCTGTCCCAACGGTGAGCGGACACGTGGTTCCTTTGGCCATTGAGAATTTTACACGTGGAAAATCCCCATTGGTCCGGGCTGTTAACGGGTTATCAGATCCAAACCAGAACCCGATAGCTTAACGGCGACCCGTTACGGTGGATGCCACGTGTCAGTCACCCTTGACGAAAGCAATTCTATGATGCGCGATTTATCGTCAAGGAAGTGGACACTTCCGTGATGATAATTTTGGTAATGTCATGGAACACTTCTACGACAGCACAAGTATGACTACCTTGATTCTGTCATAAAATCGTCATGGATGTACATGCATGACAGAAAACGTGACCTACTGTGACAAACACGTATCATCACGGAAGTGTATTTTTTTTGTAGTGATAGCTTCCCGGTCTCGCCTCTAAGACCGGCTCAAGTGTTGTTAGTGATCATGTTTTTCGGATATTAGGATATCGTTACGTGTAACGATAGTCCTAAAACAACATTGAGGGTATGACATTAGAAGAACGATCATATTGAATCGACCCAATACTTGTCTGTTATACTATGTGATCATATTGTCTGAAATCATCTATTATAACACGGAGTGTTAGCATGTGTTTTAGTTCCTCAGACCATGAGAGTGTCTCAATCACTTCCTACCAGATGGTGGGCTTTGGGGTTGCTCAAACGTCATCTGTAACAAGGTGATCATAAAGACAACTTTCAGGTTCAGCGGAAACTTTGACAAGTGGCCAGACAGCTCAAGAGTGGGATTTGCTCCTCCGACGATGGAGAGATATTATTAGGGCCCTCTCGGTGTGAAGGCATCCATCATCGTCTGTCCAGACACAGGTGACTACGTCACAGGGATGCCGAAACACGTCAACGAGAAAGAAGAACAAAACCGGTAACGGGAGCAACGGTATAATGAGCATGGTGATGACTCAAGAGGATACCGATGCACACCGGGTTTTGTAAAATATTGCAAAGCAAAGAGAACATCACATGATAACCAAAGGTTCACTCGAATATCATTCGTGTAATCATAGGGACTAATATGGATGTCCACGGTTCTGCTATCGGTCATTGAACGAAGGGGTTTCGTTCATGTCTATGATTACCGAACCTACGGGGTCACAATCTTAAGGTTATCATTATCTGCTGAGTGTTAGTAGGACAGGAGTGATGAGAATATATTTGTGGAATTGTTTCATTAATATCCGAAATAGTTTCGAGAGGTTCCGGAAGCGTTTCGGGGTTGCCGGAAGGGTTTCGATGAATATCGGGTAATACCGGGCATTACCGATTAATATATATAGGTGGAAAATGTTCCCGGAGATGCTAAATTAATATATATTATGCTCTGAAAATGTTTAGAACAAAAATATATTTCATTTAATATCAACGGGTCGAATAAGGCCAAGAGGTGTAGAAGGAGTTGGGCCACAAGGGCCCAACAAGGGGGCTCTTTCCCCCTTGGTGGCAGCCCCTCTTCCCCCCCCCCCCCCCCCCAATCCTATATATACAAGAGGATTTCCACCCTATGAGGAAAGCAAGTTTTGGAGCCTCCTCTAGTTGATCTAGTGCACGTTCTAGTTGGTCCTAGTTGACTAATTAGAGCGAGCCCTAGCCACCTCTAATCCTCATAATTAGAAGCCCCATGTGGTTCTAATCTTCTCCCTCTAATTCTCTGGTGACGATTAGCTCTGGAAGGCGAAGCGCTGCCGGATCGTGAAGACCGTACGCTTGCAACCAAGTAGAGAGGCCGTGCTTTCGGTCTTCCGTTTGAGGGATCATTCATGGGCAGTTCGCAGGATCGTCATCAACATTCGAGGGACTTCAAGTACGATCTACACCGACTCGTATACTTCCGCTGCACTCCCGGAGTCGGTAACGATCATTGATCACAACCCGTTATGCATCTTCATATTGTTCTTGGGTGTTCGTAGGGCGAATTTTTTTTCTACTACGATTCCTAACTGTGGCATCATGAGCAGGTTTATGAGTAGATGCAGGTTGCGATCTATATCACATCTGATATGTGAGGGTTGATGTTCTTGCTATGCTTCCGACGAGTGTTGCTTTGGTTCAGTTCATCGGCAGAATGATGTAGTTTGGCTACAAGGTTCTAACAATCGATCGGCTCTTGCTGTCGACGATCTGCTCATAGTTCCTTGGGCTACATCATAGTCGGGAATAGTGAACCGTCGTGTACACAAGAGGGTGCCGAAGATGAATGATCTTCTAGGGGGTCACGCGTATTGACGAAGTTTAGTGTGGGGGTGAGATTTTTAATTAAGTCTCTCTTTCACACACGCCGAAACTTAATCTAGCATCAAGAATATCGCCTTTTTGTGCTTGCGTAGGTAGCTAGTCTTAATTGATAAAACTGGTTAACCGCATAAATAATATTTTGCTAAAACTGATTAGAGGATGTCTAACTTGGTTTTGCAGGGTTTGCATATGATGTTGTATTGCCTTTGTCATGATAATGAGATTATGTATGAGATGTTTATATGATGTAATGTTAAGTGACCTGCACGTCATGGCATGATGGCTGGAACCACGAGATTGCCACCTTAATGTAAATATTTTAGAGATATATTACAGGTGATGGTGGCAAGACGTACACGGAGAACCCCATCGAGGAGAAGGTGTACCAAGGCGCGAGACGAGGAGCTATAATTTCGTGCCACGGCGGAATTTCAGATTTTGGTGCCACGGCAACGTTTTTGAAATGGTCGACATGGCAACATTTTATGAGATTGCCACCACAGCAACTTTTTTGAAACGGTTTCCATGGCAATGAAATATTGGCCATCACGTTGCTTCAAATGAAGATTGAAGACAACAATGAAGATCTCCCGGCGCCCAGGGCTATACCATGTCATGCTATTATGAATTGCCTGAGATGTTTATCCCTTTGTTGTTCGTACCCTTTGATTATGCAGTAGTCAATTATTAGGGTGATTTCTCGCAGTATATATCAAGTTAAAAGGTGCTCTTCCTTGTGTTGCAACCGTCTATAACACGTAGCATTCCGGAGTGCGTCATGTCCACATGAGTACAAACGGGACGTGAGGTGTAAGACGGGGATGGTCAGACCATGTATGCAGATAACACTCGGTTGTGTTGAAGTTCTAGCAGAATCGTTCTAAGCTCGGAGCACAAAGCATTGAAAGATGAACAAGAGACATATGGAGATATGATCGGCAAAAGTTTGCCCGCCAGTCAAAATTCTCGTCATCGGTGATGTCCAAATCAATGGCTGAGAACTAGATTTGGATCTTGAATCACTCACTATTAATTATGAGAGATATTAATTTGAGAGGGAGTGCACTTTAATATTAAAATTTGTTTTAATAAACTAGTGCAATATTAATTATGAATTATGTCTAAAATTATTTGTGTTTATCGTTGTAGATTAAATGGCTCACAATATGTTCAACTTAGCCCCTATGCTTGAGAAAGAAAAGTTGTCTCCAAATGGTGGAAACTATGCGGATTGGATCCGCAACCTGAGATTTGTTCTCAGGAGTGCTAAGAAGGAGTATGTGCTGGATCAGCCCCTAGGTGATGCTCCCTCAAAGGATGCACCACTAGAAGAAGTTGCTGCTTATACTGCTCGTAGTGATGACTATGAAGCAGTCCAGTGTCTCATGTTAACTTGCATGGATCCTGAACTACAGAAGCGTTTTGAACAATCTACCACTCAATTTATAATTGGGTCACTAGAAGTTCTCTACAAGAAACAGGCAAGGACTAAACGGTTTGAATTAACCAAGGCCCTGATCGAATGCAAGATGAAAGAGGGTTCCTCAATGAGTGAGCATATAGTAAAGCTTGCTGGCTATGTTGATAGACTTGCTTCACTGGAATTTGGAATTCCGCCAACACTCGGTACAGATATTGTGCTTGCTTCACTCCCCCCCCCCCCCATCTTACGATGGTTTTATCATGAATTACAACATGAACGGATGCAGAAAAGTGCAAATGAGTTGTTTGCTATGCTCAAAACTGCGGAAGTTGGCATGTAGAAGAACAAAGAAGTGTTGATGGTCAACAAAACTACCAGTTTCAAAAAGAAGGGCAAGTCCAAGAACAAATCTACTGGTGCCGGTAAGACCGTCTCTCAGAAGGAGAACAAGGGCGGAGCCTCTAAAGATACTAAATGTTTCTACTGCAAACAGAAGGGTCACTTGAAGTGGAACTGCTAGAAATATCTGGTAGACAAGAAGAATGGTTCTTCCGGTAAAGGTATAAAAGTTATACAAAGTTAATGTTATTTATCTTGTTTCTGTAAGTCACAAGTATTTCATACTTATCAACTCCTTTTGTGTGCAATCTAATGCAGGGACTACAGAAAGCTCACAAGTTGAGAAGAAATAAAGATGTGATGCTAGTCAAGGATGGTGATGGGATCGCTGCTCAGGACCAATAGAATCATGGCTTTAGTTTATCTATGGTAATCCCCAAGTGCAAGGAATCATCGTAGCAATTTCCAAAGGTGGAAGTGATAAGTATGGAGTGTCGAACCCACAAGGAGCTAAAGGTAAGATCAATATTCTCTCAAGTCCTATCTGCCACTGATACGACTCTACGTACACCGAACGTTTGCTTCTTCTAGAAACGAGAAATAAAACTACGTTGTGGGTATGAATAAGGTAGCTTTGAATGATATCGGAGAACTAAAATATAAAAATAGGTGTTGTTAACATAAAGTTAGAATATATTAATATATATTATAAATAGCGAGTGTGGAATAATGATGCATCGGTGTGCGGAATTATCCTAGGCAATTGTTAACAAGATCGGTAATCATTATTGCAATTTTAGATGAGGGAGAGGCATAAGCTAACATACTTTCTCTACTTGGATCATATGCACTTATGATTGGAACTCTAGCAAGCATCCGCAACTACTAAAGATCATTAAGGTAAAACCCAACCATAGCATTAAAGTATCAAGTCCCCTTTATCCCATACGCAGCAACCCCCTTACTCGGGTTTAAGCTTCTATCACCCTAGCAACCCACTATAAGCGAATCATGAACGTTTTGCAACACCCTACAGCGGGAATCCTTCATGTGTGCGCAGCATGGAAGGCACCATAGGACAGCACCAAAATAAAACATACAACTCAAACCAATCTAGATCATCAATCAACCCAAAAGACAAAAGAAATCTACTCAAAACATCATAGGATGGCAACACATCATTGGATCATAATATGTGGCATAAAGCACCATGTTCAAGTAGGGGATTACAGCGGGGTGCGGGAGAGTGGACCTCTTAAAAGAGATGAGGAAGGTGATGAAGATTGTGATGTTGATGAAGACGATCACCGCGGCGATGGTTCCCCCGGCGGCACTCCGGCGCCACCGAGAGAGAGGGGGAGAGTGTCTCCCCCTTGTGCTTTCTCCTCCATGGCCTCCCCCCTAGATGGGGAGAGGTTCTCCCTCTGGTCCTTGGACTCCATGGTGATGATGGCCCCTTCCGGCTTCCTCCTCCATGGCCTCCGGTGATGATGGCCCCCTCCGGAGGGTGCTGGAGAGGGCCTAGATTGATTTTTCATGGCTATAGAGGCTTGTGGTGGCGGAACTTCCGATCTAGGGTTCTTTTTGGAGGTTTGGGTATTTATAAGAATTTTTGGCGTTGGTCTCACGTCAAGGGGGTCCACGAGGCAGCGACAAGCCGCCTAGGCGCGCCCTGGGGGGGTGGGCGCGCCCCCTGGCTTGTCGCTTCCTCGTGAAGCTTCTGGTCCAACTCTTGTGCTTCGGGGGTCTCTTTTGGTCCATAAAAAATCACCGTAAATTTTCAGCCCTTTCCGAAAACTTTTATTTCTGCACAAAAAAAAGACACCACAGTAGTTCTGCTGAAAACAGCGTCAGTCCGGGTTAGTTCTAATCAAATCATAACAAAACCATATAAAATTTTTGTAAACATGGCATGAATACTTCATAAATTATAGATACGTTGGAGATGTATCAATCTACAAGATTCATCTTAGGATCGAATAATAGTTATTGCGTTCCAGAGTTGTATAAGACATTATGTTTTGGATTATGCGATGGATGTTCTTATAATATTTTGGACAATAGTTGTTAAAATGGTTATAAGAATATGCTTGGATTTACCGCAAATTTTTGATGGTTTATTCAATGAATCTTGATTTGAAATTTTTAACATTAATGCTAAACGTCTTAAGAAGACTGATATATCACTGCTTGGCTTTATCAGGGACGTAGTCTTCATATAGATGTAGCCTTGAAATCTCTTAATTGAGAAATAAAAAAAATACATGATGATGTATGAAGTCTGATAAACAAGCCATGGCACAATGGATAATAATACTTCATTAAAAGATTAGGTAAATATGATTTACTTATAAAATCTGAAATATTTGAATTTCAGAATGTATTTGAAGAGTTCAATTATCTTATAATGAAGATAATGATCATTATGACAAAAGATAAAGTAATTCTTCAAGAATAAAGAAAAAAATTTCTAATTCATAAGTTTAGCAAAAACACTCAAATAATTATGGAATTATTTATTACCGATCTGCATTTATACTTTGGGGTATAAATTGAAATGGCAAGATATACACTAAACAGAGCACCGCATATTAGTCTGCTTAATGAAACCATAAGAGTTATGGAAATTGTGAACCAAATAAAAGTTGTAGGATATCTTAAAGAAATGATTTGGGTTCCTTCCATTGAAATGTTCAAAAGGCAAAATGTTTGACGCAGATGAACACTTTTTCACGAAAAGTTTTTCTTGTCAAAGAAATAAGTGGGAGGACATTATAGCTTAGAAAGGATTATTGAATCCCTGACGGTAATAAGCAGAATTAACAAACCGGAAATTGTTCCGATAGATTGTCTGCAAAATAAAACGTAAGTTACTACATTTGATGTAGAAATTCTATAGCTTGTAACTGGTTCATACAAATCAGGAATATTGTTGAATTTTTGAAATTTTACAAATGAGATATTCATCTTTGAAAGAAGATGAACTAGCACACTACAAGGAAACAATAGCGGTGCCCAGCTCAAAGGAATGGTTCATAGCCACGCACACCGGAATAAATTTAAAATTAAGTTTAGAACTTTATTGTAATTGTCATAAATAAAACAAGTTTGGAACTTGGTTGATACTTCAAAGATTCTTGAAGAAAGTGGATATTAAAACTAAGTTTCCTAAAAGGAAAGGATGTATGAATGATACAACCAGAAAGGTTTTAAAATCCTCAGACACCGTATAAAAGTGCAAACTTCAAAAGAGTTTTTGAAGATTATAACAAGTGATCTGATATTGAGATTTTGATCTTATCAAAGGAACCTTGTGTATATAAATAACTCAGTGGGAGCTATATAGTATTTCTGATCTCATTTCTTGGAATGGAAATAATATAACTTCTTAGCGAAAACAAAATGTTTTTGAAACATGTTTTCATCAAATAACAAGGCAAAATATTGGGCATAAAAGAATCTATAAAGATAGATCAATATGTCTGATTGAGCTTAAAAGTTTGTATATTTTGACAAAGGAGAAATTGTTTCTCTCAGTGCCATATAACTAGATGCTTATAAGCATGAGTAGATGAAAGTAATTCATCTTGATAGTTATAATATATATGAAAAGGGCCAAGAGTTTTACTAAGTGTTAGTAACAGATATCAGGATCTCAAAAGAATAAATGTTTTATTTTGAGCATATGAAGCTAAAAATTCATTATTGAGAATTGAATATCAACTTCAGATTTATATAAATAGGGCTATGATAAGATTTTTTATGAACAATATGGATTCTATAATGATATTTTATGTTTTTAAACATTAGAAGTTTCAATGTTGTCTGAATCAAGAAGAGTCTTGATATAAAAGGGTAGAGCCAATAATCAAGAAATGTCTTTATATAATTGAATATTACAAAAGTTGTAAAGAACCCCATTAACAATATATTGAGAATATGGCCAATCAAGAAGAGTCTTGATATAAATGGGTAAAATTCAATAATCAAGAAATGTCTTGATATAATTGGATATTACAAAAGTTGTAAGAAACCCATAAACATTATGAATAATGGACAGTCAAGAAGAGTCTTGATATGAAAGGGTAGATCCAATAATCAAGAAATGTCTTGATATAATTGGGTATTGTAAAAGTTGTAATAAGCCCATAACATTATATAATGAATATGGCCGGTGCAAATATTTCTGACACAAATATTTCTGAGTTTTGAATATGTCAAAACAAATAACAAAAGCTCTACCACAAGGAAAGCATAAGCAACACCAGAATACCCATAGGTGTTTGTAAAACCATGCAACTAGATTATTGACTCTAGTGCAAGTGGGAGACTGTTGGAAATATGCCCTAGAGGCAATAATATTGTATTATTACATTTCCATTATTCATAATTAAGAGTTTATATTTCATGTTATAACTGCTATGATCCTAGAATATGTGATTCGGTGGTAAACTCATATGCACGTGTGAAATGATAAATGGTAAACAATAGCTTCCCGATCTCGCCTCTAAGACAGGCTCAAATGTTGTTAGTGATCATATTTTCTGGATCTTAGGATATCGTTAAGTGTAATGATAGTCCTAAAATAACATTGAGGGTATGACGTTAGAAGAACGATCATATTCAATCGAACCAATACTTGTCTGTTATACTATGTGATCATATCGTCTGAAATCATCTGTTATAACACGGAGTGTTAGCATGTGTTTTAGTTCCTCGGACCATGAGAGTGTCTAGGTCACTTCCTACCGGATGGTGGGCTTTGGGGTTGCTCAAACATCATCTGTAACAAGGTGATCATAACGACAACTTTCAGGCTCACCGGAAAGTTTGACAAGTTACCGGACAGCTCAAGAGTGGGATTTGCTCCTCTGACGATGGAGAGATATTCTTAGGGCCCTCTCGGTGTGAAGGCATCCATCATCGTCTAGCCAGACACAAGTGACTACGTCACAAGGATGCCGGAACACGTCAACGAGAAAGAACAACAAAACCGGTAGCGGGAGCAACGGTATAGTGAGCATGGTGATGACTCAAGAGGATACCGATGCACACCAGGTTTTGTAAAGTATCGCGAAGCAAAGGGAACATCACATGATAACCAAAGGTTCACTCGAATATCATTCGTGTAATCATAGGGACCAATATGTATGTCCACGGTTCCGCTATCGGTCATTGAACGAAGGGGTTTCGTTCATGTCTATGATTACCGAACCTACTGGGTCACAAGCTTAAGGTAATCATGATCTGCTGAGTGTTAGTAGGACGGGAGTGATGATAATATATTTGCGGAATTGTTTCATTAATATCCGGAATAGTTCCGGGAGGTTCCGGAAACGTTTCGGGGTAACCGGAAGGGTTTCGGTGAATATCGGGTAATACTGGGTATTACCGATTAATATATATAGGTGGAAAATGTTTTCGGAGATGTTAAATAATATATATTATGCTCTGAAAATGTTTAGTACAAAAATATATTTAATTTAATATCAACGGGCCAAATAAGGCCAAGAGGTGGAGAAGGAATTGGGCCACAAGGGCCCAACAAGGGAGGCGCCCCCCCCCCCCCTTCCTAAAGGGGGGGCGAATCCTACTTGGAGGGGGGGTCTTACTCCCCCTCCCTTGGCCGGCGCCCCAAGGGGGCTCTTTCCCCCTTGGTGGCAGCCTCTCTTCTCCCCCCCCCCCCAATCCTATATATACAAGAGGATTTCCACCCTATGAGGAAAACAAGTTTTGGAGCCTCCTCTAGTTGATCTAGTGCACGTTCTAGTTGGTCCTAGTTGACTAGTTAGAGTGAGCCCTAGCCACTTCTAATCCTCATAATTAGAAGTCTCGTGTGGTTCTAATCTTCTCCCTCTAATTCTCCGGCGATGATTAGCTCTGGACGGCGAAGCGCTGCCGGATCGTGAAGACCGTACGCTTGCAACCAAGTAGAGAGGTCGTGCTTTTGGTCTTCCGTTCGAGGGATCGTTCGTGGGCGGTTCGCGGGATCGTCATCAACGTTCGAGGGACTTCAAGTATGATTTACACTGACTCGTCTAATTCCACTGCACTCCCGGAGTCGGTAACGATCATTGATCACAACCCGTTATGCATCTTCATATTGTTCTTGGGTGTTCGTAGGGTGAATTTTTTTTTGTTTTCTACTACGTTTCCCAACAATCTATTAGGTTCGGCATGTAACCCCTAGATGGCAACCGACCACGTGTAACCCTAGATACCCTCGGTGCCTATATAAACTGGAGGGTTTAGCCCATTGAGGGACCTCGGTTATCATCGCCATTTGCCTTAGGGTTTGGTCCACAACTTGTGATCTCGAGGTAGATCAACTCTGTACTTTGATACACCCATAATATAAGCAAGAGCAGGGCGCAGGGTTTTACCTCTTCAAGAGGGCCCGAACCTGGCTAAAAAAACTGTGTCTCTCGTCTCCTGTTACCCATCGATCCGATCTCATAGCTCGGGCCCCCCTACCCGAGCTCTGCCATTTTGACACCAACACTAGACATGATGTGACATTCTTTTTGAAACATATGTAGTTGTTAATAAGACATGTAATATGTTGCAACAATTTCTTAGACTTGTATCCAACATTGCACTATTTTGCTGCTTATGCACATAAGCTAAGGTGCACAATAACCAACTACTTTAAGTTTCACCTTGCTTCCTGCACAGCTAAACAAAGTTTCTATTACACATAAATAATGCTTTGCATGATAGCTGAATAAAGTTTTCTATCCGAAACAAAGTTTCTATTAGGACACTACAATGCATTGGCTCCTCACGTGTCATCCTAGCTGGTAGAAGATTTTCAATGGCAACCATGCCAATGCATTACCTCTTATGCATTGTAATCGTAGGGAGACATTCTACGAGTCATATCTCCACTAACATATAACTCCACTCCAGGTATCTCTTCTTTAATTGTTGCCCCACCTCAGCATTTTGCCTGTGAAGTCATGATAAGAGCCAAGCAGTAGTAGTGGTCTTACACACCATGCTTCGAATATAATGCATCGGGGAGGCTAATTGGCGGGTGCCGGCCAACAAAACCTGCGACGTTCAAATTTTGACCATATGTTTCTGGAAATTACCAATTTGGCGGTTTGCATTGCAACTTCCCATTTTAGAGACTTGCAGAAAATTGCAGTATCGGCTTTGAAATAATCTTGCTTGGGCTTTCGAAATTGTTGAAACTGTAAAAAATTTAACTTTGAAATTTGGAAGTTTCAACATTTCAACGTTTGGAATTTGATCTAAACTTTTGAAAGAACGAGAATTTGAACTTCCAAAATGGAAGTACTTTCAAAGCAAACAAAATTGTGAAAAAAATGTATGTGGCCCATGTCAAGAATGAGAAACGATGAAATACAAAGTGGAGAACCGGACATGGTTTCAGCTCTCTAGCGCACATACACCAGCATGAACAATAAATTCTAAAAAATATAGCTACAAAATTTTCAAACAAATCTGAATTTGTTGTGACAAAAGTTGATTAGTGTTTCACCTACGTGCAGCATTTCATGAAGAAAAGCATTTGCAATGCTTTGGGCAAAAAAATAAGCATTGTTCTAAAAGTACAAAAGAAATAGAGTAGTGATATGTTTTTCAGATCTCCAAGAATATCGTTCCATCACGATAAGTAATGTTTGTTGCCAAAAAAATCATAACTTTTTTGTATTTTGTTGCCATTATTTTAAGCTTTACTGTTCATAGTATGAAAACCAAAGAAACCCTACGCACGAATAGGACTCCAATCCCGACAGGTCAGGCTCTCCTTGCGCGAGTTCGGGCCATGGAGAGCTCCTATGCTCTGCTTATAGCGCCCACTAGGGAAACTCTCCAGCACACTAGATGGATCGCGGCCCATGATACCATTAACCTTTGACTATTATGCCTGACCATTGAGCCTTAGCCCCTAACCATTGACCATGGATTTTTTGCAAAAAAAAGTGGATTTGAAAAGAGTTCAATTTTTTTTCAAAAACCAGAATTTCAAAAATGTCATCAGTTCAGAAAAAGTTCACAGCTTGACAATTTTCGCAATGTGAAAATAGTTCATGAAAATGAAAATGCTCATGAATTCGAAAAAATAATGCTCACAAAAAAGTTATTTAATTTGGAAAAAATAACAATTTTGAAAAAGTTCACCGCTTAATAAGTTTTGTAATTTGTAAAAAAGTTCAAGAAATTTTAATAAGATCATCAAATAGTGAAAAAAATGTTCATAGGTTTTATTCCAAAAAGAATCAACGAGTTTGAAAAAATAGGGAAAAGAAAGAAAAGAGAAAAGGGAAAACGAGAAACAGAAAAAGAAAGAAAACAAACAAAGCGAGTGAAAACCCTGGGGAAAATGTCATATGGGCCGGCCCAATATGCTCGCTATGGCTAAATTTCTTTAGGCGCTGTCTACACATAGCTCCTGATGCATGCGCCGGTTACTATTGTTTCTGCAAACCGGCGCCTGCAGCCGCGTTAGCTGGGGTGGTCGATCTTTTTTCTGACTTTTATAAACCAAAAGACTGGGCATGCCGCTAGGATTTGAACCGGCGACCTACTGGTCAAGGGCATGCTGCACAAACCACCAGACCACCTTCACCTTATGTACATTTCTTCACTCTTTTCCTTCTATGTCTTTTCTCTTTATTCTATTTTCTTTTTTATTTTTTCTATCTTATTATTTATTATTTTGTTCTTCTTTTTTATTCGGAGCAATTTTTTCTTTTTCCTTTTTCCATTTCGTGAACTTTTCTCGCATTCGTGAATTTTTTCGGTTTTCATGAACATTTTTTTGTCAATCTTTTTGAATTCATGAACTTTTTTAAAATTTGATGAACTGTTTTTCAAATTTGATGAACTTTTTTCAAATTGTTTTACTCTTTTTTCAAATTCGGCAAGTTTTATCAAGATTGATGAATTTTTTTTTAATCAATGAATTTTTTTCAAAATCAATTAACTTTTTCCAAAATTCGATGAACTTTTTTGGAAAAACTGCATCGAACCTGAAAAGTTCATCGAATTTGCAAAAAAAGTTCATCGATCTCATCAAATTTGAAGAAAGTTCATCGATCTCATCAAATTTGAAAATAGTTCATCAATTCGAAAAAAAGTTCATCAAACCTGAAAAAACATTCATCCATTTTGAAATAAAGTTTGTAGATTTTTTTAAAAAAAAATCGTGCATTGAAGATAAAGAACAGGGTAAAAAAGTTCCATGAACTAAAGAGAATAAAAGGAGAAAAGGAAGTGTGTTGACACATTCGATAATAGATGGGGGGTGGCCTAGTGGTTACAGCCCTACGCTCTACGAGGGGTCTCGAGTTCGAAACCGGCAGGTGTGCGTTTTTCACCTTTTTTCAAGTTTGACAGAAAAAAGTTAAATGGGTCAGCCCACGAATGGTGCGCCGATTCCTCCTAGTGGTGCCATAAGCTTAAGGCGCCACTTCAGAGCTCCCCCTGATCGACGCTTGCAGCGCAGATGTAATATCTTCCTTATAGCGAGACTACCATAGGTCTCGCTAAAGGTTTTACCCCCGTGCTGTAGCTAGTGGGCTGGCCCATTTTGATAATAAAAAATCAACCGCTGGGTTTCCTTTTCCTTTTCCCTGGGTCTCGCTCGGGGTTTTTTGGGTTCTTCTTTTTGTTTTTCTTCCTTTTTCTTTGTTTCTTCGCGGGTTTTTTTTTCCTTGCTTTTTCATCTATTTTCTTCATTTCTTTCATCGATTTTCATCAGTTTTTCATTATTCCTTTGTTTCTATCTTGCTTTTTTTGTTTTTTTTTGTTCCTTTATTTCTTTGGTTTTCTATTTCTTTCTTGTTTTCAACGTATTTCTTTCATTCCTGGCTTTCTTTATATCCATTCTTTTGAATTAGCATCTTTGGTTTTTCCATTTCTTTCTTTTTTTGGATTTTCTTCATTTTATTTGTTTTTTCTCTTTGTTTATCAGTTACTTTTTGGCTCAACAGCTGTTAAACTTTTTCAGTAAACTTTCAAAATTTTGGTATATATAAGAGAAATATTATGCAATGTAAACATTTTTTAATTACATGAATATATTTTTGATGTCTGCTTTTCCAATACACATTCTACACTCTCGTATATATCTAATACATTTCTCTAATACATGTTTAACCTTAGTCAAATACAAGTTTAATTTTTTTAATAAACAGTCAACCTTTTTCTATACACATTTTTCAAATGCTTGATTAACACTTTCAAATACAAGATAATATTTCTTGAATACATGGTCAACATTTTTTCTATTCACATTTTAACATTTTTCAGATGCTTGATAAACATTTTTTTAATACATGGTCCAAAAATTTCTATACCCATTTAACATTTTTAAATACTGGATGGATATTTTTTCAAATGCAAGATTAACGAATTTTTAATTCATTTTTAACATTTTTTATGCACATTGAATATTTTTGAAATGCTTGATTAACATTTTAAAATTCTTGATGAACATTTTTCGGAAAAAATAATATTTTTTCAGATGCTTGATTAAAGAGATACTTGGCCGACTTTTTCACACACGTTGTACATTTTCATATAGATGAGAAACATTTTCTCTATACGCATTTAATATCTTTCAAATGCTTGGTTAACATTTTTCAAAATATTTAGATAAACTGTTTTTTTATGTATTTTATTTAGAATATTTGTAAGAATAAACAAAAGGAAAAAAAAGGGTTGTGGTCTCCAGCGTACATGGGCCAGCCAATCTCGTTATAAGTGAGACATAGGGGCACGGGACTTCCTATCTGCCGCATTCGGGAGCTCCTGTTCGACGCTCGTTAGCGTCAAAACGAACAGCTTCCGCTAAAGGATTCGCGGAAAACGGGCCGGCCCATTCCAACGAGCGAACGTACAAAAGAAATGTCACGAAATTTACAGCGTTCGTTGTAGTTGAACACACGACATAATGATAGGTAGGCTAGTTGCGCGCCACTGCACCAACAACTGAGTACGTGTGAAATTACAACGCTCAAAGCTAGGTATTATGTATAGCGGCAGATCCGTTTTTTAATCATTCCTTCAAGAAATTTTGAAAATTGAACAAACTTTAAATACGTGATTTGTAGAAAAAACGTGAATAATTTTGAAACCATGAACACAATTTGAAAATCCAAACATTTGTTGAATTTTACAAGTTTCAAATACACATTGATTTTTTTATAAAAATACACCCAATTCTTTTTAACTACACAGTGTACATTTTTTTAATATATGATGAACAAATTCTAAATATACATTGAACATTTTTGTAATATACATTGAACAATTTTAACTACACATTGAACAATTTTGTAATATACACTAAACAAATACTAAATACATATTGAACATTTTGTGATATACACTGAACAATTTTAAAATTGTGAACAAATGTTTTTTAAAAAGTGGACAAAATTTGAAATCAATGAACAATTTTTTAAATCATGAACAAAATTTGAGATTTCAAACCATTTTCTTGAAAACAAAGTATGAAAAAAAAAGGATAAAATTAAAGAACAGAAACAGAAGAAAAAAGAAAGAAAACAGGACAAAAGGGAAAAACTAGCAAAAGAAAAAAAAAACTGGTTCAAGAAACCTACTAGAAGGTTCCCAAAACCAGGTGCTCGCTGGAAATTGGGCTGGCCCGTGCGCCTCGTTCGGTTGCTTCGCTTCAGCGAAGAAGCGACGAGCGGGAAACCCTATTTGCCGCTCTCTGCGGCAAACTATCGAGCGATCGCATAGACAGGACGAGCTAGCGACGATTGGGCCGGCCTATCTGTAGTACCTAGAAGGTTTCGGTTTTAGGAATCTTCTAGAGGTTTCCCAGCGGTTTTTTTCGGTTTTGGAACCTTCTAGAAACTTCCTGGACCGGTCACTCTATTTTCCTTTTTTCTTTCCTATATTTCTCTCTGTTTCTTTTTTTCTGTTCCTGTTTCCTTTTTTTTTTCTCTTTTTTATTTTCTTTATGTTTTATAATGTTTCATTTGTTAGATATTTTCAATATTTGTTCCAAATTTCAAAAAATGTTCACATGTTCAAAATTTTATACACAATTTTAAGAAAATGTTCGTGTTTCCAAAAATGTCCAGGAAATTTCAAAAAATGTTCTTGATTTCTAAATTTATTCACAATTTCAGAAATTGTACATGTTTCAAAAAATTTCCTGTTTTCTAAATTTGGTTCATGATTTCAAAATATGTTCGTGTTTGAAATAATGTTCAGGAGTTTCAAAAAATGTTCTTGATTTCTAAATTTGTTCACAATTTCAGGAATTGTTCACGTTTCAAATATTGTTCTTGTTTTCAAAATTTTGTTCACGATTCAAAATATGTTTGTGTTTGAAAAAATATTCTGGAATTTCAAAAAAAAATCTCATTTTCAAAATTTGGTAAAAAATGTGCGCTTTTCCGAAAGTTGTTCACGTTCTCAAATTTTGTTTTTAGTTTCAGAAAATTTGGAAGTTTTTTCAAAATTATTAATAAAAATGATTATTTTTTCCGAAAATTTAGTGTTTTTTCGAAATATGTTCACTTAATTAGAAAAGTGTTCCTGTTTTCGTAAAATATTCATATTTGTTTTATTTTTGTAAAACAGAACAAAAACAGTTCAAGTTAAAAAAATATTTGCAAATTTAAAAAAAATGTTGTGTTTCCAAACAAATTGTTTACATGTTTAAATTTGTTCGCGAGATTTAAAAACTGTTCACTTTTGCCAAAAACTATTCAATTTTGTTAAATTTGTTCACAAATTCAAATAATGTTCGGAAATTTCAAATTTTGTTCCTGTTAAAAATTTTTGACACATACAAAAAAAATTCAAGTTTTCAAAATTTGTTCACTTTTGAAAAAAAATTGTTCACAATTTTAAAATTTGTTCCTGTTAAAATTTGTTCACGCATACAAAAAATTTATTCGCAAATTCAAAAATTTGTTAGCTTTCTCAAATTTTGTTTATGAGTTTGAAAAAGCATTCCTCTTTTAAAAATGTTATTATTTTAGAAATCTGTTCATGTATCTTGTTCAGAATTTCAAACCTTGTTCACAGATTCAATAAAATTCCGTCTTTTTCAAAAAAATTGAGTTTTAAAAAAAATCATGGATTTGAAAAGTGTTAGCGGTTCTATAAATATTCCTTTTTTGAAAAATGTTCATGTTCGAAATTTAAAAAGTTTCAGATTTGCCCCTGTTTTTAGTTCTTATAGTCTCGCGATCGTACGGTGTCAAGATCGGGCATTAGCTCCTTTGGCTAGAAACGCTCGCAAAGGTACGCGAGATCCTGAGATCGAACCCTCCCGAGAGCATTTTTTTTTGAGGATTTTAGCAGGCTATACAGTGCCTGCTCGCCGCAGCCTCCATTGAGCCGGCCCAGTCGCGCTCGCCCTTGTGCGTCTCGTCTCTGTTTGACGCAAAACGCGTCAAATAGGAGGTCTCAGCGGAACCTCCTACTCCGCGCCTTCAGCGCCATATAGCCAACTGGCGCTCGCAGCAGCGTCTTACAGGGCCGGCCCACGAGCGCGTAACGCCAGCGAACAAAAATTCCTAAAAAAACAGTTGCAGTGCACAGGATTCGAACTCACGCCTTTGCGGTTTGAACCCACTCGGCTAACCAGTAGAGCTACCAAGTACTTGTGCACAGTACTACCTCGACAGTTGTTAAGAACAATATGGGCTGCGCGGTTCCAAAAAAATGAAATTTCACAGATTAAGAAAAGTTTGCGAATTTTTTTCAAAAAAGAAAAAGCTCACGTATTCATAAAAGTTCACAAATAATGAAAAAGTTCACAGATTTGAAAAGGTTCACGTGAAACAAAAAAAGTTCAAAAAAATTGAATAAAGTTCACTAATTTGAGAAAAAAGTTCACGAATTTGAAAACAATTTCATCAATGTTTTCAAAAAGTTCATCATATTAAAAGAAAGTTCATCATTTTTGAAAAAAATTCATCAAATTTTAAAAAAAGTTCATCGTATTTGAAAAAAGTTCATCGATTTCAAAAAAAGTTCACCGAATCTGAAAAAAGTTCACTGGATTTGAAAAAAAATCATCAATTTTGAAAAAAGTTCATCAAATTTGAAAAAAGTTCATCGGATTTAAAAAAAGTTCATCAAAATTGAAAAGGAATTCATTTATTTTGAAAAAAGTTCACAGAATTTGAAAAAGGATGAGGAAAAAAGAAAAAGAAAAACCGAACTGACGTCGACAAATAAATGAACGGACTGAAGTATCAATTCGTAGAAGCGTTCTTGGCCTGATGGCTAGAGCCTAGCGCTCGCAGCTACGTGGTTCCGGGTTCGATCCCTCGTTCACGCACTTCTTTGACGTTTCTCTAAAAACAGAGGAAGAAGAAAAAAAAAAGCAAAACGGGCCGAGTCCATCTAACGCGGCTGCAGGCGCCCGTTAACGCCAAATAGGAATTACCCACACGAGCGTCATATAGGATCTGCCTCCGACCCTTTGTACAGGTTTGTCCCCGACTGGGCCGGCCTAGGTAGGCATCGAGTGGCATAAAAAATCAACGAAAACGCGACGCGTCAACTAGGATTCGATCTCGCGACCACCCTTTTGCCGAGCGATGTAGCGAGGAACTACGCCTGATTCATATTAGTGGTCAAAAGGCAATGCGAATTCTTTAGAACTAGTCGCATAGGTAGATCGGATTAGTTTTCCTTTTTTTTTACTCTTTTCTCTTAAATTCATAAAATAATTTTTAAAAATTGCAATTTTTTTTAAAGAACACACACGAGTTTTCAAAAAATGTTAGCAACTTTTCCAATTTGTAACCAAACTTTAAAAATAGGAACAATTTTGAAGTTGTGGAATTTTGAGAAAAACAGGGAAATTTATTGAAATTACAACCAATTATAATAAACACGAACAAATTTTAGAAAATGTGAACAATTATTTAAATTGTGAAAACAAATTTAAAAACAGGAACATTTTTTGAATTTGTGAACAAATCTGGAGAATACAGGAACATTTTTCAAAATTTAGAACAATTTTTGACAATCTGGAACAAGTTTTGACAAATTGCAAACAATTTTTGAACTTATGAACACTTTTCAGAAAATGAACATTTTTTTAATTTGTGATTTTTTTTTAGAATACGAACATTTTCAAATTTTGAATTTTTTTGAAAACAGGAACATTATTTAAGAATCATGAACAAGTTTTAAAGATGTGAAAATATTTGAATCTGCGAACAAATTTAAAACTGGAATCTTTTTTGAATTTGTGAACAAATTTTGAAAAAGCCCATCATGTTTTAAAGCATGGATATTTTATGAAAAATTGACAATTTTTGCGTCTGTGAAGAAAATTTGAAACTCGGAACAAAATTAGGAATAAGTGTTATTTGAAATTTGCAAACATTTTTAATTTTTGAACAAAATTTTAAAACAAGAACATATTTTGAAAGAGATTTTTTTTTCAAAATGCGAACATTTTTTAAAATATTTATTATTTTTTAATTTGTGTACAAATATTAGTAACATATTTTTTTTTGAACTTCTGAACATTTTTTGAATTTTGAAACAAATTTAAAAATAAAAAAAAATAGAAACAAAAAATTCCAGAAGAAAAAGAAATCGAAAAAATGAAATAAGTAAACTAAAAAAACGAGAAGAGAAAACGAAGAAATAGAAAAAAGAAAACGAAATGTAAAAAGCTAAAAATAAAAAAGCAAATTAAAGCCGGTTCAGGAACCTACTAGAAGGTTCCCAAAACGGTCAGGAACCTTCTAGAAGGTTCCCAAATCCGGATACTGTAGCATACACGTGCCTTAGGAAATTGGGCCGGCCCATCTTGGTCGCTAGGTCGCTCGCCTCGGTGCGAACCAGCGACAACTCGATGCAACGAGCGTCCGTTAGGATTTCGGGGCACCTCGCTTGTAGCGCCGGGTTTTCCCTACTGGCTGGGCCGAGCCCACTAATACTTGCAGCACTCGTTCTGCGCCTGGCCCTAGCTGCTTTCTTTTCGTTTGATTTATTCAAATCAGCTGGCTGGCGAAAAAATGTTCACGGAGTTGAAACAATGTTAACGAATATGAAAAGTTCATGATTTACAAATTTGAAAAAAGGAAAAGAAAAAATCAAGCAAAACTCATCCTGAAGAATACCAGGAAAACCTCTCCAAAAAACCAGTGAAAGGTTCCCAAAATCGGCGAGGAAAAAAGTCTGCATGCACCGATCAAACTAACGTACAAGACGTGGCGACTAGAGTGCGAAAAGGAAAAAAGAGCTGAATGAGTTGAGCGCAAGGACGAATGGAAGGTGTGCATCGGTTTGCCAAATGAACTGTAACCGATACTTAAGGCGTGAAATAGGGTTTAGGCTGCATATGGTTTTACTTTTAAGGGACATTATAGGCACTAAATATGGTTTGGACTGACCATGCTCGTGGTCTGGGGACTAATTAAGCAGCGCTCGCACGCTCTCAGCCACCGCCACGTGTCGCGCTCTGGGCCTTACCTCCGGATTTTATTTATTTTTTATTTTTTTCACACGCGTTTTTGGATTTTTAGGATTTTTTTTCGATTTTTCACATGTCTTTCTTAGCTTTTGGATAAAAAAATTGAATGGTTTCTTTTGCAAAAAAATGTGTTTCTTTTCTTTCTTCCGCGGGAGGCACGGTTTTGCTTCCGAGAGAGGCACGGCCATGCGTCTCGGAAACAGAAAAAACCATGTTTTTTTTCTTTTCCTCCCGCGAGAGGCATGATCGTGCCTCTCGGAAACAGAAAAAACGCGTTTTATTTTTTTTCCTTTCCACGAGATGCACGGTTTTGCTTCTGCGAGAGGCACGGATTTGCTTCCGCGACAGGTACAGTCGTGCCTCTTTCGAAAAGGAAAAAAACATGCTTTCAATTCGGTTTTTTCTTCTGGTTTTTTTCATGAAAAAACAGTTCATCAAAACCTATCAAACATGGGATTTAGTTTTGAAAATCTCGACGCGAGGAATCCAACGATGAAAACGGTTCGAGATTTGGACGCACGGTTTAAGAGATAAAACATTTGGAATAAACGGACCAACGAAGAAAGAGAAAACTTCTATGTTGCAACATGTGTCGCACATGACGTTAGTAAGAAGTGCTCCTTAATTAATGATTTCGCGTGGTCTGGCGCTAGTGAGTCCGTTAGTGAATCATCATATGGGCTGACCCACCCTGGCATGACAACGTTGCTAGACACTAGAATCCCGGGGAAAGACTAGCCGACAGGTACACCTTCAGGGACAACCGCAGCGGCAACTTTCCTTACCCCTAGAGCGCCAAATGGTAAGACCAGAAGCCGCCACGTGCGGCCACCCTTGCAAATTCAATTTTTTGCTTTCTGCGTGCATTTTTAGGTTTTATAGATTGATATATTTCTTTTTCGACTTTCCGGTCTTTGACTAGTATTCCCTAGGTTTTGATGGAACAATTTTTTTTTTTGAGGGCAACACTTTTATGCGAGAAACATAACATGTATTTATGTGAGAGTGCAGCTATGCTTACGAAAAAGGGGAAATCATACCCTATGCTTCCACGAGAAGGACATCTGTGCTTTCGAAAAAGGAGAAACACAGCTATGCTTCTGCGAGAACCACATGTAGGAGATATGCTCTAGAGGCAATAATAAATGTTATTAATTATCTCCTTGTTCATAATTATGTTTATGTTCTATGCTATAACTGCTATGGTTCTCAAGTCTGCAATAACACGAGGCTCGGAGGAAGACTCATATGCACGTGTGGAATAATAAACGGTAAGATGTATTCCTAGTCTAGCCTCTAAGACTAGCTCAAGTGTTGCATGATGGTTCTGTTTTTCTGACCATGGGCATGTCTATGTAGGGCTGCAAGAAAAGCTCGAGGCTCGTGAGCAGCTCGAGATCGACTCGTATTTTAGCTCAACTCGAGATCGACTCGAAAAGAAATGAGCAGAGTATGAGCACTCTATGTAGCTTTGATCGAGAAACGATCCGATCTTGAGCCAACATTGGCTCGCTCGATTTTAACTTGATAGCTCGATATCATATAAGTATATTAAATAATCTTCATGTCTATTACAAAGAATTAGGATCATCCATTGCCATATATGTTTTGTACGATTTATTTTCTTCATTTTACCTACTAGAGACCGTTTAGCCTCAATATGACACGTGGCCAACTGTGTGTTCAATATCTTGTTATTTCTATCAAAGTTTGAAAGCAGACGCACCTTTGTTGTCTTCTATCCACGATCTCTTGTTATTAGATATTAGTCTTCAGTTGAGAAAGAATAAGTCAAATTTATAGTGACATTTTTGTTGTGTCCTATCTTACTTTAAAATTTGTCTTAAAATAATTTTAAAATCATCTTATTTAGCTCGAAACTAGCTCGAGATCGTTACAAGCTGAGCATGAGCCACATTCTACAGCTCGACCTTGAGCTTCGCATGTTTTGAGCTCGCTCGAATTTTAGTATGAGTTGAGCTGAGCCTAGGCCAACTCGCTCGAACTCGACTCGTTTGCAGCTCTATGTCTATGCCAGTAACTTTGGGGGTATAATGTTAGGAAAACACTTGTGTTGAATCGACCCTGTCGGTGCAACAAACCCCAGGTGTGTTGACCAGACTGTACACAGGCTCGAGAACAATGTTGCAGCATCCAAGACAAGACCAAGCAGAAGAGATCAGCTCTTTGAGAAATCGAAGGGCGCATCAAGAAGACCAAGACCAACCAAAGGAGCAAGATACCACTAAGAAAAAACCTCCCTTGCCGGGCAGGCGAGCCTGGCGGGGACGAGGTTGCCCCGAAGACAAGTCCAAAGATTGCCTCGGCAGGCTTGCCGGGGACGCCGAGGGCGGATTACCCCGCCAAGGCTCCACCGCTCCACCTCACGGCAACGCAAGTCATCGATCGGTGAGGTGTCGAGCCCCCAAGTGACTAAGTGGCCGTTATTTGGCACGTGGCAGCCGCTTTCAGAGGAAATCACCTCCAAATGACACCCGTCCAGGGACGTGTCACGCAGGCAGGTGAGAAGGTGGCCAAACGGCACGGCAAGGCTTGCCGGGCTACGCTACGATGTGACACTAAGCGGTGCATTTAATGCGCTCTGTCCGGTCTGCAGAGTTAGGTATGGTAGCACTGTTTACTATCTAATCAGTACGCAATGACTGATTTGCCATTGTGGTGACCCCTTGATCTATAAAAGGAGGGCCATGGCAACCTTAGAAAGGATTCGGACCATTGTACACTCATACGCGCGTAGCTGCTCTCGCCCCGAGGCGACCTTGCCGGGCTAGAGCGCTGCGTCTCCACCACGGTCCTCTCATCAATCCACTAAAGAAGGAGTAGGGTTTTACGCCTTGCGGCGGCCCGAACCTGGGTAAAAACTGCCCGTGTGTTCGCTGCCGTGCTGCTCCGTGCCCTCCGCTCTTTGTGCAATGCGTCCTTCCCCCCTGCCGAACCACAAGGGGCCGATGGCCCCATAGGTGGCCGTTTTTTCCCACGACATCTTTGGCGCGCCAGGTAGGGGGAAGCGCTTGCGCGAACCCAAGAGTACAAGCAGCGCGTGATACGTCTCCATCATATCTACTTTTCCAAACTCTTTTGCCCTTGTTTTGGACTCTAATTTGCATGATTTGAATGGAACTAACCCGGACTGACGCTGTTTTCAGCAGAATTGCCATTGTGTTATTTTTGTGCAGAAATAAAAGTTCTCGGAATGACCTGAAACTTCACGGAGAATATTTTTGGAATAAATAAAAAATATTGGCGAAAGAATCAACTGAGGGGGACCCACCGCCTGTCCACAAGGGTGGGGGCGCGCCCTACCCCCCGCCCCTGGCTTGTGGGTCCCACGAAGCTCCACCGACCTCAACTCCAACTCCATATATTCACGCTCGGGGAGAAAAAAATCGGAGAGAAGGATTCATTGCGTTTTACGATACGGAGCCGCCGCCACCTCCTGTTCTTCCTCGGGAGGGCAGATCTGGAGTCCGTTCAGGGCTCCGTGTAACACCCCCAGTGGTTAAGCTATAGTAATCACCCTGTTGATTATGCCATGTCATCATGATTATCAGTGCCTAATCATCATTTGCATTCAACTCCTAACTCAAGATTCAAATTAAAACTAAAGTGGAAAATAAAAGTTGTCCAACCCTGAAAACTAAAATGTGCATCATGTTGCAAATATTCCCAAAGCATTTATAAAAATGATTGCAACATTTAATGGAGCTGGAAAAGGACTCAAATATCAAGGAACAGCAGCAAAACAACACTATTTAATCCTTTTAAAATTAAATAAAATCCAAGTAAAAAGATATGGACACCAAACCAATTTCTAGCAGTGACTAATGTTGCACTGTAATTTATGGATCAGTTTATATATTTTATAAAATTCATTTGGATGCCTAACTATTTGCAAAACAGAGAAAAGAGAAAAAGAAAAGAAAAGAAGAAAAAAAAAAGAAAAAAAAGAAGAACCTCCCCTCGGGTCTCGGCCCAGCAGGCCGTCCAGGCCGCCAGGCCGGCCCACCCCGCTCCCTCTTATCCCCTCCCCCGAACCGGAAACCCTAGCCCACCCCCACTCACCCCCCTCGCTCTCCTCTCCTCCCTCCCCCCCCCGATCCAGGAGGGATCGGGCGCGGCCCCGCCACCTCGACGCCGTCGCCCTGGGCCTCGCCGCTCCGTTCGCGACAGCGCCGTCGTCGGACCCCACTGGACTACCCCGTCCCCGTCGCTCGCGTCCCCGACCTCCTCCTCAACCGCGGCTCCATCGACCCTCGCCGGCGTTCCCCTGCACCGGCGGTGAGGCACCGCGCGCGCTACTCCTCTTCCCCCTGCCACTGCTTCGGCCCGCGCGCGGTACACCGCTCCGGCCGCGCCTCCGCGCGCGCGCCCGCGCTCCCGACCACGTCGCCGCGCCGATCCGCTGACCCGCTCACGCCCCTCGCCTGCGCCCGCGTCGGCCTCCGCCCGACCGCGCTCGCGTCGCCTGGCCCCGACCCTGCTGCTGTTCGCGCCAGTCCGCGCTCGCTCCGCCCAGCACACGCTCGCCCCTTGCTGATGCTCTGCTGCTGCTTCCGCTAGCCTTTCCGCGGCGCCCGCTGCTCGCCCGCTGGGCGCCGTGGCCGCCGGCACACTCCGGCGCCCGTGCTCCTCGTCGCCAGCTCCAGCCGGCTGCGCCCTCCCGGCGGGGCCTCACCGATCCCTCGCCCGCGGCCTCTGCCGTGCCCAGGTCGGGCGCCACGCCCACACCCATCGCCCGTCGCCCGCACCCGCTTTGGCCCCTGGGCCACTGCCCACGGGGGCCCACGCCCCTGGCCAGATGGGCCTATGACGAGTGGGCCGATGCCCCTTGACCCTATGACACGTGGGGCCCGCCCCTGAAATGTTTAATAATAAAAAAAGATTTATTTGAAAAGAATTAAAAGAATTAAAATGATTAAATAATAATTAATTATTTAGTTAATTAATTAATTAAGTTAATTAACTCTAATTAAGTTAATCTAATTAATTAGTTAGTTTAATTAAATAGTCATTAAGTTAACAAAACCCTAATTAATTAGGCAGAGTATGACAGGTGGGGCCCACATGTCAGGTTGACCCAGTCAACTGCACTGTTGACTGCTGACGTCATGCTGACATCATGATGGCGTCAGCATACACTGTTTCGGATAATGTTGAAATTAAATAAATAATTAGATTCTTGAAATTAATAAAAACTTTAGAAAATAATATAAAATAATCCGTAACTCAGATCGAAAAACTTTGTACAGGAAAGTTGCTCAGAACGACGAGACGAATTCGTATACGCGGTCCGTTCGTCCGTCACACATCCCTAGCATAGCGAACATGCAACCGTTCCCCTCCGGTCATCTGTCTCACAAATGTCCGGAACCGGGAAAACATTCCCGGATGAATTCCCCCTTCGCCAGTATCACCCGACACTGCGTTAGATCACCTCTGTCACCGCGTATTGCCATGTTATGCTTTGTGTTGCACTTGTTTGCTCTGTATTTATTGTTTCCTCCCCCTCTTCTCTCTCGTTAGACCCCGACGTCGTCCCCGAGACTGACGCAGCTCCGGAGCCCGATGCCACCGTTGACGACCTTGCCCTTGCCGCCGAGCAACCAGGCAAGCCCCCCCTTTGATCATCCCGATATCGCCCATTCTATTTTCTCATGCTTGCATTAGAATTGCTGCTGCTGCTGCTTTACCTATTCTGATGCATAGCCTGTTTATTGTAACCTACTATTGATACCTTACCTACTTATCCTAAGCTGCTTAGTATAGGCTGGGTAGAGACCTATCAGTGACCCCACTTATCCTGACTGCCCCGCTGGATTATCCGAAGACCCGATCAACGGGATTGAAGACCAGGCCCCGACACCGCACATCACCCCCCCCTTAGTTGTAACGACACTGCAGTGTTACTATCGAGTGCCGAGGGTGAAACCTCGTGTAGCACTTCTGATGTTAACTCTGTAGAGTAGCTATTTGGTCGTGGTCATCGAGGGTGATTCCTCCTTCACCACTTCCGATAACGACGCCGTCGTACAATACCTCAAGTGTGAACCCAGCGAGGGTGATTCCTCCGAGTTCACCTTGATGGATACATTGAGTACGAATCCAACGAGGGTGATACCTCGGATTCCCCTGATGTTATGGACACACGGATACTTGGAAAGGCGGGTCGACCCTGAGGGGTACCCGCGTGTGATGTGAAGACGGGTTGTCTGTATGGTGCCCGAGTGAGAATACGAGGCATGGCCGGGCATTCTTGGCCCTTGCCGCAAGTCCTCGAGACGGGGCGATGGGGTCACATCTTTCGTGAGTCTCTGCTCATTACCGCAAGCCCAAGGTACTAACGATTTGGATATTTGATCCGAGCAGGCCTCTGGCCTGATAGCACTAACCATCACGTGGGAAGAGTTATGGGCACTCGGCATCGTATGCATCAGTCGAAAGCTTTGTCAGACGTCCAGTTCAGCATTGCGGCCGGGACGGACCGGCGCCCCCCTAGTGCCTGGCTTCCCCCTGCACGCAACGACTCAGAGTGCACAGGGCGATGGCCCAAGACCTCTGAGCGCTTAGGATGTAGACCGATGGGGACCTCTCTGCTGAGCTCTAGGTAGGGTTGCGATGTATCGTTTGGCCGAGGCCGGGCATGACCCAGGAAAGTGTGTCCGGCCGGAGTTAATCGAGCGTGTTGGGTAAGTTGGTGCACCCCTGCAGGGAAGAACACATCTATCGATAGCCGGTCCTACGGTAAAGGACACTCGGAGTTTTATCCCGATCGACACAACTAGACCGTGAGATGATACCTGGATATATGGCTCTGGGATTGCTTCTCGCAGGGAGTCGAGAAGGGATCTCAGGATGAGGTTGATGACTGTATGGCTCTGGGATTGCTTTCTCGCAGGGAGTCGAGAAAGGATCTCTGGGTGAGGTTGAGACTTAATGATACTACTACATTATATTGTTCTGTTCTACTCTCTTCTATTGCTGCAAGACCGCTGAAGATGCTAGTCTTCGATAGGACTAGGCCTTCTCTCTATTCTGGCATTTCTATAGCCCAGTCCACATATACAGCCATTCTTTGATGACGTTGCATATGTAGTGTAGATCCTTGCTTGCTGAGTACTTCTGAGTACTCACGGTTGCTTTGTTTTCCTTTTCTCCTCATATCAGTTTGTCGTGACCAAGATGACGGAGCCCCTGAGACTGCTGTCCCCGTCGACGATCGCTACTACTACCCCTCCTTCTGTTGTGCGTGTTACTTCATGAATCATTCCATACACCTGCAGTTCTTCTTGCTAAACTGCCCCTGTTGATTTGGCAGGATGGTTGATGATCCTCCACCTCCACCCTATATTGCCGCAATGATGCAGCAGTTTGAATTGAACCGTCAGCTCAACGAGAGTCTGGTAAGACGTTTGGAATGCAACGAGGCTCGTTAGGAGCCTGGACCGATCTCGCTGCCAGAATTTGTGCGCCTCAACCCGTCCGTTTTCCGCAACTCCACCAATCCTATGGATGCTGATGATTGGCTTCGTGACATCCTGTTTGAGATGGAGTCAGCTAATGTTGCCCCTGACAGTTACGTCACCTTTGCGACATTCCACTTGAAGGGTCCCGCTGCTCAATGGTGGGAAAGCCACAAGGGTATGTTGCCTGCTGAAACTGTAACCACTTGGCATGAATTTCAGTCAGTTTTTCGTGCACGGTACATTCCTCAAGGTCTGATGGACCAGAAGAAGCAGGGGTTCCGCAAACTCTCACAGGGCACAATGACTGTGGATGAATATCAGAGGAAATTTCTCGAATTATCCCGCTATGCTGAAGATGACGTCTGCACTGACGCCCGCAAGCAGGAGAAATTCCGTGAAGGACTGCGTACGGATATAAACCTCGCACTTGCTGTCCTTGATTTTGCAGACTTCGCAACGCTTGTCAGCAAATCTTTCCAAGTTGAAACTGCTCTGACTGAGTACCAGGAGTCGCTCAAGCGCACTCGTGATGTTGGTTTGTCCTTGGGTCAGCATGTTCAGAAACGTCAGTGTGGATTCCACACAATGTTTACCACCGACCTGCTCCAACAACCAGGCCATCATATGTTGCACCTCGTCTGCCTTCACCGCCGAGACAGCTAACGGTTCATGATGGACCGCCTAATGTTATGGCTTCTCCTCAGGATGCACCACGTCCTCCTGATGGTCGTACGAAGGGCCATCGAACCCATCGTTGCAGAAATCGTAAGGCCAGGATGTCTGCTATGGACCGAGGCCAGGTTACTCACGTCAAAATGGGAGAAGCTCGTGAGTCTCCAAAAATCGTGATGGGAACTCTGTCAGTTAATTCAATTGCAGCTTCTGTTCTCTTTGATTCCGGGGCATCACATTCCTTTGTGTCTCAACAATTTGCTCAGCGACATGAGCTACCTCTAGAGTTATTGCCCACACCATTAGAGATTATCACTCCCCGTTCCAGGTGGCAAACCAAGATGGTAAGTCACAACAATCAGATCAAAATTGAAGGGTTGATGTTCTCTGCTTCCCTTATTGCTCTTGGACCTTCCGACATAGACATCATTCTAGGTATGGACTGGTTGATAGCCCATAATGCTTTGATTAATTGCGCTACTAAGACAGTCCAGCTCACTCACCCTTCTGGCCAGACAGCCAAATACTCAGCCCGAATAGCTCAGGATACTGAGAGCCAGATATATGTTCTGAATGCATTGAATGCTTCACCTCTTGAAGGCATCGAGAACGTTCCAATTATTCGTGATTTTCAAGATGTCTTTCCAGAAGAACTTCCAGGAATACCCCCTGCTAGAGCTGTCGAGTTTGTCATCAACTTGAAGCCTGGCACTAACCCTATTGCGAAGTGCCCTTATAAAATGCCTCCGCATCATCTTCTCGAGCTTAAGGAAGAAATCGACACGTCACTTAAGAAAGGTTTCATCCGCCCCAGTTCCTCTGCTTGGAGAGCACCTTCACTCTTCGTTAAGAAGAAGGATGGAACTAACCGATTGGTTCAGGATTATCGGCCCATTAACCAAGCCACAATCCAGAACAAATATCCGCTTCCCCGGATCAATAATTTGTATGATCAACTTGCCGGTTCCTCAGTATTCTCTAAGCTTGATTTGAGATTGGGATACCATCAGATCCGTGTTCGTGAAGAGGATATTCCGAAGACTGCATTTGTTACTCACTATGGCTCTTATGAGTACATTGTAATGTCATTTGGCTTAACAAATGCTCCAGCCACATTCTCCCGTCTGATGAATTACATCTTCATGGATTACCTCGACAAATTTGTCGTGGTATATCTGGATGATATTCTGGTATATTCGAAGAATAAGGAAGAACATGCTGAACACCTCTGTCTTGTACTGGAAAGGCTCCGAGAACACCAGTTATATGCCAAGTATTCCAAATGTGAATTCTGGCTTTCTGAAGTGACATACCTCGGCCATGTGATTTCCAAAGATGGCATTGCCGTTAACCCAGAACGAGTTCAGGCTATTCTTGACTGGACTCCTCCGAAGAACGTCAAGCAAGTGAGAAGTTTTCTCGGCCTTGCAAGCTATTGCCGTTGATTTGTCGAGAACTTTTCTAAGATTGCTAAGCCCCTGACTGATCTGCTTCACAAGGGCGTTAAGTTTGAATGGACAGAAAAATGTCAGGAAAGTTTCCAGACACTCAAAGACAAGCTAACATCTGCCCCAGTACTATCTCCTCCGGATACCCGCAAAGACTTTGTGATTTATTGTGACGCATCCCGTGAAGGATTAGGCTGTATCCTAATGCAAGAGCGTAAAGTGATTGCCTATGGCTCTCGTCAGTTGCGCCCACATGAAGAAAATTATCCGGTACATGATTTAGAACTAGCTGCTGTCATCTATGCACTGCAGTTGTGGTGACATTACCTTCTCGGTAATCGTTGCGAGATCTACACGGATCATAAAATTCTGAAGTACTTGTTCACTCAGCCATCTCTAAACCTCCGTCAGCAAAGATGGATGGAGGCCATTGCGGACTATGATTTGGGTATTTCCTATACCCCTGGCAAGGCTAACGTGATGGCTGATGCCTTAAGCCGCAAGTCCTATTGCGACAACCTCATGGTTAGGTGAGCTCAACCTCGTCTTTTTGAAGAACTATGCAAGCTGAATCTGCGTATTGTTCCACAGGGTTCTCTTAATAACCTTGTGATACAACCAGATCTTGAGAAAGCTGTTAAGAATGCGCAAGCTAAAGATGCTGAAATTGATCTCATGAAGAAAGACCTTCACCTTGAAAAGTACAGGGATTTCTCGCTGTCTGAAGATGGAACCTTGTATTTCAGAAACCGCATTGTCGTACCTCGCTTCGAGCTTATGACTGATAAGGTCATGAAGGAGGCACATGATACTCCGTTGTCTATTCATCCGGGTAGCACCAAGATGTATCGTGATCTCCGTCAAAGGTACTGGTGGTCTAGAATGAAGCAGGACATTGCTCGTTATGTTGCTGAATGTGATGTGTGTCGTCGCGTTAAAGCAGAGCATCAAAAACCAGCTGGAATTCTGCAACCGCTTCCTATTCCTCTATGGAAATGGGATAAGGTTCAGATGGATTTCATTACAGGACTTCCTAGGTCACAGAAGGGTCATGATGCTATTCTTGTCGTCGTCGACCAACTTTCTAAAGTTGCACATTTTCTGCCTGTCAAAGAGACTATCACTACTAGTCAGTTAGCAGAGTTGTATATCTCCAGAATTGTTTCACTCCACGGTATTCCGAAGGAGATCAGTTCGGACCGTGGTGGCCTTTTCACTTCCAAGTTCTGGGAAAGTTTCCAAGAAGCTATGGGAACTCATATCACCTGGAGTTCAGCTTATCACCCCCAATCCCAAGGCCAAGTCGAACGAGTCAATCAAGTGCTTGAAGACATGCTTCGGGCTTGTGTTATTTCTTTCGGCAAGAAGTGGGAAGAATCTCTCCCGTATGCCGAGTTCTCTTATAACAACAGCTATCAAGCCAGCTTGAAAATGGCCCCTTTTGAAGTTCTATATGGACGTAAGTGTCGAACCCCTCTGAATTGGTCAGAAACTGGGGAATGACCGCTCGTGGGTCCGGATATTATTCAACACGCCTAAGAACAAGTCCGTATCATTCGAGAAAATCTCAAGGCGGCTCAGGACCGCCAGAAGAGCAACTATGATCGCAAACGATGGGGTTTGACTTATCAACCTGGTGATCAAGCTTATCTGCGAGTCACTCCTATGAAAGGCACTCACCGTTTCAGAATCAAGGGCAAGTTAGCTCCACGCTACATTGGTCCTTTCCGCATTATTGCTAGACGTGGTCAGGTGGCGTATAAATTGGAGTTGCCGCCGCAATTCTCTCATATCCACGACGTCTTCCATGTGTCTCAACTTCGTAAATGCTTCAAGGAATCTCCGCACCGCGCAGTGGATCACGAGATGCTCGAATTGCAAGATGATCTTTCTTATAAGGAGCATCCAATCCGCATTCTCGATGAAGCTGAACGTCGGACCCGTCAGAAGGTTACCAAGTTCCTCAAAGTGTAGTGGTCAAATCATACTGAAGATGAAGCCACTTGGGAACGCGAGGATAATCTTCGTGCGGAATACCCCGAACTTTTCACTTCTACCTCTTAATTCTCAGAATAAGAATTCTTATTAGTGGAGGAGATTTGTAACACCCCTAGTGGTTAAGCTACAGTAATCACCCTGTTGATTCTGCCATGTCATCATGATTATTAGTGCCTAATCATCATTTGCATTCAGCTCCTAACTCAAGATTCAAATTAAAACTAAAGTAGAAAATAAAAGTTGTCCAACCCTAAAAACTAAAATGTGCATCATGTTGCAAATATTCCCAAAGCATTTATAAAAATGATTGCAACATTTAATGGAGTTGGAAAAGGACTCAAACATCAAGGAACAACAGCAAAACAGCACTATTTAATCCTTTTCAAATTAAATAAAATCCAAGTAAAAAGATATGGACACCAAACCAATTTCTAGCAGTGACTAATGTTGCACTGTAATTTATGGACCAGTTTATATATTTTATAAAATTCATTTGGGTGCCTAACTATTTGCAAAACAGAGAAAAGAGAAAAAGAAAAGAAAAGAAGAAAAAAAAAGAAAAAAAAAGAAGAACCTCCCCCCTGGGCCTCGGCCCAGCAAGCCGTCTAGGCCGCCAGGCCGGCCCACCCCGCTCCCCCTTATCCCCTCCCCCGAACCGGAAACCCTAGCCCACCCCCACTCACCCCCCTCGCTCTCCTCTCCTCCCTCTCCACCCCCGATCCAGGAGGGATCGGGCGCGGCCCCGCCACCTCGACGTCGTCGCCCTGGGCCTCGCCGCCCTGTTCGCGACAGCGTCGTCGTCGGACCCCACTGGACTACCCCGTCCCCGTCGCTCGCGTCCCCGACCTCCTCCTCAACCGCGGCTCCACCGAGCCTCGCCGGCGTTCCCTTGCACCGGCGGTGAGGCACCCCGCGCGCTACACCTCTTCCCCCTGCCACTGCTTCGGCCCGCGCGCGGTACACCGCTCCGACCGCGCCTCCGCGCGCGCGCCCGCGCTCCCGACCACGTCGCCGCGCCGATCCGCTGACCCGCTCACGCCCCTCGCTTGCGCCCGCGTCGGCCTCCGCCCGACCGCGCTCGCGTCGCCTGGCCCCGACCCTGCTGCTGTTCGTGCCAGTCCGCGCTTGCTCCGCCCAGCGCGCGCTCGCTTAGCCCCGCTCGCCCCTCTCTGATGCTCTGCTGCTGCTTCCGCTAGCCTTTCCGCGGCGCCCGCTGCTCGCCGGCTGGGCGCCGTAGCCGCCGGCACACTCCGGCGCCCGTGCTCCTCGTCGCCAGCTCCAGCCGGCTGCGCCCGCCCGGCGGGGCCTCACCGATCCCTCGCCCGCGGCCTCTGCCGTGCCCAGGTCGGGCGCCACGCCCGCACCCATCGCCCGTCGCCCGCACCCGCTTTGGCCCCTGGGCCACTGCCCACGGGGGCCCACGCCCCTGGCCAGATGGGCCTATGACGAGTGGGCCGATGCCCCTTGACCCTATGACACGCGGGGCCCGCCCCTGAAATGTTTAATAATAAAAAAAAGATTTATGTGAAAAGAATTAAAATAATTAAATAATAATTAATTAATTAGTAAATTAATTAATTAAGTTAATTAACTCTAATTAAGTTAATCTAATTAATTAGTTAGTTTAATTAAACAGTCATTAAGTTAACAAAACCCTAATTAATTAGGCAGAGTATGACAGGTGGGGCCCACATGTCAGGTTGACCCAGTCAACTGCACTATTGACTGCTGACGTCATGCTGACATCATGATGATGTCAACATACACTATTTCGGATAATGTTGAAATTAAATTCCAAAAATTAATAAAAACTTTAGAAAATCATATAAAATAATCCGTAACTCAGATCGAAAAACTTTGTACATGAAAGTTGCTCAGAACGACGAGACGAATTCGAATACGCATTCCGTTCGTCCATCACACATCCCTAGCATAGCAAACATGCAACCGTTCCCCTCCGGTCATCTGTCTCACAAATGTCCGGAACCGGGAAAACATTCCCGGATGAATTCCCCCTTCGCCAGTATCACCCGGCACTGCGTTAGATCACCTCTGTCACCCCGTATTGCCATGTTATGCTTTATGCTGCACTTGTTTGCTCTGTATTTATTGTTTCCTCCCCCTCTTCTCTCTCGTTAGACCCCGACGTCGTCCTCGAGACCGACGCAGCTCCGGAGCCCGACGCCACCATTGACGACCTTGCCCTTGCCGCCGAGCAACCAGGCAAGCCCCCCCTTTGATCATCCCAATATCACCCATTCTATTTTCTCATGCTTGCATTAGAATTGCTGCTGCTACTGCTTTACCTATTCTAATGCATAGCCTGTTTATTGTAACCTACTATTGATACCTTACCTGCTTATCCTAAGCTGCTTAGTATAGGCTGGGTAGCGACCAATTAGTGACCCCACTTATCCTGACTGCCCCGCTGGATTATCCGAAGACCCGATCAACGGGATTGAAGACCAGGCCCCGACACCGCACATCACCCCCCTTAGTTGTAACGACACTGCAACGTTACTATCGAGTGCCGAGGGTGATACCTCATGTAGCACTTCTGATGTTAACTCTGTAGAGTAGCTACTCGGTCGTGGTCATCGAGGGTGATTCCTCCTTCACCGCTTCCGATAACGACGCCGTCGTACAACACCTCAAGTGTGAACCCAGCGAGGGTGATTCCTCCGAGTTCACCTTGATGGATACATCGAGTAGGAATCCAACGAGGGTGATACCTCGGATTCCCCTGATGTTATGGACACACGGATACTTGGACTGTACTATTGTTACTTGGAAAGGCGGGTCGACCCTGAGGGGTACCCGCGTGTGATGTGAAGACGGGTTGTCTGTATGGTGCCCGAGTGAGAATACGAGGCGTGGCCGGGCATTCTTGGCCCTTGCCGCAAGTCCTCGAGACGGGGCGATGGGGTCACATCTTTCGTGAGTCTCTGCTCGTTACCGCAAGCCCAAGGTACTAACGATTTGGATATTTGATCCGAGCAGGCCTCTGGCCTGATAGCACTAACCATCACGTGGGAAGAGTTATGGGCACTCTGCATCGTATGCATCAGCCGAAAGCTTTGTCAGACGTCCAGTTCAGCATTGCGGCCGGGACGGACCGGCGCCCCCCTGGTGCCTGGCTTCCCCCTGCACGCAACGACTCGGAGTGCACAGGGCGATGGCCCAAGACCTCTGAGCGCTTAGGATGTAGACTGACGGGGACCTCTCTGCTGAGCTCTAGGTAGGGTTGCGATGTATCGTTTGGCCGAGGCCGGGCATGACCCAGGAAAGTGTGTCCGGCCGGAGTTAATCTAGCGTGTTGGGTAAGTTGGTGCACCCCTGCAGGGAAGAACACATCTATTGATAGCCGGTCCTACGGTAAAGGACACTCGGAGTTGTATCCCGATCGACACAACTAGACCGTGAGATGATACCTGGATATATGGCTCTGGGATTGCTTCTCGCAGGGAGTCGAGAAGGGATCTCAGGACGAGGTTGATGACTGTATGGCTCTGGGATTGCTTTCTCGCAGGGAGTCGAGAAAGGATCTCTGGGTGAGGTTGAGACTTAATGATACTACTACATTATATTGTTCTGTTCTACTCTCTTCTATTGCTGCAAGACCGCTGAAGATGCTAGTCTTTGATAGGACTAGGCCTTCTCTCTATTCTGGCATTTCTGCAGCCCAGTCCACATATACAGCCATTCTTTGATGACGTTGCATATGTAGTGTAGATCCTTGCTTGCTGAGTACTTCTAAGTACTCACGGTTGCTTTGTTTTCCTTTTCTCCCCATATCAGTTTGTCGTGACCAAGATGACAGAGCCCCTGAGACAGCTGTCCCCACCGACGATCGCTACTACTACCCCGAGGGTGGATACTACTACGAGTTGACTGACGACCAGGAGTAGGATCGGAGGGTCCCAGGCAGGAGGCCTACGCCTTTCGATCGTAGTGTTTTATTTTGCCCCGCCTTTCTAAAGGCCTTTCTGTGCTTTCTTTTATATCTGTATTCAGATATCTGATGCTTCCGCTGACGCTTGTATGCGAGCTTTTGTATTCGAGCCCTCGAGGCCCCTGGCTTGTAATATAAAGCTTGTATGACTTTATTTATGTTTTAGAGTTGTGTTGTGATATCTTTCCGTGAGTCCTTATGCTTGATCGTGTGCATTTGCGTGTATGATTAGTGCACGATTGAGCCGGGGGCGTCACACTCCGGAGAGGGGAAATCGTCGCCATCATCATCATCAACCGTCCTCCATCACCAATTTCATGATGCTCACCGCCGTGCATGAGTAATTCCATCGTAGGCTTGCTGGACGGTGATGGGCTGGATGAGATTTATCATGTAATCAAGTTAGTTTTGTTAGGGTTTGATCCCTAGTATCCACTATGTTCTAAGATTGATGTTGCTATGACTTTGCTATGCCTAATGCTTGTCACTAGGGCCCGAGTGCCATGATTTCAGATCTGAACCTATTATGTTTTCATGAATATATATATATATATATGTGTTCTTGATCCTATCTGGCAAGTTATAGACACCTATTACGTGTTATGATCCGCATACCCCAAGGTGACAATAATTGGGATTCTTTCCAGAGATGACCGTAGTTTGAGGAGTTCATGTATTCACTAAGTGCTAATGCTTTGGTCCGGTTCTCTATTAAAAGGAGGCCTTAATATCCCTTAGTTTCCATTAGGACCCCGCTGCCACCGGAGGGTAGGACAAAAGATGTCATGCAAGTTCTTTTCCATAAGCACGTATGACTATATACGGAATACATGCCTACATTGTATTGATGAATTGGAGCTAGTTCTGTGTCACCCTAGGTTATAACTATTGCATGATGAATGCCATCCGACATAATTATCCATCATTGATCCATTGCCTACGAGCTTTTCACATATTGATCTTTGTTTCGTTACTTTTCCGTTGCCACTGTTACGATTGCTACAAAACTGCTACTGTTACTTTTGCCACCGTTACCGTTACTTCCATACTACTTTGCTACTAAATACTTTGCTGCAGATATTAAGTCTTTCAGGTGTGGTTGAATTGACAACTCAGCTGCTAATACTTGAGAATATTCTTTGGCTCCCCTTGTGTCGAATCAATAAATTTGGGTTGAATACTCTACCCTCGAAAACTGTTGCGATCCCTTATACTTGTGGGTTATCAAGACCATTTTCTGGCGCCATTGCCGGGGAGCATAGCTCTATTCTCTGAGTCACTTGGGATTTATATCTGTTGATCACTATGAGGAATTTGAAAGATACTAGAACCAAGATTTTTCCCTCTACTATGAGGGGAGGTAAGGAACTGCCATCTAGCTCTGCACTTGATTCACCTTCTGTTTTGAGTAAGCTTGCGACACCTACACCTGCTAGTAATTCTGATATGTTGCAAGTAATTGATGATGCCACTTCTGCTATGCATGATGCTTATGATGATACTACTGCTTTGCTTGATGATAATGTGCCACTAGGTGAATTTGTTGATGAACAACTTGCTAGGGTTAGAGAAAATGAAATTACTGAAACTGATGATATTATTAAAACTAAAGATTCTGATTCTCCCCCTAGATATGAATTACCTGTTGTACCTGAGGGTTATATTTTGGATGAAGAGACTGCTAGAGACTTTCTTGCTTGTAATGATAGAGATGACCTTAAGAAATTGCTAGCTAAGCTGAAAGAAAAGTCTTTGAATGCTAGAATGCAATATGATCCTAAGTTTGCTACTTCACCTATCTTTGTTACTGATAAGGATTATGAATTCTCTGTCGATCCTGAGTTAATTACTTTGGTTGAATCTGATCCTTTCTATGGTTATGAATCTGAAACTGTTGTGGCACATCTTACTAAATTGAATTATATAGCCACCCTATTTGCTCATGAGGAAAAAATTTGCTACTATTATATTCTTAAATTGTTTCCTTTCTCGTTAAAGGGTGATGCTAAGTTATGGTTTAATTCTCTTGCTCCTGGTTGTGTGCGTAGTCCCCAGGATATGATTTATTACTTCTCTCAAAAATATTTCCTTGCTCATAAGAAACAAGCTGCCCTACAGGAAATATTTAACTTTGTGCAATCTGAAGAAGAGAGTCTCCCACAAGCTTGGGGGAAGCTTCTCCAATTACTTAATGCTTTGCCTGATCATCCTCTCAAGAAAAATAAAATACTTGATATCTTTTATAATGGACTAACTGATGCTTCTAGGGACCACCTAGATAGTTGTGCTGGTTGTGTTTTCAGGGAACGAACTGTTGAGCAAGCTGAATTGCTATTGAATAATATATTGAGTAATGATAATGATTGCACACTTCCTGAACCAACTCCTAAGTCAACTCCAAAGAAAAGAGGTATTCTATTTCTCAGTCCTAAAGATATGCAAGAGGCAAAGAAATCTATGAAAGAAAAAGGTATTAAAGCTGAAGATGTTAAGAATTTACTGCCTATTGAAGAAATACATGGTCTTGATAACCCGACACAGGTAGTAGAGGTAAATTCTCTTTATAGATTTGATGAAGGTGATATTCCTCATAATAAGTCTGCTAGCCACTGCTTGGATGAGTTTGATAATTTTATTGTTAAGCAAGAAAACTTCAATGCTTATGTTAGTAGACAATTGAAACGTAATGCTCACATGCTTGAGTACTTGGGTGATTATATGAGTAGAACTGTTAATGATCTTAAGCTTATTAGTAAACATGCTTCCATGGTTACAACTCAAGTAGAACAAGTACTTAAGGCACATGATGATTTGCTTAATGAATTGAATAGTAAGAACAATGATAATGCTGTTAGGGTTATGACTAGAGGTGGTAAGATGACTCAGGAACCTTTGTATCCTGAGGGCCATCCTAGGAGAGTTGAGCAAGATTCTCAGAGAATTAATACTGATGCACCTAGTCCTAATAAAAAGAAGAAAACTGATAGGACTTTGCATGCTTCTAGTGAACCTGTTATAGATACACCTGAGAATCCCAATGATATTTCTATTTCTGATGCTGAGACACAATCTGGTGATGAACATGAACCTAGTGATAATGTTAATGATGATGTTCATGTTGATGCTCAACCTAGTAATGATAATGATGTAGAGATTGAACCTGCTGTTGATCTTGATAACCCACAATCAAAGAATCAACGTTATAATAAGAGAGACTTTGTTGCTAGAAAACATGGTAGAGAAAGAGAACCATGGGTTCAGAAACCCATGCCCTTTCCTCCTAAGCCATCCAAGAAAAAGGATGATGAGGATTTTGAGCGCTTTGTTGAAATGATTAGACCTATCTTTTTGCGTATGCGTTTAACTGATATGCTTAAAATGCCTCCTTATGCTAAGTATATGAAAGATATTGTTACAAATAAAAGAAAGATACTTGAAGCTGAAATTTCCACCATGCTTACTAATTACACTTTTAAGGGTGGAATACCAAAGAAACTTGGGGATCCAGGAGTACCAACTATACCATGCTCCATTAAAAGAAACTATGTTAAAACTGCTTTATGTGATCTTGGAGCCGGTGCTAGTGTTATGCCTTTCTCTTTATATCGTTGACTTGAATTGAGTAAGTTGACACCTACTGAAATCTCTTTGCAAATGGCTGATAAATCAACTGCTATACCCATCGGTATTTGTGAGGATGTGCCTGTTGTGGATGCAAACGTTACTATCTTAACGGACTTTGTCATTCTTGATATTCCCGAGGACGACAGTATGTCGATCATCCTTGGTAGACCCTTTTTGAATACTGCAGGGGCTGTTATTGATTGCAACAAGGGCAATGTCACTTTTCATGTTAATGGTAATGAGCATACGGTACACTTTCCGAAGAAACAACCTCAAGTTCATAGTATCAATTCTATTGGAAAATTTTCTAACTATTACTATCGGAGGTTTTGAATTCCCTCTCCCTACCGTCAAAAAGAAATATGATATTCTTATTGTTGGGGACATGCATATCCCCGTTGAGGTAACTTAGTGTTATTCAAAAATTCTCCGGTTTCATGTTATTCGAAAGAAGTTTGTTAATGAGACTTGATCAACCTTGTTAACGGATTCCTTTTGATGAGCATGAGATGGATGAATTTAGAAGGCATAACCTTCTGTACCCACCTCTTACTTTCTATTATTTAGATTAAATAAAGCAAAAATAGTATTTTCTGTCTGTTTTCTAAATTATCCGTACAATAAAAAAATGTCCCGAAAATAAAAGTTCTCCAAATGCCCTGAAAATTTAGTATGATTTTTTATAGAATATTTTAGAATTTCTGGCACTGAGCATGCACCAGGGGGATGCACCAGTGGGCCACAAGGGTGGAGGGTGCACCCTACCCCCCTGGGCGCGCCCCCTGCCTTGTGGGTCCCACGTGGGTCCCATCTACTTATTCCAGTACCCATTCACTTCGTCTTCCTCCAGAAAAAATCATCCCGTAGCTCAAACCCGTGTTCTTGCTCATTTTGCTGCCACTTTCGATCTCCTTGCTTAAAGCTCCATTTACATAACTGTTTTGGGGGATTGTTCTTTAGTATGTGACTCCTCCAATGGTCCAATTAGTTTTTGTTCTAGTGCTTTATATATTGCAAATTTTTGCTGCTGTGGTGACCCTGTTCTTGAGCTTGCATGTCAAATTTATATGGTCCAAAGTAGTTTTGATGCATGATATAGCCTTTAGACACTTGTAGGAGTAGTTGTTATCAATTTTGTTGAGTTTGGTTCACTTTTATTTTGAGTCACTAAAAAAAATTCAGAAATTTTCAGAGAAAATGATGAGGAGATTGTTAAGAGGCTCTTCAAGTCGGGGTTCGAAAGAAAAGGAAAATGGAGAGAAGAAGAAACCCAAGTACAACCTTCCTCGCACCGCGGAAGTTCGGCCATGTGAATGGCCATGTGATGCATTCTTGGAGGCGGTCGGAATTTATGAGGATTTTTGTTACTTGGCAGAGAATGCAGGCATCACCGACTTCCTCAACGATAAGTGTGATCAGTACCTCCTACTCACTAATACTTTCGTGCAAAGTTTTCACTTTCATGCTAGGAGATCACCACCCATGGTAGAGTTTTATTTATATGATGAGCATAAGGAGATGACGCTTTATGACTTTTGTGAGGTTTGTAAATTACCTTATGAGGGCACTGTCGATGAGCCACGTACTAGAGATGTGGAAAGTTTTATTGATGAAGTTACCATTGGGGAAGGAAGAGGAGTGTCGGGAGCGAGAGTATCTAGTTTACATTTTCCTGTTTTACGCTATTACTCATTATTTGCTGGGAGATGTTTAATTGGTTATGGGGAGAGTGGAGGTCTTAGTGCTCCTGACCTTGCTATTTTGTGCCATGCTTTACTTCGCGATAGAACTTATAGTTTGGGTGCTATGGTTGCTCGACGGTTGAGTTTAAACCGTATGAAGGGTCCTATCTTTGGAGGTATCTATGCCTGCCGCCTCGCTAAACGCTTCGAGATACCCATTAGGCACGATCAGGTAGAGGAGAAGCTGCTGCCCACTATACACTTAGATTATGACAGTATGGTAGCACACGATTTTATTAAGAAATACGATGACAAGAGACTCATTTATTACCTTCGCTGCACCTTCTTTGTTCGATATTCATTCAGGCAGGTACTTCATCTTGCCCGCGGACATTTACGCATACTGGGAGGGGACGCGATCCCCAGTTCCTGAGCCAGAGCCATCACCTGATCCATATCAGGAGTCTATTTATCAGTGGGAGCCGCAGGAGCTCGTCAACCAGTGGAACCCCCAGGATCCTCCTCAGTACACCGGAGAGAACTACTTTGATCCATGGGCATAGACCAACTTAGGCCAAAAGCCTAAGCTTGGGGGAGTACGTATTTCTCACCGACATTACATTCATGTTTACACACTCATTCCAGTTGTCGGTGTTCATACTTTTTCATTGTATTATCCATGTTAGTTTACTTTCTTTTTCCCACTTTCTTCTTGTGCGTTTGAAAAACTTTGAGAAAAACCAAAATAAAAAAATTAGTTATAGCTTATTTCCCTGCCATGTTTAGTAGTAGTATTAAAGAAAACCCAAAAGATTTCTCATTCTTCATTTGCTTGTTGGGAGCTTTCCCGTGTAAATAGTTTTTCTCGTTCCTGTTTTACTTTCTTCAGAAAAAGAAAAACTCCAAAAACATTTCAGTGTGTTTCTTTGAAATTCTTTTTCTTTTCTTTGGGGGTTGAGAGGAGAAGACCACGATGAAAATGTTGAGTGGCTCTCATATGCATTATTGTTCATCTAACGAAGAGCCCATATTACCTTGTCTTCTCCTTTGAATAAATATTTACAGATTCCAGGTTAGTCCAATGCACATGCACTATTATTATTATTCACATCGTTCGGTCGTGCAAGTGAAAGGCAATAATGACGATATATGATGAAATGATTGGGATGAGGAAAAGCTGGTATGAACTCGACCTATCTTGTTTTTGTAAATATGATTAGTTCATCGTTCCTGATTCAGCCTATTATGAATGAAACATGTTTGCAATGACAATTAGAGATTATAGTTACTCATGCCATGCTTAATTAGCTAGGATTTTATAATGGTTTACCTTGCGTGTCAACATGCTTTTAAAATGGTTGTGATGTAGTATGATAGGATGGTATCCTCCTTTGAATGATTCGAGTGGCTTGACTTGGCACGCGTTCACACATGTAGTTGAAAACAAGATCAACATAGCCTCCATGATATTTATGTTCATGGTGATTTATATCCTACTCATGCTTGCACTCAATGTTGGTTACTCTCAATGCATGTTTATGATTGTTGTCGCTCTCTAGTTGGTCGCTTCCCAGTCTTTTGCTAGCCTTCACTTGTACTAAGTGGGAATACTTCTTGTGCACTTCCATAAACCCAAAGTTATTCCATATGAGTCCACCATACCTTCCTATATGCGGTATTTACCTGCCGTTCCAAGTAAATTTGCATGTGCGAAACTCTAAACCTTCAAATGATAATCTATTTTTATGCCCGAATCGCTCATGTAGCGACTGGGGGCTGTCAGTATCTTCCATGCTAGGTGGGTTATTCTCACGATGAGTGGACTCTGCTCATCATTCATGAGAAAATGGCTGGTAATCGGGATGCCCAGTCCCATGCTCAAATAAAATCAAAATAAATTAAAACAAAACTCCCCCAGGATTGTTGCTTGTATGGACGATACCCGTTGTTTCGGACCAGCCGTGGAGTGTGCTTGTTGGTTGAGGGGGAGTAAAAAACTTTACCATTCTGTTTGGGAACCGCCTATAATGTATCTAGTATGGAAGATACCGAGATCTCTTGGTTGTTATGTTGATAATGAAAGCATACCGCTCAAAATTATATCCATCTCTGTTTCAAAAAACTCGAGCTCTGGCACCTCTGCAAATCCCTGCTTCCCTCTGCGAAGGGCCAATCTATTTACTTTTATTGTTGAGTCATCATTCTCTTATAAAAAGCACCAGTTAGAGAGCACCATTGTCATTTGTATGCTTTGCTATTAATTGATATTGAGTATGAATATGACTGGATCTCTTTTACCATGAATTACAATGTCTAGTCAGTCCTTGATCTTCAGGGGTGCTCTACATTTATATTTTGCGGTCTCAGAAAGGGCTAGCGAGATACCATCTTGTTATATCATATCATGATTGTTTTGGAAAATTGTTGTCATCCGAGATTTATTATTATTACTCGCTAGTTGATTGTGCCATTGATATGAGTAAACGTGAGACCTAAATGTTATTGTGAATGCGGTTAGTTCATAATCTTTGCTGAAAACCTGAATGCTGGCTAAACATATTTGCAACAACAAGATCAAACAGAGTTTGTAAAAAAATTTCTTTATCACTTTCAGTTTGTCAACTGAATTGCTTGAGGACAAGCAATGGGTTAAGCTTGGGGGAGTTGATACGTCTCCATCGTATCTACTTTTCCAAACTCTTTTGCCCTTGTTTTGGACTCTAATTTGCATGATTTGAATGGAACTAACCCGGACTGACACTGTTTTCAGTAGAATTGCCATGGTGTTATTTTGTGCATAAATAAAAGTTCTTGGAATGACCTGAAACTTCACGGAGAATATTTTTGGAATAAATAAAAAATATTGGCGAAAGAATCAACCGAGGGGGACCCACCGCCTGTCCACAAGGGTGGGGGGCGCGCCCTAACACCCTGGGCGCGCCCCCCTGGCTTGTGGGTCCCACGAAGCTCCACCGACCTCAACTCCAACTCCATATATTCACGTTCGGGGAGAAAAAAATCGGAGAGAAGGATTCATCGCGTTGTACGATACAGAGCCACCGCCACCTCCTGTTCTTCCTCGGGAGGGCAGATCTGGAGTCCGTTCAGGGCTTCGGAGAGGGGAAATCATCGCCATCATCATCATCAACCATCCTCCATCACCTATTTCATGATGCTCACCGCCGTGCGTGAGTAATTCCATCGTAGGCTTGCTGGACGGTGATGGGTTGGATGAGATTTATCATGTAATCGAGTTAGTTTTGTTAGGGTTTGATCCCTAGTATCCACTATGTTCTAAGATTGATGTTGCTATGACTTTGCTATGCCTAATGCTTGTCACTAGGGCCCGAGTGCCATGATTTCAGATCTGAACCTATTATGTTTTCATGAATATATATGTGTTCATGATCCTATCTTGCAAGTTATAGACACCTATTATGTGTTATGATCCGCATACCCCAAGGTGACAATAATTGGGATTCTTTCCGGTGATGACCGTAGTTTGAGGAGTTCATGTATTCACTAAGTGCTAATGCTTTGGTCCGGTTCTCTATTAAAAGGAGGCCTTAATATCCCTTAGTTTCCATTAGGACCCCGCTGCCACCGGAGGGTAGGACAAAAGATGTCATGCAAGTTCTTTTCCATAAGCACGTATGACTATATACGGAATACATGCCTACATTATATTGATGAATTGGAGCTAGTTCTGTGCCACCCTAGGTTATAACTGTTGCATGATGAATGCCATCCGACATAATTGTCCATCATTGATCCATTGCCTACGAGCTTTTCACATATTGATCTTTGTTTCGTTACTTTTCCGTTGCCACTGTTACGATTGCTACAAAACTGCTACTGTTACTTTTGCCACCGTTACCGTTACTTCCATACTACTTTGCTACTAAATACTTTGCTGCAGATATTAAGTCTTTCAGGTGTGGTTGAATTGACAACTCAGCTGCTAATACTTGAGAATATTCTTTAGCTCCCCTTGTGTCGAATCAATAAATTTGGGTTGAATACTCTACCCTCGAAAACTGTTGCGATCCCCTATACTTGTGGGTTATCAGCGCATCATCTTCATCATCCTTCTCTTCATCGATGGCTTCATCATCCATGGCGCCCAAGAAGAAACCCGGTGCCGCAGCTCACCCGTCCACCTCGAAGGCCCCTTCGCACGTGGCCACCAACGCCGTGGGGGCTACGGGGGCGCACGGGGACGTGGACGCTGCGGGGGACGTGGTCGGCGCAGGCAGCGTCCTCACCACCTCCCCTATGGCCGAATCGGGAGCAGGAAGCACTGGAGAGGGGCAGTGCCAACAACATCCCAGCGGCCACGCTCCACAAGGTGCAGGAGGGGATATCATCCCATCCGCGCCTCTCCACCCCACCGAAGGATGCAGCCATAGCGGTGGCGCTCGCCCTGGATCGAACCGCAACCCTCCGGCCGCCCCCATTGCAGGTACGGCCACAGGGCACGCGCCACCTCCGGGACGGGCTGGCCAAGCTGATGCGCCGAACGGAGCCGCCAATCCCCAAGCACAGCCATCTCGTCACCACGCCACCCTGGCGACTGGCTCACGGCGATGAGAGCACGACGCTGCCACTACCGGCACCGTCAGAAGCCAGGCAACGTTGTGGTCTATGCCGAGCACTGCTTCGGAGGCCATGGCGCGGGCCCAACTCCTATTGAGATTTCCGCCGGCGGCCGATCGGATGGATGAGTGGAGAGCCACCATTCAAAGCGTGATTGGTTTCGCCGAGGCGGGAGGATCACAGCGACCGGGCCCATCACGGCCTCCACAGGCGGCGACAACGACCCGAGCCGCTGGCCGTACCGAAGGGGCCACCCCCACGGTGCAATCCCCTTCACGGCAGCCAGCACAGGGGCCACAGCCAGAGCCATGCGACCAACAACCCGACGACGTATCGATGGCTTCATCCGATCCTCGAGCACGACGAGACCAGCGATGAGTCCTGGAAGACAGGCGGAGGGAAGACGCGCGTGTCACCATCGAACGACGCTGCGAAACCCAACGCCAGTCTAATAGGCGCAATGGCCCCGACGTCGACGAGCCCACGCCCGGTGAAGGTGGGTACCTACCTTTCGAGGTTGGGTGCCCCGCCTTCACTCGCGAGCTGCAGCAAGTCTGTTGGCCATCTGCTCGCACGTTCAAGCCAAAATACCAGACAAGTACGATGGAAGATTGAACCCAGCAGAGTTCTTGAGCATCTACACCATCGCTGTTCAAGCTGCCGGGGGAAGACAGGAGAAGGTGTTTGCCAACTACTTCCCTTTGGCACTCAAGCCAAATGTGAGGTCTTGGCTGATGCACTTGCTAGAGAATTCCATCTTGACCTAGGCTGACCTATGCCATGAGTTTGTTGGCGCCTTCACGGGCGGCCATCAAGAACCAGGGCGGCCCAGCGACTTGCAGCTCCTTCCACAGAAGGAAGGAGAGAGTCTGCGGAAGTACATGCAGAGGTTCGGCTGGGTGCACAGGAATATTCCAGACATCCACCCGGCAGCTGTGATAGCCGCGTTCCAGTCCAACGTGCGCAACCGTCGGATAGGTTCTAAAATGAACGTTCGGTTGGCCAAGACTGTGAATGAGCTATACACTCTGGTGGATAAGTGTGCCCGAGTAGAAGAGGGGAGATGACTCCCTGGTGAAGAAGATGGCATCGACATCGACTCAGAGGACGACGACGACGCCACCAACCAGAAGAAGAAGAACAAGAAGCACAAGGATAAAGCGGTGATGACCATTGAAGGATCGAGCGCACCTAGTACCGGCAAAAAGGCCAAGACCGAGGTCCCCGGCAAGGAAGCTGCGGCGTGCACTAATTGCCGGGAAGCTACGGCTACCGAGAAGGCTAGGAAGGGTGATGGGCCGTACTGCAAGATCCATCTGACCAAGGGCCGCGATCTTCAGGAGTGTCATCAGGTTGAGCAACTCGTTAAGAAGCAGAGGGCTGAGTACGAGAAGCGTGATAAGGAGAAAGACCAAGATGGCACTGGCAGGAAGGGCCGAGGCGGCAGAGCAGGTCACCCCAGCAAGGCTCCTCAGTATCAGGGGAAACCCGCCAAAGGCCGTGAGAGGAAGGATTGCGAGGACGAGAGTGACGAAGGAGATGAAGGGGAAACCAGCGAGCAGGAGTTCCAGAAAGCCACTGACGCCCTATGCATTGACGGGGGTGCATCTTTCCACTCCTCTCACCAGCAACTTAAAAAGTGGGCACGTGAGGTCAATGTCGTGGAGCCAGCGGCAGATTCTTGGAAACTGCTCAAGTGGCCCCGCATGCCCATCATCTTTGATGAGGAGGATCACCCTAACCGCACTAATGCAGTAGGGTGTTTGCCGTTGTTGGTTTCACCAATGATCCGCAACCTCAAGGTCACAAAGATGTTGGTTGACGGCGGGGCTGGGTTGAATCTGATTTCTCCGAAGGTCATCAGCAAACTCCAGATAGCAGATGAAGAGCTCAAGGTTACTGGTACGTTCCAAGGGATCAACCCTGGCAGGAGTCGTCCTAAGGGGAAGATCACACTGCCGGTAACATTCGGGGGGGAGTTAAACTACCGAACTAAGAAGATCGTGTTTGATGTGGTCGACCTCCCCCTGCCGTACAATGGAATCCTTGGTCGCCCTGCCCTGGCCAAATTCATGGCGGCATCCCACTATGCCTACAACACTTTGAAGATGCCAGAGCCAATGGGCGTCATTTCCATTCCATCAGACAAGAAAGACGCAATCATGTGCGTGGACAAGATGTACCGGGAAGCAGTCGCTGCAGAGGCCACGGAAGCCACTGCTCCCGCCAAGGAAAGCAAGAAAAAGAAGAAAGCCAACAAGGAATCTGGGAAGCGTACCTCTTCGGAGTGCGCTGCGCCTGTTGATGACTTGTCGGAGAGTTCCAATAGCAAGAGATCCAAGGCTACTGCACCCGCTGTGAAGAAGGTCCCGGCAGGGCTAGCTGGCGCTGATGGTACGTTTACCATCAGTGCCACCCTCGATGACAAATAGGAAAGCGCACTCGTTGCCTTCCTGCGGGCGAATGTCGATGTGTTTGCTTGGCAACCACCTGACATCCCCGGTGTTCCTAGGGAGGTAATCAACCACTACCTTGCTGTCTGCCCACATGCCCGACCCGTCAAGCAGAAGGTCCGAAAGCAAGCTTTGGAGCGGCAGCAGTTTATTGCCGAGGAGATCAAGAAACTCGAGGCAGCTGGTTTGGTCAGAGGAGTATTGCATCCAACGTGGTTAGCAAATCCAGTGGTGGTGCGCAAGGCGAATGGGAAATGGAGGCTTTGCATAGATTTCACATATCTGAACAAAGCATGCCCGAAGGACCCATTCCCCTTGCCGCGCATCGACCAAATTGTGGATTCCACCTCCGGGTGTGACCTGCTTTCCTTCCTGGATGCCTACTCTGGATACCACCAGATCTTCATGTCCAAGGAAGACAAAGAGAAGACCGCATTCATAACCCCATGTGGCACGTACTGTTTTGTACGGATGCCCTTCGAGTTAAAGAGCGATGGATCCACTTTTGCAAGAGCAGTACAGATTGGCTTTGAGTCCCAAATGCACAGAAATATTGAAGCCTACATGGATGATATAGTGGTCAAAACCAAGGACAAAATGACTCTCATTCAGGATTTAGAAGAGACCTTTGCAAATCTGCGCAGGATCAACTTGAAGCTGAACCCGGAAAAGTGTGTGTTTGGCGTTCCTTCCGGCAAGCTACTTGGCTTCTTCGTGTCACATCGGGGGATAGAGGCCAACCCCGACAAGATCAAGGCTATCGAGCAGATACAAGCACCCAAGACAGTTAAAGACATGAGGCGTTTGACTGGATGTGTTGCCGCGCTGAGCAGGTTCATTTCCAAGTCCGCCGAACGCGCCTTGCCGTTCTTCAAAATCTTGAAGAAGGCAGGGCCCGTGGAGTGGACCCCGGAGGCAGACGCTACGCTACAAGATTTGAAGACCTACCTTTCCTCTGTTCCCACCTTAGTCGCTCCTAAACCACAAGAGCCGTTGCTGCTATATTTAGCAGCGACCAATCAAGTGGTTAGCGTAGCGCTGGTGGCACAGCGGGAGGTAGATGAAGCAGCAGCCACCACCGCCGTCCCCTCTGGTGAGGAAAGTGAACCCGCCCCAGCAAAGTCAGATGTAGTTCAAGACAAGGAAGAGCAAGGCAGCGGAGACAGTTCCAAGATCATAGCAAGGAAGAAGGTGGTGCAGCGCCCAGTGTACTTCGTCAGCTCCCTACTGCAGGGGGCTAGGTCGAGGTACTCTGGCATGCAAAAGTTGGTTTTTGGCCTCATCATGGCCTCAAGGAGACTGCGCCACTACTTCCAAGCCCACGAGATCATGGTTGTCACCCGCTTCCCCTTGCAACGCATACTCCGAAACCCCAAAGCCACCGGCAGAATTGTGGAATGAGCTTTGGAGTTATCCAGCTTTGGTTTGAAGTTTGAAAGCACATCAACTATTCAGAGCAGAGCACTAGCAGAGTTCATTGAGGAGTGGACGCCAACCCCTGATGAAGAAGTACTGGAGACAGTCATCCCCGGTAAGGAAGCGCCACAAGAATGGATTATGTATTTTGATGGTGCCTTCTCCCTACAAGGTGCAGGAGCTGGCGTGCTTCTCATTGCTCCCACTGGGGAGCACCTTAAGTACGTCGTTCAAATGCATTTTCCCCGGGAGAAGGCTACCAACAATACTGCAGAGTATGAAGGGCTCCTTGCCGGGCTCAGAATTGCAATAAAACTGGGGATCAAGATGCTGATCATCCGTGGAGACTCACAACTTGTGGTGAGGCAAGTCAACAAAGATTATCAAAGCCCATTGATGGAGGCATACGTCAAGGAAGTGAGGAAGTTCGAGGAGCGCTTTGATGGATTGCAAACAGAGCACGTGCCCCATGCGGAAAACAGCATTGCTGATCATCTGTCAAAGTGCGCTGCGCAAAAACTCCCTGTGGAACGAGGGACTTTTGTTCTCCATCTGACTCAACCCTCCGTATCCCCAGCAACAATGGCCAGCAAGAGGAGGAAATTGAACTCCGGCAAGCCTCTCTCGGCATAGCTTCCCAAAGCCCCCGGCAGAGAGCTTGGCAGGAACAACTCCCCTTCGATCAGTGAGCTGCACTCTCCCGCCGAACTACCAGTCTTTGCGGTCGAGGCATGCTTCCCATCGACGAGGAGGTGCCGCTAGTCCTTGTTGCCGAGCCCCAAGCTCCAACTTGGGTGTGGCACATTGTTCATTTCCTCCAAACAGGAGAACTTCCCGAAGAACAAGAAGAAGCTGAAAGAGTAGCCCGGAGGGCCAGTATGTATTAGTTCGTTGACGACACACTATACAGAAAAAGGCCCAATGGTGTGAAATTGAAGTGCATTTACTGGGAAGAAGGAAAGGAACCGCTGGCAGAGATACACAAGGGTATGTGTGGCTCCCACATTGGATCAAGGGCCTTGGTCGGGAAAGCTTTCCGGCAAGGTTTCTACTGGTCCACAGCCCTCTAAGACGCAATTGAGCTAGTCACCAAGTGTGAAGCCTGCCAGTTCCACTCCAAGAATATCCATCAGCCTGCTCAAGCTCTCCAAACAATCCCTTTGTCATGGCCATTTTTGGTCTGGGGGCTCGACATCTTGGGCCCCTTCCCCCGTGCTACCGGGGGCTTTGAATTCTTGTTCATTGCAATCGACAAGTTTACAAAGTGGCTGGAAGTAGAGCCCATGAGAAAGGTAACCGCACAGTCAGCTATCAAGTTCTTGAAAGGATTGGTGTGCCGCTTCGGGGTACCTGCCCGAATCATCACCGACAATGGCACCCAATTCACAAGCTGCGCCTTCATGCAATACGTTCATGCCCTCAGAAGCAAGGTCTCATTTGCCTCTGTGGCCCATCCCAGAAGCAACGGGCAAGCTGAGAGGGCGAACACTGAAGTGCGGCAGGCGATGGATCGACGAGCTGCCGGTGGTTCTTTGGTCCCTCCGTACGACACCAAATCTAGCTACCGGGCAGACTCCCTTCTCCCTAGTCTATGGGGCAGAAGCAGTAATCCCCACGGAACTCATATTCGGGTCTCCTCGAGTGCTTGCCTACGATGAAGTAGCGCAGGAACAGCACCGGCGTGATGACGCTGTGCTACTTGAGGAGAACCATCTCCGGGCTGCTACGTGTGCTGCACGCTACCAGCAAGCCCTACGTCGCTATCACAACCACAGGGTTCATGCCCGGAGCTTTGAGGAAGGCGGCCTTGTCCTTAGGCGTGTTCAGTCCGCCAAGGGTGCAAACAAGTTGACGCCGAAGTGGGAAGGCCCTTACCGGGTAGTACGAGTCACCAGACCTGGCGCATTCCGTCTGGAGACTGGAGATGGCATTCAATTGCAAAACTCATAGAACATTGAGCATCTCCGTAAGTTCTACCCATAAGGTGCGGCTGTCGGGCAGGGCCCGACAGCCACCCTTTTGTACAAGCTTTGCCGAAGTTGCATGTAACCCTTTGTACAAAGCCAGGCGCAGACCCTGAGCAACAGAGAAATAAACGAAGCGCTGGGGGGCCCCCAAAACTTGCATGCATGCATAAGCATATCATGAGAATAGCATGATCATGTAGATAAGGTCGCATGTGGCATTGTTTTCATCTGCACTAAGTTGCAGGGTTCTTGCCGTGGACTTGATCCCGAAGAGAAGAAATGAAGACGAGTCTACGTGACGATCCCTGGTAGACCAAACAGATAAGTTCCTTCTTATCCATACCTGTTCTGTAATTTGAAAACTTGCGCATATGAAAACCCCGCCACCTCTGAAACATAGGTGCTCCTACCCTTTGGCTCGAACGCTGTTTTGGTCAGGGTGGTTGCAGTGGCCTTTGACAGAAAAGGTTCAGCAGGGGGCTGGTCCCTTCTTATGGTTTTGTGCCCGGCAGGCCTAGCCCCGCGGCAACAAACTGAGGGCACCGGCAGGATAGCCTGCCGGGGAAACTTGTTTACTTAAATGTATAGAGGCATTTCACCTCTGCATGGATATGATACATGCCCAAGTACCCGGCAAAGCTTGTCTTTTTCATTAAATATGCTGATAAGCAAGTACAGATCTTACAGAACACACACATGGATAAGGAAGTTTACATTATTTAGACTAAAGTTTGGCCAATGCCTGCACATTTTTAACTGAAAAAAGATAAGTGCCCCGTGATGCCTTTGCTCCGTCCCTCTCCTCCTCGAAATCGCAGGGAAGATGAAGAAGACGGGGGGAAGGCCTGGCTGGGATTCGGCGCCTCCCCAGGATTAGGAGGGCGCCGTTCCTGGGCTGGGAGGAAGAAACCGGAGGGCAGGTGCAGATGGTGGCGCTACCGAGGCCCAGCTGGTGATGATGGTGCTGCCGGCAATCATGCCACGTCGGAGCAGTCATCCTCGCTCTTGACGCGTTGTGGGTTGCCGCCTCCCTCCTCATCACTGTCGCTTGAAGAGGCACGCCTACCATCGCATGAGCCCCCATCACGGCGACCGGGGCAGGCGCCAAACGCCCCGGGAGGTCCCACAGAGAGCATGGTCGTCTCCATCGACCCGAAGCTAGAAAGATGCTGTCCCCTGAAGAAGCATGCATGGGCACAAGGAACCCGCCCGTACGAAAGGTAAGCAGTGCCCAAAAAGGGGAGATCTGCCATAACCAATGGTGAATCACTTCCGTGGTCTCCCTTCAACATCACAAGCAAAGGGAGGATAGGCCACCTTCGACTACCACACATTGTGCCTATTATGGACTTCGGCGTGGTGTTGCCCACATGCCCCCTTACTAAGTTTGGGACCGCAGACGGCCCGGTGGCGAGCACGCCGGGGTCGCTACCCCCGGTGCTACCGCCGCGCGGCCCGCACGCCCACCTAAGGCCTTCTTTATCCACACTAAGCATCGGGCTGCCACTCCAAGCCGGACGCTTTGTGCAGGGACGAGGAGGGGACCCTATCTCGACAAAGGCGCGGCCGCGCCCTTCTTCCCCTCCCCTCGCCATGACGAAGACACAACGCCAGAAGGCAGGGGATGGGGAGAAGGGGTGCATGGATGAGCACTTCCGCTCCTCCTCGCCCCCCCTTTTTTATAGGAGAGCTGGGGCAGGGGCTGATCCCTCGGCGGGTAACCGCCACCCCTCTCCACCAACCCAAGAAGACCGGGCCACTGCCATGACGCTCTCTCCCGGACCACGCGCCTTCGTTACCTACCCCACTCAATGCATGAAGCATACATGGCAAGGGATAAGAACGTGGTGGGAAGAGTGAATTGGCAGTTACTCACCCGTGCGTTAAAGTCATTCACGGGCCATTACAGGGATGGCCCCACTACAATTGGCGTTACATGACATGTGGGAAAATCGGAAACTAACTCAAGCTCAGATTAATGAAGAAGCAAAGAAGATCTCAAAGGGTGAGCTACCGCAGCCTCCCCGCCTGTGTACTGGACAGGGCCTACCCCGACGACGCTCGGCAGCGCGTTCAGGCCAGGCTCGGGGGCTCCTGTCGGTGCAACAAATCCCAGGTGTGTTGACCAGACTGTACACAGGCTCAAGAACAATGTTGCAGCATCCAAGACAAGACCAAGGAGAAGAGATCAGCTCTTTGAGAAATCGAAGGGCGGATCAAGAAGACCAAGACCAACCAAAGGAGCAAGATACCACTAAGGAAAAACCTCCCTTGCCGGGCAGGCGAGCCTGGCGGGGACGAGGTTGCCCCGGAGACAAGACCCAAGATTGCCCCGGCAGGCTTGCCGGGGACGCCGAGGGCGGATTACCCCGCCAAGGCTCCACCGCTCCACCTCACGGCAACGCAAGTCATCGATCGGTGAGGTGTCGAGCCCCCAAGTGACTAAGTGGCTGTTATTTGGCACGTGGCAGCCGCTTCCAGAGGAAATCCCCTCCAAATGACACCCGTCTAGGGACGTGTCACACAGGCAGGCGAGAAGGTGGCCGAACGGCACGGCAAGGCTTGCCGGGCTACGCTACGATGTGACACTAAGCGGTGCATTTAATGTGCTCTGTCCTGTCTGCAGAGTTAGGTATGATAGCACTGTTTGCTACCTAATCAGTACGTAATGATTGATTTGCCATTGTGGCGACCCCTTGATCTATAAAAGGAGGGCCATGGCAACCTTAGAAAGAATTCGGACCCTTGTACACTCATACACGCGTAGCTGTTCTCACCCCGAGGCGACCTTGCTGGGCTAGAGCGTTGCGTCTCCACCACGGTCCTCTCATTAATCCACCAAAGCAGGAGTAGGGTTTTACGCCTCACGGCGGCCCGAACCTGGGTAAAAAATACCCGTGTGATCGCTGTCGTGCTGCTCCGTGCCCTCCGCTCTTTGTGCAATGCGTCCTTCCCCCCTGCCGAACCACAAGGGGCCGATGGCCCCATAGGTGGCCGTGTTTTCCCACGACAGACCCGATTAATGTTATGCTATGAGATACATTCGTCACAAGTTAATGGTTAATAACACAGCGAAAGTTTACATTTGCATAATTCCTTAGACCATGAGAGTATCGAGTTTCTTCATGCTTGCTTCATGAACTTTGGGGTTTGTTAAATGTCATCCGTAAATGGGTGGCTATTACAGCGGCTTACAGGTTCATGGAAAAGTATGTCAAGTAACTTGATAGCTCAAGATTGGGATTTGCTCCTCCGACGATGGAGAGATATCTCTGGGCCCTCTCGGTGTTACAGTATCCATCATCGTCTGGCCAGACACAGTGTGATTTGATCACAAGGATGCCGCAACACGGTAACGAGAAAAGAGAACAATACCGGTAATGAGGGAACTGGCATAATGAACAAGTTGTTGATTCACAGGGATGCCAATACATCTCACCTCGGGTATTTATAATATATGACAAAGCAACAGGAATAGCACACGACAACTGGAGGTTCACTCGAATATTTATTCATGTGGGTATAGGGGTCAATATGGGTGTCCACGGCTCCGATGTTGATCATTGATCGGAAAGTGTTCCGGGTCATGTCTATACTTCACCGAACCTATAGGGTCACACGCTTAAGGGTCATCTATCTGCTGAATACTAGACAAGGAGTTTGAAAGAAAATCACCGAAAAAGTTTCGGTCGCACCGGATACGTTCCGGAGAGGACAACGAAATAGTTCCGGTAAAACTGAAAAAGTTTTTTCAGGGGATACCATTAAGTCAAATTGGTTTCGGCACATGCCTGATAATTCTTGGAGGGTGCCAAAATCATTCTGGAAACTTCTGGGAATTTTTCGGGATAAAAACCAGAAATGTTCCGGAGCTGCCGGTACCAGTTTGGTTGCTTTTCGCAGATGAAATTCACTAATCCGAAATTGTTTCAGAACGAATCCAAAATCATTTTAGTGGGTACTAGAATTATTCTAAGACCCACAGAAATAATTTCGGATTTAACGGTCGCTGAAAATTGTCTCCGTGAATAGTGAAAATCACTTTATGGATATTTTTATGGAAAGCCACCTTTTAGGGCTTTTGCAAAAAGGCTTATAGAAGGGATTGGGGACCAAGGAACCCCCATGTGGGGGGCCCCTAGGGGTGGCCGGCCAAGTTGGAGCTCCTCCATGGAGGTCCACTTGCCTTCCTTTTATGCCCTTGAGGAGGATCCGTGTGATGGGTTTTTTGGGTATTTTTCCCATATGGTTTTCCTATAAATAGAGGTGGATGGGTGCACTCCACACTCACTCCTTTCTCACATACACAAGCCATGCATGATCTGGCCTTCTCTCTCCCTCCCCATGAAATAGTTTCGTAGAGCCGAAAGGCTATCTGGGTTCCGGTGGGAACTAGTTCTGGATGGCGAAGCCCTGCCAGATAGATGACACCGTATGTGTGCAACTCTGTAGAGAGATCGTAGTTTCAGTCTTAGTTCGAGAGTGCCTCCCGAAGGGCTGTCCGAGTGACCATCCGAGTTTCGAAAGTCCTCCGAAGGGTTGTCCGAGTGACCGTCCGAGTTTCAAAGGTCCTCCCGAAGGGCTATCCGCGACACCGTCCGAGGGGGTGTCCGACCGCCTCCCGGTGGGCTGTCCGAGGGGCAGATGAGGGAATACATCCTCATGGTTGGGAGGTTGTAAATCCTAGCTGCGGGGATCTGCACCGCCAATCGTCATCGACTCTTCTTCCGCTACGCTAGGAGTCGGTAACGAAAAGATCAAACCTTGTATGTTGTCTCCATAGTGGTCCTGGGCTGGTGCGTAGGTCAGAATTTTTTTGTTTTCTACTGCGTTACCCAACAGTGGCATCATGAGCCGTGCTATGCGTAGATGCAGGTTGTGATCTAGAATACATAGAGATGTATGGGTGTTGCACAATATAATTAGGTAGTAGATGAGTTCTATTACTGAAAATTATTTGTGCGGGTAGCAGATGAAATCTGTTACCCGATGTTCCTGTTGCTTCCCTTGAATTTGCGTGGTCCTGATCTTGACGGCATGGTGGAATATCACAAAGTTCTGGCAATCCGCAATCCTTTCATGCTACTCCTGAGTATGCTGATTGACAGATCAACGAAGTGCTAACAGTTCTTTGGGTTCCACCATAGTTATAGAAAGATGGATGTTTCGCAGACGAAAGGGAAATACAGATATGATCTGCACGGGGGTCATGCGTATGACAAAGTTCAGTATGGGGCTCGAGATTTTATTATATCGTGTTTCATACACCCCACAATGTTAATCTAGCGACTTGAATAAATCATACTTGATGATGAACATTGGTAGCTGTGGTTTAAGTCAAAACCTTAGAAGCCACATAAAATAAAATTTTGCATGAACCGATTAGAGGCGTCTAACTTGGTTTTGTAGGTTGGTATGCATGTGCATGTGATGTGGTATAGCAGTTCTCATATTAATTTGATTATGTATGAGATGACTATATAATGTAAATTAACATGACATGCGTGTCATGATTCGGCATGATGGTTGGAGCCATATGATTGTCACTTTAAAAGACATGCGTCTCAACCTTTTGTAATGCACTTATTTTATTAGCTATAGAGATAGCAATATTATCTGGTGCATCAACAAGGTGGTGGCAAACTTCACGAAGGTGAACACCAACGCAAAATGCCGAAGACGAAGAAATACTTGACTTCTCCATCAGAAGGGGCTATACCATATCATGCTATTGTGAATTGCCTGAGATGTTTATCCCTTATGATGCACCCTTCTTGATTGCACGGTAGTCGCTTTTATTAGGGTGATCTCTCACAAAATATCAAGTAGTTAGTGTTCTCCCAAGTGTAGCACCGTCACGACACCTATCTCTTCGGGGTATCACATGGGTGCATGGGTACGAACGATTAGAGAAGTGTGAGGCGGGTGAGTTGAGACCTCGCAGCATGATAACTTGGTTGTCTTGACGTTCAGGCATGAAAGTCATGAGCTCGGAACACACGCATCAAAAGATGAACAAGAGTCACATAGAGATGTGATTGGCAAGTTGGCCTACCAAATGAAATTCTCCTCACTTGAGATGGATGCATCCTTGGTGTTGAATTGAAACTTGGATCTTGAATCACTCACAATCAATTATGAGAGATATTGATTTGAGTGGGAGTGCACTATAGAATTAACTTGTTTAATTCTTGGTGCAATTAATTATGAATGTTGTCTAAAGTGAATTTTGCATAATAGTTGTAGAATAATGGCCCGCATTTCCACCTTCCCTGTTAAAATTGAATAGCTGTTAAATATCTGGTTAAAACTTTATGTTGGTAACGTAATGTGAGGATTGTCCTCAAGAGTGACAAGAAGGACTTTGTCCTATCGCATACTTTCGGTATTCTCCCGCTAATGCTATGGATGATGTGACTCTCGTCCTTCGATCCAAAAGCTAAAATTTTGTTACGGTCAAGTGAAATATGTTTGCTTCCATGAGACCCAAACTTCGAAAGTTTGGATAGTTATGTGATATTCATGGAATCTGAAAATCATTTTCAGAGACAGACAAAGGCTAAAAGATATGAGATATCCAAAGCAATGTTTGTTTGCAAAGTATTAGTAAAAGTGTTTTCTGGGCATTTGACTGATAAGAGAGGGATCCGGAAGAACACCTGTCATATGATGAAGTTGGGTGCTTCTTCTGAGAGTAGGAGAAATACTGAAAGTTAAACTGTTAGAAGTATAAAGGCAAAAACAGGAAAGACTGGAATATCCAGCTCATGTATGAATGTCATACAAGTTATTGATGTATAAAAGGCTGGTCAAAGATGTAATTCTTGGGAATTATGATTAAACATGTTAATCACTAATTCTTGGGTATTGTGGTACATTACCTATGTATTTACTTTCATAATTCATTTTAGAGTTTTACACACTCTAGCCCATTGCATAAGGTATCTTGCAAGAAGGTTGTTCATAAGAGAACTTTTGATGTTCGGTGTTATGAATACCATAAGGGCCATACTTTCATTATGAATGAGATGTATGTTATGAATAATGATAATAATATATTACCTCTGTGTTTACTTTCATAATTCATTCTAGAGTTTCATACACTCTAGCCCATTGCACAATGTTGTTACAAAAGGGTTGTTCATAAAAGAACAATTGTTGTTCAGTATTATGAATAACATAAAGGGCCATGCTTCCATCCAAGATGGGACATATGTTATGAATATTGATGGTAATATGATACATCCATAACACTGACGCTAAATGTCGCAAGACTAAAAGAATACCACACAAGTGTGGCACCGCATTTGGTCACATTGGAGAAACCCGCATGGAAAATTCAATTATGATGGATTTTGAAGTCGTCTGATTTTGAATCATCTGACACTTGCAACTTTCCTCCGAAAACTGAAGTGACTGAAACACCATTCACAGGCCATAAGGAACGAACAATAGACTTATTGGTGATCATACATTTTGATGTGTGTAGTCCAATAAATGTTGTTAGTAGTGGATTTATCTTTCTTCAGAAATGACTCAAGTAGATATATGGATATTTACTTGATGAGACGTAAGTCTAGATCTTTTGAAATCATTCGAAAGGTTTTCAAAATGAAGTAGAAATTATTGTAACAAGAAAAATTATGTTTCGACAAATTAGATTGCGGAAAGGAATATTTGAGTTACAAGTCTAGTGAATGTCTGATGAGTTGTGAAAAGAGTTTCATAAATTACATCTCCCGGAACACCACTGTGAGTGGAATGTCTGTGAAGATGTAATCAAACCATTCATGACATGGTGAGATCAAAGATGACATAAATCAATTTTCCATTATCCCTTTTAAAGTAATGCTTTAGAGACCGTGGCTTTTACACTAAAAAGAGCGCCATCAGATCTGTTGAAATGACTCCATGGTATGGTACACCCAACCATGATATATCTTTTCTTAACATTTGGAATATGGGGCTTGTGTAAAATGTTTACAAACATATTCCAAATCAGACAAGTGCTACTTTGTAGGTTATCCCAAGTAATTGGGTATTCCTCCCTCACTATACCGAGGCAAATAGGTTTGCCACAAAGAACGGTATGCTTTTTGAAGAAAATGGTTCTTTCAAAAAGGTGAGTGGGAGAACAGCGCAACTCGACGAGATAACAGTATCTTCGTCATTAGATCAAAGGAAAGAAACCTTGAAAGTGATTCTAGAGTTTCCTACTGCGACTGATACGGAAGCCTCTACATGAGATGTATGGACTTCAGTCGAACTTGTAGCTGAACCACGTAGGAAAAACTCGTGCAAACCTCTCAGGTGCGCATACAAGATATTGTTGTTAGACAACGGTATACCTACAATACACAAGGAAGCATTAATGGGCCCTGACTCCGGGATTGGCTAAATGCCAAAATAATCCGAGATAGTTTCCATAAAATGATTCAAGATTTAAATCTTGATAAACCCTCCGGAAGACTTAGAGTATAATGGATTGTATTGGAACTAAAAACTGATACGGATAAAAATGTTTTATCCATAAAGCTCGACTTGTTGCAATAACAAATTCAAGGAGTTGACTACAATGAGATTGTCTCACCGTAGCGATGCTTAAAGTTAGGTCGGGTTAAACTAGCAATTAATACATATTTCAATCATGAGATATGAAACATGGATGACGAAAGGATTTCCATCTGATGGAAATGAAACCAAAGACTTGCATGTGATACAATCCAAGGTATTTTGTCAATCCAGAGAATGCTAGTGAGTGTGCAAACTTCAGAGTTCCAGCGATGGACAAAAGAGAGCAAAATGGAGTTGGAATCTTCGTGTTTTGATGAAATGGTCAAAGGGTTTGACTTCATCAATGGGTAACGAAGATACTTGTGATTCAAGAAACTAAGTGGGAGCATAATAATATTTCAAAAAAACCTTGTGTGCTTGACACATTGTTAAATGGAAATAAATTTCTTGACACAAATTAGGACTTCATTTGAAAATAGTTTTTCGATGAAGTGCTTGGGCTAAATAACCTCAATATTAGGCATGATGATCTATGGAGATAGATTTACCTAATGGGGCTAAGAAAAAAATACATATTGACAAGATGCTAAAACAATTTAGCACTAAAAACATCAAGGAGTGATTCTTGCCGAAGTCACATGGAAAGAGTTTTTGCAAGACTTGGTGTCCCAAAACACTGATGAGTAAAATACATGATGGAGATTCCACACAGTCTTGTGTTTGGATTAATCATGTATTCCATGGTATGTAAAAACAACCAGATATGTCCAATACTACAAAGTTGTTGCGAGTATAGATACCAAAGTGTTCAAAAGTACTAATCATGGGACAACAATGAAAAAATGTCATTGAGTACTAAAGTAGCACTGATGACATGTTTTCTCGCAAGCGGAGATCATGAAGAGTTCGTTGTAAAATGTTACATTGATACAGTCTTCATCATTTCTCCATGTGATTTTCGATTTAAATAGAGGGTTTTGTGTAACACACAATATGGTGGGACAGTTAGTTGGAAATTGTTCCAAACAAGTTACTGTGGCGAATTCTATAACAAAGGCGAAGTATGTTGCCGCTTTCGAAGCGACAAAGAAAATGTTGAATCATATAGTTCATTCATGAACTTAGTATGGTTCCAAGAAGGCTTTGGTCAATGGGACACTATTGCAGATAGTTGCTCCATAGCTCAGTCTGAGGAATCAAGGTTCGACCTGTGATTCACATATATACAAAGCCAAGTCCACACAAAATATGCATTTTGTGAAAGCGTGAAAACACGAGGATATGCAAAGATACACACGGAACTGAAGTTGTCAGATCTGTTGGACATTGGGCTATACCACATGCGAAGCATATTTTACACCAGTGTGTCATGGGTGTAAAGTGTGTTAGCATTAACTAGATTATTGACTCTAGTGCAAGTGGGAGTCTGTAGGAGATATGCCCTAGAGTCAATAATAAATGTTATTGATTATCTCCCTGATCATAATTATGTTTATGTTCCATGCTATAACTGCTATGGTTCTCGAGTCTGCAATAACATGAGGCTCGGAGGAAGACTCATATGCACGTGTGGAAAATAATAAACGGTAAGATGCATTCCTAGTCTGGCCTCTAAGACTAGCTCAAGTGTTGCATGATGGTTCTGTTTTCCTGATCATGGGCATGTCTATGCCAACAACTTTGGGGGCACAATGTTAGGAAAACACTTGTGTTGAATCGACCCGATTAATGTTATGCTATGAGATACATTCGTCACAAGTTAATGGTTAATAACACAGAGAAAGTTTACCTTTGCATAATTCCTTAGACCATGAGAGTATCAAGTTTCTTCATGCTTGCTTCATGGACTTTGGTGTTTGTTAAACATCATCCGTAAATGGGTGGCTATTACGGCGGCTTACGGGTTCATGGAAAAGTATGTCAAGTAACTTGATAGCTCAAGATTGGGATTTGCTCCTCCGACGCTGGATAGATATCTCTGGGCCCTCTCGGTGTTACGGTATCCATCATCGTCTGTGCAGACACAGGGTGATTTGATCACAGGGATGCCGCAACACAGTAACGAGAAAAGAGAACAATACCGGTAACGAGGGAAGTGGTATAGTGAACAAGTTATTGATTCATAGGGATGCCAATACATCTCACCTCGGGTATTTGTAACATATGACGAAGCAACAGGAATACCACACGACAATTGGAGGTTCACTCGAATATTTATTCATGTGGGTATAGGGGTCAATATGGGTGTCCACGGCTCCGATGTTGATCATTGATCGGAAAGTGTTCCGGGTCATGTCTATACTTCACCGAACCTATAGGGTCACAAGCTTAAGGGTCATCTATCTGCTGAATACTAGACAAGGAGTCTGAGAGAAAATCACCGGAAAAGTTTCGATCGCACCGGATACGTTCCGGAGAGGACACCGGAATAGTTCCGGTAAAACTGAAAAGTTGTTTCAGGGGATACCATTAAGTCAAATTGGTTTTGGCACATGCTTGATAATTCTTGGAGGGTGCCAGAATCATTCTGGAAACTTCTGGGAATTTTTCAGGATAAAAACCGGAAATATTTCGGAGCTGCCGGTACCGGTTTGGTTGCTTTTCGCAGATGAAATTCACTAATCTGAAATTGTTTCAGAACGAATCCAAAATCATTTTAGTGGGTACTGGAATTATTCTAAGACCCACAAAAATATTTTCGGATTTAACGGTCGCTGAAAATTGTCTTCATGAATAGTGAAAATCACTTTATGGATATTTTTATGGAAAGCCACCTTTTATGGCATTTGCAAAAAGGCTTCTAGAAGGGATTGGGGACCAAGGAACCCCTATGTGGGGGGGGGGGGGCTAGGGGTAGCCGGCGAAGTTGGAGCTCCTCCATGGAGCTCCACTTGCTTTCCTTTTATGCCATTGAGGAGGATCCATGTGATGGGTTTTTTTGGGTATTTTTCCCATATGGTTTTCGTATAAATAGAGGTGGAGGGGTGCACTCCACACTCACTCCTTTCTCACATACACAAGCCATGCATGATATGTCCTTCTCTCTCCCTCCCCACGAAATAGTTTCGTAGAGCCGAAAAGCTGTCTGGGTTCCGGTGGGAACTAATTCTGGACGGCGAAGCCCTGCCGGATAGATGACACCGTATGTGTGCAACTCTGTAGAGAGATCGTAGTTTCAGTCTTAGTTCGAGAGTGCCTCCCGAAGGGCTGTCCGAGTGACCATCCGAGTTTCGAAAGTCCTCCCTAAGGGCTGTCCGAGTGACCGTCCGAGTTTCGAAGGCCTTCCCGAAGGGCTGTCCGCGACACCGTCCGAGGGCCTGTCCGACCGCCTCCCGTAGGGCTGTCCGAGGGGTAGACGAGGGAATACATCCTCGCGGTTGGGAGGTTGTAAATCCTAACTGCGGGGATCTGCACCGCCGATCGTCATCGACTCTACTTCCGCTGCGCTACGAGTCGGTAACGAAAAGATCAAACCTTGTATGCTGTCTCCATAGTGGTCCTGGGTGAAGGAAATATGCCCTAGAGGCAATAATAAAGTTGTTATTTTATATTTCCTTATTCATGATAAAGGTTTATTATTCATGCTAGAATTGTATTGATCGGAAACTTAAATACATGTGTGAATACATAAACAAATACCGTGTCCCTAGTATGCCTCTACTAGACTAGCTCGTTGATCAAAGATGGTTAAGGTTTCCTAACCATAGACATGTGTTGTCATTTGATAATGGGATCACATCATTAGGAGAATGATGTGATGGACAAGACCCACCCATTAGCTTAGCATAATGATCATTTAGTTTATTGCTATTGCTTTCTTCATGTCAAATACATATTCCTTCGACTATGAGATTATGCAACTCCCGGATACCGGAGGAATACCTTGTGTGCTATCAAACGTCACAACATAACTGGGTGATCATAAAGATGCTCTACAGGTATCTCCGAAGGTGTTTGTTGAGTTGTCATAGGTCAAGATTAGGATTTGTCACTCCGAGTTTCGGAGAGGTATCTCTGGGCCCTCTCGGTAATACACATCATAAGCTTGCAAGCAAATGACTAAGGATTTAGGTATGAGGTGATGTATTACAGAACAAGTAAAGAGACTTGCCGGTAACGAGATTGAACTAGGTATGAAGATACTGACGATCGAATCTCGGGCAAGTAACATACCGACAGACAAAGGGAACTACGTATGTTGTCATAAAGGTTCGACCGATAAAGATCTTCGTAGAATATGTTGGAACCAATATGGGCATCCAGGTCCCGCTATTGGTTATTGACCGGAGAAGCATCTCGGTCATGTCTACATCATTCTCGAACCCGTAGGGTTTGTGATATGTCTCCAACGTATCTATAATTTTTGATTGTTCCATGCTGTTATATTATCATTCTTGGATGTTTTACAATCATTTTATAGTCATTTTATAGTCATTTTATATCATTTTTTGGTACTAACCTATTGACATAGTGCCAAGTACCAGTTGCTGTTTTTTGCATGTTTTTTACATCGCAGGAAATCAATACCAAATGGAGTCCAAACGCAGCGAAACTTTTTGTGGATTTTTTTTGGACCAGAAGACATCCAGTGGGCTGGAGAAGCGCCTGGGGGGTGCTCCGAGGGGAGCACAACCCACCAGGGCGTGCCTGGAGGCCCAGGCGCGCCCTGGTGGGTTATGCCCACCTCGGGTGCCCCCCGAACTGCCTCTTTACTCTATAAATACCCCAATATTCCAGAAACCCTAGGGGAGTCGTCGAAAATCAATTCCAGCCGCCGCAGAGTCCAGAACCACCAAATCCAATCTTGACACCATCATGGAGGGTTTCACCACTTCCATTGGTGCCTCTCCGATGATGCGTGAGTAGTTCTTTGTAGATCTACGGGTCCGTAGTTAGTAGCTAGATGGCTTCCTCTCTCTCTCTCTTGATCTTCAATGCAATGGTCTCTTGGAGATCTATATGATGTAACTCTTTTTGCGGTGTGTTTGTTGGGATCCGATGAACTTTGAGTTTATGATCAGATCTATCTTTTTATCCATGAAAGTTATTTGAGTCTTCTTTGATCTCTTATATGCAGGATTGCTTATAGCCTCGTATTTCTACTCCGATATTTGAGTTTTGTTTGGCCAACTTGATCTATTTATCTTGCAATGGGAAGAGGTGCTTTGTAGTGGGTTCGATCTTACGGTGCTTGATCCCAGTGACAGAAGGGGAACCGACACGTATGTATCGTTGCTACTAAGGATAAAACGATGGGGTCTATTTCTACATAAATAGATCTTATCTATATCATGTCATCGTTCTTATTGCATTACTCCGTTTCTCCATGAACTTAATACACTAGATGCATGCTGGATAGCGATCGATGTGTGGAGTAATAGTAGTAGATGCAGGCAGGAGTTGGTCCACTAATCTTGGACGTGATGCCTATATAATGATCATTGCCTGGATATCGTCATGATTATTTGAAGTTTTATCAATTGCCCAACAGTAATTTATTCACCCACCGTTTGCTATTTTTCTCGAGAGAAGCCACTAGTGAAACCTACGGGCCCCGGGTCTCTTCTTTAATATATTTGCCTTTGCGATCTATTTTCCTTTGCTTTTATTTTCAGATCTATTAAACCAAAAATACAAAATTACCTTGCTGCACTTTATTTTATTTGGCGTTCGATCTATCAATATTTACTACTCTCTCACGTCCGTTTGCCAATTTCTGGCGCCGTTGCCCGAAAGGGATTGACAACCCCTTTTACACGTCGGGTTGCGAGTATTTGTTATTTGTGTGCAGGTGTTGTTTACGTAGTGTTGCTTGGTTCTCCTACTGGTTCGATAACCTTGGTTTCATCACTGAGGGAAATACCTACCGCCGCTGTGCTGCATCATCCCTTCTTCTTTGGGGAAATACCGACGTAGCTTCAAGCCGCATCAAAAGGAATTTCTGGCGCCGTTGCCGGGGAGACATCATCAACATCTACCAGGTTCCTAATCACAAATCTCATCTCCTTGCAATTTACATTATTTGCCATTTGCCTCTCGTTTTCATCTCCCCCACGTCACAAAATTTTTCCATTTTATTCGCCCTCTTTTTCGTTCGCCTTTTTCTCGTCAGATCTCATGTTTGCTTGTGTTGCCATGTGCCTTCTATTTCCTTGCATCTTCGCTTGCTAAAAAGCTAATGTTATGGATCCTCATCCACTTGCTAATCTTTTCAAAAGATCCAATTATGATGAACCAATTGCTGGTGAATTGAGCTCACTAGATTATCTTTATGAAGTTTTGCTTGAGATTTATGAATCTGAAAATTGTGATGAAGTGTTAAACGAAGGAATTTATAAAGTGGTTCATGATAGCTCCTTGAATGAAAAGCATGATTGGAATGATGTTATTATAAATTCTATTAATGTCAATTGTGCTAATAATATGCAAAACCCCAAGCTTGGGGATGCTAGTATTGCTATGTCCACTACTTATTGCAATGATCATGATTGGGGTGATAATGGTTCTTATGATCTTCAAAATTTATTTAAACCTCATGATGAATATGCTTGCGATAATATTAAAAGTGGGTTTGGAAGAGAGTCAACTTTAGGTAAAAATAATCCCACATATTTGGAGAGTGTTCAATCTTATGAAATTTTTGATAAAAGTGGGCTTGGAGAGGTCGTGACTTTATTTGATGATAATCCCACTATTTTGGAAGAGTGTCAACTTTGCATGCATGTGGATCATGAAAAGAAAATTTTATTTGATAGCTATATTGTTGAGTTTGAATATGATCCCACATGTAATTATTATGAGAGAGGAAAATATGGTTGTAGTAATTTTCATGTTGCTAAATTACCTCTCGTCATGTTAAGATTGCTATTGTTTTCTTCCATGTATATGGTAGATCTTGCTTGTCTTGCTAATTTGTTTTCCTATAAAATTCCTATGCATTGGAAATATGTTAGACTTAAATGTGTTTGTCATATGTTTCATGATGCTCTCTTTGTGCTTCATTCTTGTCTTTCATGCGAGCATCATTAAAATGCTTTATGCCTAGCTAGGGGCGTAAAATGATAGCGCTCGTTGGGAGGCAACCCAACTTGTATCTTTTTGCTTTTTGGTTTTCTTGCTGTTTTCAATAAAATACCCAATTATGCCTCTGGTTAGATGTGTTTTTGGGGTTTAAATTAGTGTTTGTGCCAAGTAAAGCCTTTGGGATAGCTTTGGTGATAGTTCATTTGATCTTGTTGGAAAACAGAAACTTTTGCGTCCAGTAAAACAATTTTGAAAATTCACAGAAGATACGAAAAATTCTGAATTTTTTACACACGATTTATATACAAATTGTCTCTGTTGTACTAATTTTTCAGAATTTTTGGAGTTTCATAAGTATTCAAAATATCCATATTTCTACAGACTGTTCTGTTTTTGACAGATTCTGATTTCTTTGCGTTGTGTGCTTGTTTTGATGATTCTATGGTTTTCTTTGATGAGTTTTTGCCATATAAAACTTGGAATACAGTAGATATAATGCAAGAATAAAATATGAATTGGTTTGCTACAGTACTTATAGTAGTGATTTGTTTTCTTTTACTAACGGATCTCACGAAGGTTCTGTTGAGTTTTGTGTGATTGAAGTTTTCAAGTTTTGGGTTATCTTACGATGGATGAAGGAATAAGGAGTAAGAAGAGCCTAAGCTTGGGGATGCCCATGGCATCCCAAGATATTATCCAAAGAGAAGCAAGCAACTAAGCTTGGGGATGCCCCGAGTGGCATCCCCTCTTTCTTCTAACGACCATCGGTATTTTACTCGAAGCTATATTTTTATTCGTCACATACTATGAGTTTTGCTTGGAGCGTCTTGTATGATATGAGTATTTGCTTGTTTTGCTTTGTGTTCTAAGTTATGAATCCTTTCTAGACACACCTATTTGAGAGATCCAAAATTATGCCATGACTTGTTAGAATTGCTCTCTATGCTTCACTTAAATTTTTATGAGCTATGGATTTGCTCTAGTGCTTCACTTATATCTTTTTGAGCATGGCGTGCTTTAATATTTTTGAAGAAATGCTCTCATGATTCACTTAGATTTATTTGGGATTTAGTAATTTTTTTAAGAAATTCTCTCTTGCTTCACTTAAATTAATTTGAGAGAAAGAAGTACTATGCTCATGATCTTCACTTATATTTGTTTGAGCTTATCAAAAGCAACACATGGAAATTAGTTCCAAAGTGATAGATATCCAAGAAGGATATAATAAAAACTTTCATGAAGATCATTGGACAAAATAAACTTGATTCCTTGTAATAGTTTTGAGATATGATGATGTGATATGTGAGTTATGTTGATGAGTAATTGTGCTTTAGTAAGAATATTGGTGTTAAGGTTTGTGATTCCCTATGCAAGCAAGAAAGTCAATAGTCATGCAATGAAATTATATCCTACTTGTGGTGCATTATTCGGTGTTAGTTATGCTTAATGCTCGCTTATGAGATTATTCATTTTTTGGTTGGTCGCTTCTCAATCTTTTGCTAGCCTTCATTTTGCACTAAGTATGATCACTACTTGTGCATCCAAAACCCTTTAAACCAGTTTTGCCACATGAGTCCACTATATCTATCTATATGCGGTATTCTTTTGCCGTTCTAAGCAAATTTGTATGTGCCATCTCTAATTTTCAAAATAAACTTCTCTTTTGTGTGTTCGTACCACTCACGAGGCGGTGAGGGGTGGCTAATATTTTCCATGCTAGATGTGTTACTCTCACGATGAGTGTTTATTCACTTGTCATTGCACGAGAGTAAGGCAAAGGTATTAGGGATGCCCAGTCCCGAAATGAAAAATGAATTTACTTTATGTTGTCAAATAATAAATTCCTTGGAAAGTGTTGGTATGGAGGGCACCCGTGGATACGGCTAGCCATGGAAAGTGAAAGAAATGGTGGAAAAAGGAATAAACTTTATTTTCTGTTTGGGAACCGCCTATGATATATGTAGCATGGAAAGTGTTGGGAACTCTAAGTCGTTTTCGTTGGTGGGAAAAGCACACCTCCCAAAATGTTTTTATCTCTAAGTTTTTCGCTTTGAGCTCTGGCACCTCTACAAATCCCTACTTCCCTCTGCGAAGGGCCTTTCTTTACTTTATGCAATTTTTATTTTAAATTTGAGTCTCCATCTTCTCTTATAAAGCACCAACTAGGTGGCACTATGATCGTACTTGAGCATTGGGTGTAGTTAATATGCGAGTGTGTTTCATGAATGGATCAATGGTTGAGCATGATGGGCTAGGGATAACTTATTTTAGCGTTGATATTTTGAAAGACATAGTTGCTTGTTGATATGCTTGAGTATTTAAGTCATCATGTCAAAACTAGACTATTGCTTTGAATCATATAAAAGTCCAAATGTCCATGCTATAAAGGAAAGAATATGAGATGACATGTTAGGCAGCATTCCACATCAAAAATTCCGTTTTTATCATTTACCTACTCGAGGACGAGCAGGAATTAAGCTTGGGGATGCTGATACGTCTCCAACGTATCTATAATTTTTGATTGTTCCATGCTGTTATATTATCATTCTTGGATGTTTTACAATCATTTTATAGTCATTTTATATCATTTTTTGGTACTAACCTATTGACATAGTGCCAAGTGCCAGTTGCTGTTTTTTGCATGTTTTTTACATCGCAGGAAATCAATACCAAACAGAGTCCAAACGCAGCAAAACTTTTTGTGGATTTTTTTGGACCAGAAGACATCTAGTGGGCCGGAGAAGTGCGGCCCAGGCGCGCCCTGGTGGGTTGTGCCCACCTCGGGTGCCCCCCGAACCGCCTCTTTGCTCTATAAATACCCCAATATTCCAGAAACCCTAGGGGAGTCATCGAAAATCAATTCCAGCCGCCGCAAAGTCCAAAACCACCAGATCCAATCTAGACACCATCATGGAGGGGTTCACCACTTCCATTGGTGCCTCTCCGATGATGCGTGAGTAGTTCTTTGTAGACCTACGGGTCCGTAGTTAGTAGCTAGATGGCTTCCTCTCTCTCTCTTGATCTTCAATACAATGGTCTCTTGGAGATCTATATGATATAACTCTTTTTGCGGTGTGTTTGTTGGGATCCGATGAACTTTGAGTTTATGATCAGATCTATCTTTTTATCCATGAAAGTTATTTGAGTCTTCTTTGATCTCTTATATGCATGATTGCTTATAGCCTCGTATTTCTTCTCTGATATTTGAGTTTTGTTTGGCCAACTTGATCTATTTATCTTGCAATGGGAAGAGGTGCTTTGTAGTGGGTTCGATCTTACGGTGCTTGATCCCAGTGACAGAAGGGGAACCGACACGTATGTATCGTTGCTACTAAGGATAAAACGATGGGGTCTATTTCTACATAAATAGATCTTGTCTACATCATGTCATCGTTCTTATTGCATTACTCCGTTTCTCCATGAACTTAATACAATAGATGCATGCTGGATAGCGGTCGATGTGTGGAGTAATAGTAGTAGATGCAGGCACGAGTCGGTCTACTAATCTTGGACGTGATGCCTATATAATGATCATTGCCTGGATATCGTCATGATTATTTGAAGTTTTATCAATTGCCCAACAGTAATTTGTTCACCCACCGTTTGCTATTTTTCTCAAGAGAAGCCACTAGTGAAACCTACGGCCCCCGGGTCTCTTCTTTAATATATTTGCCTTTGCGATCTATTTTCCTTTGCTTTTATTTTCAAATCTATTAAACCAAAAATACAAAAATACCTTGCTGCACTTTATTTTATTTTGCATTCGATCTATCAATATTTACTACTCTCTCACGTCCGTTTGCCAATTTCTGGCGCCGTTGCCCGAAAGGGATTGACAACCCCTTTTACACATCGGGTTGCGAGTATTTGTTATTTGTGTGCAGGTGCTGTTTACGTAGTGTTGCTTGGTTCTCCTATTGGTTCAATAACCTTGGTTTCATCACTGAGGGAAATACCTACCGCCGCTGTGCTGCATCATCCCTTCCTCTTTGGGGAAATACCGACGTAGCTTCAAGCCGCATCAGTCCGCACGCTTAACGTTCGTTGACGATATAGTATTATATGAGTTATGTATGTTGGTGACCGAATGTTGTTCGGAGCCGGATGAGATCAGGGACATGACGAGGAGCTCCAGAATGGTCCGGAGGTAAAGATTGATATATAGGATGATATGGTTAGGCCAAGGGGTAAGGCCCACGGGGCTTTAGGTCGGTACAAAAGCATGTTTTGCAGAGGTCAGGGCCCAAACGCCGGAGACCCTGGCGTCTGGCCCTGGGCCAGACGCCGAGGCCCATGGCGTCTGTGCCAGACGTCGAGGTCTGTGGCGTCTGTTCCTGGAAGTCCGGGAAGGACTCTTCCTTTCGGGCAAAAGCAACTTTGAGGAGGCTCTTTCTCCAAGTTTCGACCCCAGGGCTCAACATATAAATAGAGGGGCAGGGATAGCACTTGGAACACATCAAGATACACCAAGCCGTGTGCCGGCAACCCCGACCCTCTAGTTTATCCTCCGTCATAGTTTCCGTAGTGCTTGGCGAAGCCCAGCGGAGATTGTTCTTCACCACCACCGTCACCACGCCGTCGTGCTACCGGAACTCATCTACTACTTCGCCCCTCTTGCTGGATCAAGAAGGCGAGGACGTCATCGAGCTGAATGTGTGCTGAACGCGGAGATGCCGTACGTTCGGTACTTGATCGGGACGGATCATGAAGGTGTATGACTACATCAACCGTGTTGATAAACGCTTCCGCTTAGCGATCTTCAAGGGTATGAAGATGTTCTCCCCCTCTCATAGCTATGCATTTCCATGGATAGATCTTGCATGTGGGTAGAAAATTTTTGTTTTCCATGAAACGTTTCCCAACAGTGGCATCCAAGCCAGGTCTATGCGTAGATGATATGCATGAGTAGAACACAAAGAGTTGTGGGCGGTGATAGTCATACTGCTTATCACCAACGTCTTATTTTGATTCGGCGGTATTGTGGGATGAAGCGGCCCGGACCAACCTTACATGTCCACGTACATGAGACCGGTTCCACCGACAAACATGCAACTTGTTTTGCATAAAGGTGGCTGGCGGGTGTCTGTTTCTCCTACTTTAGTTGAATCGAATTTGACTACGGCCGGTCCTTGAAGAAGGTTAAAACAGCAAACTTGATAAATCACCGTTGTGGTTTTTGCGTAGTTAAGAACGGTTCTTGCTAGAAACCCGTAGCAGCCACGTAAAACTTGCAACAACAAAGTAGAGGACGTCTAACTTGTTTTTGCATGGCATGTTGTGATGTGATATGGTCAAGACATGATGTGATATACGTTATTGTATGAGATGATCATGTTTTGTAAGTTATCGGCAACCGGCAGGAGCCTTATGGTTGTCTCTTTATTGTATGAAATGCAAATGCCATGTAATTGCTTTACTTTATCACTATGCGTTAGCGATAGTTGTAGAAGCAATAGTTGGCAAGACGACCACGACTCAACGATGGAGATCAAGGTGTCGAGCCGGTGACGATGGAGATCATGACGATGCTTTGGCGATGGAGATCAAAAGCACAAGATGATGATGGACATATCATGTCACATATTTTGATTGCATGTGATGTTTATCTTTTATGCATCTTATTTTGCTTAGATCGACGGTAGCATTATAAGATGATCCCTTCACTAAATTTCAAGATAAAAGTGTTCTCCCCGAGTATGCACCATTGCCAAAGTTCGTCGTTTCGAAGCACCACGTGATGATCGGGTGTGATAGACTCTATGTTCACATACAACGGGTGTAAGACAGTTTTGCACATGCAGAATACTTGGGTTAAACTTGACGAGCCTAGCATGTACAGACATGGTCTCGGAACACTGGAGACCGAAAGGTCGAACATGAGTCATATAGTAGATATGATCAACATGAAGATGTTCACCATTGAAGACTACTCCATCTCATGTGATGATCGGACTTGGTTTAGTTGATATGGATCATGTATCACTTAGACAACTTGAGGGATGTTGATTTAAGTGCGAGTTCATTAGTAATTTGATTAATTGAACTTAATTTATCATGAACTTAGTTCTGATAGTATTTGTAAATCTATGTTGTAGATCAATAGCTCGCGATATAGCTCCCTTATTTTTGATATGTTCCTAGAGAAAACCAAGTTGAAAGATGATAGTAGCAATGATGCGTACTGGATCCATGATCTGAGAATTATCTTCATTGCTGCACAAAAGAATTATGTCCTTGATGCACCGCTAGGTGACAGACCTATTGCAGGAGCAGATGCAGACGTTATGAACGTTTGGCAAGCTCGATATGATGACTACTTAATAGTTTAGTGCGCCATGCTTTACGGCTTAGAACCAGGACTTCAAAAACGTTTTGAACGCCACAGAGCATATGAGATGTTCCAAGAGCTGAAATTGGTATTTCAGACTCATGCCCGTGTCGAGAGGTATGAAACCTCTGACAAGTACTTTGCCTACAAGATGGAGTAGAATAGCTCATCCAGTGAGCATGTGCTCAGAATGTCTGGGTACTACAATCGCTTGAATCAAGTGGGAGTTAATCGTCCAGATAAGATAGTGATTGACAGATTTCTCTAGTCACTATCACCAAGCTACTAGAACTTCGTGATGAACTATAATATGCAAGGGATGACGAAAACGATTCCTGAGCTCTTCGCGATGCTGAAATCGGCGAAGGTAGAAATCAAGAAAGAGCATCAAGTGTTGATGGTTAACAAGACCACTAGTTTCAAGAAAAAAGGGCAAGGGAAAGAAAGGGAACTTCAAGAAGAATTGCAAGCAAGTTGCCGCTCCCATGAAGAAGCCCAATGCTGGGCCCAAGCCTGAAACTGAGTGCCCCTACTGCAAAAGAAATGGTCACTGGAAGCGGAACTGCCCCAAATACTTGTCGGATAAGAAGGATGGCAAAGTGAACAAAGGTATATTTGATATACATGTTATTGATGTGTTCCTTACTAGTATTCATAGTAGCCCCTGGGTATTTGATACCGGCTCAATTGCTAAGATTAGTAACTCGAATCAGGAGTTGCAGAATAAATAGAGACTAGTTAAGGGCGAGGTGACGATGTGTGTTGGAAGTGATTCCAAGGTTGATACGATCACCATCGCACACTCCCTCTACCTTTGGGATTAGTGTTGAACCTAAATAAATGTTATTTGGTGTTTGCGTTGAGCACGAATATGGTTTGATCATGTTTATTGCAATACGGTTATTCATTTAAGTTAGAGAATAATTGTTGTTCTGTTTACATGAATAAAACCTTCTATGGTCATACACCCAAGGTGAATGGTTTATTGAATCTCGATTGTAGTGATACACATATTCATAATATTGATGCCAAAAGATGCAAAGTTGATAATGATAGTGCAACATACTTGTGGCACTGCCGTTTAGGTCATATTGGTGTAAAGCGCATGAAGAAACTCCATGCAGATGGGCTTTTGGAATCACTTGATTGTGAATCATTTGATACTTGCGAACCACGCCTCATGGGCAAGATGACTAAAACTCCGTTCTCCGGAACAATAGAGCGAACTGATGACTTGTTGGAAATAATACATATTGATGTATGCGGCCCGATAAATATTGAAGCACGCAATGGGTATCGTTATTTTCTGACCTTCACAGATGATTTAAGTAGATATGGGTATGTCTACTTAATGAAACACAAGTCTGAAACATTTGAAAAGTTCAAAGAATTTCAGAGTGAAGTGGAGAATCATCATAACAAGAAAATAAAGTTTCTACGATCTAATCGTGGAGGCGAATATTTGAGTTACGAGTTTGGCCTTCATTTAAAACAATGTGGAATAGTTTCACAACTCACGCCACCTGGAACACCATAGCGTAATGGTGTGTCCGAACGTCGTAACCGTACTTTATTAGATATGGTGCGTTCTATGATGTCTCTTACCGATTTACCACTATCGTTTTGGGGTTATGCATGAGAGACAACTGCATTCACGTTAAATAGGGCACCGTCTAAATCCGTTGAGACGACACCGTATGAACTGTAGTTTGGCAAGAAACCAAAGCTGTCGTTTCTTAAAGTTTGGGGTTGCGACACTTATGTTAAAAGGCTTCAGCCTGATAAGCTCGAACCCAAATCAGAGAAGTGCGTCTTCATAGGATACCCTAAGGAAACAATTGGGTACACCTTCTACCACAAATCCGAAGGCAAGATCTTTGTTGCTAAGAATGGATCCTTTCTAGAGAAGGAGTTTCTCTCGAAAGAAGTGAGTGGGAGGAAAGTAGAACTTGATGAGGTAATTGTACCTTCTCTTGAATTGGAGAGTAACACATCACAGAAAACTGTTCCCGTGATGCCTACACCAACTAGAGAGGAAGCTAATGATGATGATCATGAAACTTTAGATCAAGTTACTACCGAACCTCGTAGGTCGACCAGAGCACGACCCGCACCAGAGTGGCACGGTAATCCTGTTCTGGAAGTCATGTTACTAGACCAAGGCGAACCTACGAACTATGAAGAAGCTATGATGAGCCCAAATTCCGACAGATGGCTTGAGGCCATGAAATCTGAGATAGGATCCATGTATGAGAACAAAGTATGGACTTTGGTGGATTTGCCCGATGATCGGCAAGCCATAGAGAATAAATGGATCTTCAAGAAGAAGACTGACGCTGATGGTAATGTTACTGTCTACAAAGCTCGACTTGTCGCAAAAGGTTTTCGACAAGTTCAACGTGTTGACTATGATGAGACTTTCTCACCCGTAGCGATGCTTAAGTCCGTCCAAATCATGTTAGCAATTGCCACATTTTATGATTATGAAATCTGGTAAATGGATGTCAAAACTGCATTCCTTAATGGATTTCTTAAAGAAGAGTTGTATATGATGCAACCAGAAGGTTTTGTCGATCCTAAAGGTGCTAACAAAGTGTGCAAGCTCCAGCGATCCATCTATGGACCGGTGCAAGCATCTCGGAGTTGGAATATACGCTTTGATGAGGTGATCAAAGCATATGGTTTTATACAGACTTTCGGTGAAGCCTGTATTTACAAGAAAGTGAGTGGGAGCTCTGTAGCATTTCTAATATTATATGTAGATGACATATTATTGATTGGAAATGATATAGAATTACTGGATAACATAAAAGGATAATAGAATAAGAGTTTTTCAATGAAAGACCTCGGTGAAGCTACTTATATATTAGGCATCAAGATCTATAGGGATAGATCAAGACGCTTAATAGGACTTTCAATGAGTACATACCTTGACAAGATTTTGAAGGAGTTCAAAATGGATCAGTCAAAGAAAGAGTTCTTGCCTGTATTACAAGGTGTGAAGTTGAGTAAGACTCAAAGCCCGAGCACGGCAGAAGATAGAGAGAGAATGAAAGTCATTCCCTAGGCCTCAACCATAGGTTCTATATGATATGCCATGCGGTGTACCACACCTGATGTGTGTCTTGCCACTTATCTGGCAAAGAGGGTACAAGAGTGATCCAGGAGTGGACAACTAGACAGCGGTCAAAATTATCCTTAGGTGTCTTAAAGAGGACTAAGGAAATGTTTCTCGGTTATGGAGGTGATAAAGGGTTCGTCGTAAAGAGTTAGATTGATGCAAAGCTTTGACACTGATCTAGATCACTCTAAGTCTCAATCTGGATACATATTGAACATGGGAGCAATTAGCTAGAGTAGCTCCATGCAGAGCATTGTAGACATAGAAATTTGCAAAATACATACGGATCTGAATGTGGCAGACCCGTTGACTAAACTTCTCACACACGCAAAACATGATCACACCTTAGTACTCTTTGGGTGTTAATCACATGACGATGTGAACTAGATTATTGACTCTAGTAAACTCTTTGGGTGTTGGTCACATGGCGATGTGAACTATGGGTGTTAATCACATGGTGATGTGAACTAGATTATTGACTCTAGTGCAAGTGGGAGACTGAAGGAAATATGCCCTAGAGGCAATAATAAAGTTGTTATTTTATATTTCCTTATTCATTATAAAGGTTTATTATTCATGCTAGAATTGTATTGATCGGAAACTTAAATACATGTGTGAATACATAAAAAAATACCGTGTCCCTAGTAAGCCTCTACTAGACTAGCTCGTTGATCAAGGATGGTTAAAGTTTCCTAACCATAGACATGTGTTGTCATTTGATAACGGGATCCAATCATTAGGAGAATGATGTGATGGGCACGACCCACCCGTTAGATTAGCATAATGATCGTTCAGTTTATTGCTATTGCTTTCTTCATGTCAAATACATATTCCTTCGACTATGAGATTGTGCAACTCCCGGATACCGGAGGAATACCTTGTGTGTTATCAAATGTCACAACGTAACTGGGTGATCATAAAGATGCTTTATAGGTATCTCCGAAGGTGTTTGTTGAGTTGGCATAGATCGAGATTAGGATTTGTCACTCGGAGTATCGGAGAGGTATCTCTGAGCCCTCTCGGTAATACACATCATAAGCTTGCAAGCAAAAGACTAAGGAGTTAGTCACGAGGTGATGTATTACGGAACGAGTAAAGAGACTTGCCGGTAACGAGATTGAACTAGGTATAGAGATACCGATTATCGAATCTCAGGCAAGTAACATACCGATGGACAAAGGGAATTACGTATGTTGTCATAACGGTTCGACCGATAAAGATCTTCGTAGAATATGTAGGAGCCAATATGGGCATCTAGGTTCCGCTATTGGTTATTGACCGGAGAGGTGTCTCGGTCATGTCTACATAGTTCTCGAACCCGTAGGGTCCGCACGCTTAACGTTCGATGACGATATAGTCTTATATGAGTTATGTGATTTGGTGACCGAATGCTGTTCGAAGTCCCGGATGAGATCACGGACATGACGAGGAGTCTCGAAATGGTCGAGAGGTAAAGTTTGATATATAGGACGATGGTATTCGGACACCGGAAGTGTTTCGGAGGGTACCGGGTACTTATCGGGTCACCAGAAAGGAGTTTCGAGCACCCCCGGCAAAGATATGGGCCTTATGGGCCAAGTGAGGGAACACACCAGCCCACAAGGGGCTGGTGCACCCCTATAGAGACTGGCCCTATGAGGAGGAGAAGGAAAGTGTGGAGTAGGACTCCCCCTTCCTTCCCTCTCCCCCCTCTTTCCTTCCCCCTTGTTAATACAAGGAAAGGGGGGCGCAAGGCAAGGTAGGAGCCCTAGGGGGGTACCGGGTACTTATCGGGTCACCGGAAGGGGTTCCGGGCACCCCCGACAAAAGATATGGGCCTTATGGGCCAAGAGGGGAAACGCACCAGCCACAAGGGGCTGGTGCGCCCCCCATATGGGCCGGCCTAAGGAGGATAAGGGAAGGGGAGAAGGGAAAGGTAAGTGTGGATTAGGATTCCCACTTCCTTCCCTCTTCCCCCTCTTTCCTTCCCGCTCCGATAAACATGGCAGGGGGCGCGGCCAAGGGCTGGAGCCCAAGTAGGATTCGGACCTACTTGGGGCGCCCCTTGGCCTCTCCCCTCTCCCTCCCACCTATATATATGAGGGGGGGGGCGCCTAACAGACCCATACAATTGCCTAGCCGTGTGCGGCGCCTCCCTCCACCGTTTACACCCCCGGTCATATTTTCGTAGTGCTTAGGCGAAGCCCTGCGGAGATCACTTCACCATCACCATCACCATGCCGTCGTGCTGACGGAACTCATCTACTACCTCGACATCTTGCCGGATCAAGAAGGCGAGGGACGTCACCGAGCTGAACGTGTGCTGAACGCGGAGGTGCCGTACGTTCGGTACTCGATCGGTTGGATCGCGAAGAAAGTTTGACTACATCAACCGCGTTGTGAAACGCTTCCGCTTACAGTCTACGAGGGTACGTAGAAACACTCTCCCCCTTGTTGCTATGCATCTCCATGGATAGATCATTGTGTGTGCATAGAAAAACTTTTGTTTTCCATGCAACGATTCCCAACATGGCAAGCTCGGTATGATGACTACTTAATAGTTTAGTGCGCCATGCTTTACGGCTTAGAACCAGGACTTCCAAAAATGTTTTGAATGCCACAGAGCATATGAGATGTTCCAAGAGCTGAAATTGGTATTTCAAACTCATGCCCATGTCGAGAGGTATGAGACCTCTGACAAGTGCTTTGCCTACAAGATGGAGGAGAATAGCTCAGCCAGTGAGCATGTGCTCAGAATGTCTGGGTACTACAATCGCCTGAATCAAGTGGGAGTTAATCTTCCAGATAAGATAGTGATTGACAGAGTTCTCTAGTCACTATCACCAAGCTACTAGAACTTTGTGATAAACTATAATATGCAAGGGATGATGAAAATGATTCCCGAGCTCTTCGCGATGCTGAAATCGGCGAAGGTAGAAATAAAGAAAGAGCATCAAGTCTTGATGGTTAACAAAACCACTAGTTTCAAGAAAAAGGTCAAAGGGATAGAAAGGGAACTTCAAGAAGAATGGCAAGCAAGTTGCCACTCCCATGAAGAAGCCCAAAGCTAGACCCAAGCCTGAAACTGAGTGCTTCTACTGCAAAGGAAATGGTCACTGGAAGCGGAACTGCGCCAATCATTTGGCGGATAAGAAGGATGGCAAAGTGAACAAAGGTATATTTGATATACATATTATTGATGTGTACCTTACTAGTGTTCGTAGTAGCCCTTGGGTATTTGATATTGGTTCAGTTGCTAAGATTAGTAACTCGAAACAGGAGTTGCAGAATAAATAGAGACTAGTTAAGGGCGAGGTGACGATGTGTGTTGGAATTGATTCCAAGGTTGATACGATCACCATCGCACACTCACTCTACCTTCGGGATTAGTGTTGAACCTAAATAAATGTTATTTGGTGTTTGCGTTGAGCATGAATATGATTAGATCATGTTTATTGCAATACGGTTACTCATTTAAGTCAGAGAATAATTGTTGTTCTGTTTACATGAATAAAACCTTCTATGGTCATACATCCAATGTAAATAGTTTATTGAATCTCGATCGTAGTGATACACATATTCATAATATTGATGCCAAAAGATACAAAGTTGATAATGATAGTGCAACATACTTGTGGCACTGCCGTTTAGGTCATATTGGTCTAAAGCGCATGAAGAAATTCCATGCGGATGGACTTTTGGAATCACTTGATTATGAATCATTTGATACTTGCGAACCATGCCTCATGGGCAAGATGACTAAAACTCCGTTCTCCGGAACAATGGAGCGAGCTAATGACTTATTGGAAATAATACATACCGATGTATGCGGTCCGATGAGTGTTGAAGCACGCGGCGGGTATCGTTATTTTCTCACCTTTTACAGATGATTTGAGTAGGTATGGGTATATCTAATTGATGAAACACAAGTCTGAAATGTTTGAAAAGTTCAAACAATTTCAGAGTGAAGTGGAGAATCATCGTAACAAGAAAATGAAGTTTCTACGATCTGATCGCGGAGGCAAATATTTGAGTTACGAGTTTGGCATTCATTTAAAACAATGTAGAATAGTTTCACAACTCACGCCACCTGGAACACCACAGCATAATGGTGTGTCCGAACATCGTAACCGTACTTTATTAGATATGGTGCGCTCTATGATGTCTCTTACCGATTTGCCACTATCGTTTTGGGGTTATGCATTAGAGACAGCCGCATTCACGTTAAATAGGGCACCGTCTAAATCCGTTGAGATGACACCGTATGAACTATGGTTTGGCAAGAACCTAAGCTGTCGTTTCTTAAAAGTTTGGGGATGCGACGCTTATGTCAAAAGGCTTCAGCCTGATAAGTTCGAACCCAAAGCGGAGAAGTGCGTCTTCATAGGATACCCGAAAAAAACTATTGGGTATACCTTCTACCACAGATCCGAAGGCAAGATCTGTGTTGATAAGAATGGGTCCTTTCTAGAGAAGGAGTTTCTCTCAAAAGAAGTGAGTGGGAGGAAAGTAGAACTTGATGAGGTAATTGTACCTTCTCTCGAATCGGAGAGTAGCACATCAGAGAAATCCATTCCCGTGATGCCTACATCAACTACAGAGGAAGCTAATGATGATGATCATGAAACTTCGGATCAAGTTACTACTGGACTTCGTAGGTCGAACAGAGCACGTTCCGCACCAGAGTGGTGCAGTAATCCTGTCCTGGAAGTCATGTTATTAGACCATGGCGAACCTACGAACTATGAAGAAGCTATGATGAGCCCAGATTCTGATAAATGGCTTGAGGCCATGAAATTTGAGATAGGATCCATATATGAGAACAAAATGTTGACTTTGGTGGATTTGCCCAATGATCGGCAAGCCTTTGAGAATAAATAGATTTTCAAGAGGAAGACAGACGCTGATGGTAATATCACTATCTACAAAGCTCGACTTGTCACAAAAGTGTTTTTGACAAGTTTAAGGGGTTGACTACGATGAGACTTTCTCACCTGTAGCGATGCTTAAGTCCGTCCGAATCATGTTAGCAATTGACGCATTTTATAATTATGAAATTTGGCAAATGGATGTCAAAAACTGCATTCCTTAATGGATATTAAAGAAGAGTTGTATATGATGCAACCAGAAGGTTTTGTCGATCCTAAAGGTGCTAGCTAAGTGTGCAAGCTCCAGCGATCCATCTATGGACTGGTGCAAGCATCTCGGAGTTGGAATGTACGCTTTGATGAGGTGATCAAAGCATATGGTTTTATACAGACTTATGGTGAAGCCTGTATTTACAAGAAAGTGAGTGGGAGCTCTGTAGCATTTCTGATATTATATGTGGATGACATATTGTTAATTGGAAATGATATAAAATTTCTGGATAGCTTAAAAAGGATACTTGAATAAGAATTTTTCTATGAAAGATCTCGGTAAAGCTACTTATGTATTAGGCATCAAGATCTATAGGGATAGATCGAGACGCTTAATAGGACTTTCACAAAGCACATACCTTGACAAGATTTTGAAGAAGTTAAAAATGGATCTGTCAAAGAAAGGGTTCTTGCCTATGTTGCAAGGTGTGAAGTTGAGTAAGACTCAAAACCCGACCACGACAGAAGATAGAGAGAATGAAAGTCATTTCCTATGCCTCAGCCATAGGTTCTATAAAGTATGCCATGCTGTGTACCTTGCCATGAGTTTGGCAAGGGGGTACAATAGTGCTCCAGGAGTAGATCACTGGACAGCGGTCAAAATTATCCTTAGTAACCTAAGAAGACTAAGAAAATGTTTCTCGGTTATGGAGGTGATAAAGAGTTCGTCGTAAAGGGTTACGTCGATGCAAGCTTTGACACCGATTCAGATGACTCTTAGTCTCATTTTGGATACATATTGAAAGTGGGAGCAATTAGCTAGAGTAGCTCCATGCAGAGCATTGTAGACATAGAAATTTGCAGAATACATACGGATCTGAATGTGGCAGACCCGTTGACTAAACTTCTCTCACAAGCAAAACATGATCACACCTTAGTACTCTTTGGATGTTAATCACATGGCGATGTGAACTAGATTATTGACTCTAGTAAACCCTTTGGGTATTGGTCACATGGCGATGTGAACTATGGGTGTTAATCACATGACGATGTGAACTATTGGTGTTAATCACATGGCGCTATGAACTAGATTATTGACTCTAGTGCAAGTGGGAGACTGAAGGAAATATGCCCTAGAGGCAATAATAAAGTTGTTATTTTATATTTCCTTATTCATGATAAAGGTTTATTATTCATGCTAGAATTGTATTGATCGGAAACTTAAATACATGTGTGAATACATAAACAAATACCGTGTCCCTAGTATGCCTCTACTAGACTAGCTCGTTGATCAAAGATGGTTAAGGTTTCCTAACCATAGACATGTGTTGTCATTTGATAACGGGATCACATCATTAGGAGAATGATGTGATGGACAAGACCCACCCGTTAGCTTAGCATAATGATCGTTCAGTTTATTGCTATTGCTTTCTTCATGTCAAATACATATTCCTTCGACTATGAGATTATGCAACTCCCGGATACCAGAGGAATACCTTGTGTGCTATGAAACGTCACAACGTAACTGGGTGATCATAAAGATGCTCTACAGGTATCTTCAAAGGTGTTTGTTGAGTTGGCATAGATCAAGATTAGGATTTATCACTCCGAGTTTCGGAGAGGTATCTCTGGGCCCTCTCGGTAATACACATCATAAGCTTGCAAGCAAATGACTAAGGAGTTGGTTACGAGGTGATGTATTACGGAACGAGTAAAGAGACTTGCCGGTAACGAGATTGAACTAGGTATGAAGATACCGACGATCGAATCTCGGACAAGTAACATACCGATAGACAAAGGGAACTACGTATGTTGTCATAAAGGTTTGACCGATAAAGATCTTCGTAGAATATGTAGGAACCAATATGGGCATCTAGGTCCCGCTATTGGTTATTGACTGGAGAAGCGTCTCGGTCATGTCTACATCATTCTCGAACCCGTAGGGTCCGCACGCTGAACGTTCGTTGACGATATAGTATTATATGAGTTATGTATGTTGGTGACCGAATGTTGTTCAGAGTCTCGGATGAGATCAGGGACATGACGAGGAGCTCCGGAATGGTCTGGAGGTAAAGATTGATATATAGGATGATATGGTTAGGCCAAGGGGTAAGGCCCACGGGGCTTTTGGTCGGTGCAAAAGCATGTTTTGCAGAGGTCAGGGCCCAAACGCCGGAGACCCTGGCGTCTGGCCCTGGGCCAGACACCGAGGCCCATGGCATCTGGGCCAGACGCCGAGGTCTGTGGCGTCTGGTCCTTGAAGTCCGAGAAGGACTCTTCCTTGCGGGCAAAACCGACTTTGAGGAGGCTCTTTCTCAAGTTTCGACCCCAAGGCTCAACATATAAATAGAGGGGCAGGGCTAGCATTCGGAACACATCAAGATACACCAAGCCGTGTGCCGGCAACCCCGACCCTCTAGTTTATCCTCCGTCATAGTTTTCGTAGTGCTTGGCGAAGCCCTGCGGAGATTGTTCTTCACCACAATCGTCACCACGCCGTCGTGCTGCCAGAACTCATCTACTACTTCGCCCCTCTTGCTGGATCAAGAAGGCGAGGACGTCATCCAGCTGAACGTGTGCTGAACGCGGAGGTGCCGTACGTTCGGTACTTGATCGGGACGGATCGTGAAGGTGTACGACTACATCAACCACGTTGATAAATGCTTCTGCTTAGCGATCTTCAAGGGTATGAAGATGCTCTCCCCCTCTCGTAGCTATGCATCTCCATGGATAGATCTTGCGTGTGCGTAGAAATTTTTTGTTTTCCATGCAACGTTCCCTAATATTGGGCTGGTGCGTAGGTCGGAATTTTTTTGTTTTCTGCTGCATTACCCAACACCACAGTCTATCCTTCAACGATAGAACAACATATGTGCTTCTCAAGAGGGAAAAAGCACGAATATGCTTCCCTGAAAAAGGGAAACACACAACTTATGCTATATTTCTTAAAAATGAAAATGCACAGTTTACGCTTCCGTGAGAAGCACAATTGTTCTTTCCGAAATAGAGAAAAGCACGGATGTGCTTCCTGAAAAGGTGAAAAAGCACAACCGTGCTTTCTTGTTTTCTTTTTTTCTGCTTCAGCTTTTTCAGTTTTCGGTCTTTTCTTGATTCCTTTTTTTGTTGGTTTTTGGGGTTCCTTTTTTTCAATTTCTGGTTTCCTGGTTTATGGGCTTTTTATTATCAGTTTTTCTTGGAAACAAAGTTCGTCAAAACTTATTAACATGGGATCTAGTTTTAAGATCTCGACACAACAAACCCAAGGGTGACAACAGTTCATGATTTGGACGCATGGTTTAATAGACAAAACATTTTGAAAATACGGATAGATGAAAAACAAAACTCACACAAGTAATGCACACGCAGTGTGACATTTGTCAGCAGCGGGAAATGGTCAATGTGACATTTGCAAGAGGTACCTGATTTCGTGAATCCTGAGCTGTATGACGTGTTTTAGATTTGTACCATACGTGTCTGCTTACATACAGGAAAGTTATGATTTTCCCGTCAGGAAAAGTTTCACGCCGATCGCCGCGTCCACGCGCTAGCGACAACGGCTCAAGTCACGATACGTGGTGGTGGCGGGTCCCACCACTTTATCTCTTTCCCCACCGCCCGCATCCTCCCTCCTTCCCTTTCCTGCGTTTTTTTTTCTTTTTCCCCACCTCCCGACTGCCACAGAAGTCTTACCCAACGATCTCCTCCGACGAGCTCGCCCCCCCCCCCCCCCACCCCCTCTTCTTCTCCGGCGAGCACACCCGAAGCCAACCCCCGAGCCAGCGCCCTCCCCTCAATTGGCCCTCTCTCAAGTGTATCTGCTACTACTCCTTGGCGACCGGAGCTGCAACGGGCGTGGCCGGAGAAGTTGCATCCATGGTCGGAGTTGCGTCCATGGCCGGCGACTCACATCACTTTTTTTGCAAGAACCGGCTATGATGAAGCTGTGACCTGCTATAGGCAGATCTGCAACCAGCAACGACAATTGCTATGGCCGGCGCATTTTTTTTGCTGGATCGCCATGAATTTTTTGTTGCTGGAAACAACCAAATTTTTGCTACCACTGGGGTTGTTTTTTGCTCGAACTAGAATCCATGTTTGCTATCATCGTCTTTGTTTCAGTTGGAACCAGCACATTTTTGCTACCACCGTGTTTGAGTTTTGCTGGAACTAGCGTCCAGTTTTGTACAAACAACTTTTTGAGTTTTGCACAAACAACTTTTTGAGTTTTGCTGGAACCAGCTCCCACTCCTTGGCCATGGCCGGCGACACCCAAATATGCTACGACTGGAGACCAAAAGTGCTACAACTGGCAAGCAAATTTGCTACGACGGACGAAGGCAAGGTGCTACATCCATTTTACGACTTTGCCGCGACCCCTCGACGACGAGACGACGGTTTCTGCTGCAACCATGTGGATTTTTGCTACTACCATCGACTATTTTTGCTACATCCATTCTTCATGATGGCGAGATGCCGGCGATGGGTTGTTGTCAATCCCGACGATGAGATCTAGCATGGGCCGGGGGGGGGGGGGGGGGGGGGGGGGGGGGGGGGGGGGGGGGGGCTGGATGCTGCAACCGGTAGCCGGCAAGATGCAAACTCTACCGGCAAGGCGTGACGGCGACCACGCGGTGCTACAATCATAGAGCCGGGGAGCTGTAGGTGCGACTCATTTTTTTTTGGCTGGAATCGGTGACCGCGGGGAGCATGACAGGTCACCACGGGAAGCGCGGCGGTGCTGGGGTCATCGGGGGAGGGGGGGGTCTGGTATGCGCTGATGCGGCGGCGCATGAGTCAAGTAGCTGTCCACAGCTGTATTGGGCTGTTGCGCGAATTTGGGCCGGTCGGCCGGCGCCTATCATCGCCCTTTCTGGTCTGCCTGATAATTACTACTCGGAGACGATCAGACACTCAGTTACAGAGTCGGGTGGTAAGCTGATCAGTCACTGGCCGCATGCATACCAGCATACGCTGGCAGGCTATCCGTTGGTTAATTTGCGCTTCTAGTGACTATGTCAAGAATTGCCATTTGATCAAATCAATGCATGCATGCAGCCAATCAACATCAAGACAGTGGCAAAACCGTCCTGAGCCGGCCATGCATGAGTTCCACCAATGGAGGGGCGGTGTACGCTATGCCCGCTCGTCGTCACCCTAGGCATTACCTTGATTTGATCGCATATGTTTCCAGCGGCAAGTACTATAAATACCATGGACTCATCGATTAAATATACACAATATTCCTGCAGCCAGCCGCCAATATCGTTCACAAGTTCACCAATGATTTCACTGCCTTCTCGCAAGGAGCTGAGCGAGTAGGGGTTGATGGCGAAGACGTCGTGGCCTGAAGTGGTGGGATGGCCGGAGCTGAACGCCGCGGACCAGATCAACATTGACCGGCCGGACGTGTCGGTGGGGTTCTACATGGAGGGCTCCCCGCTGCCGTCCGGGTACGACCCCCTGCGCGTAGTCATCATCGTCAACTCGTCCGGCGTGGTCATCAGGCCCCCCGTCGTCGGCTAGCTGGCCTTCAGTCCGGCTGGCTACGTAAATGTGGGGGTGTGCATGCTAACTCTCCTGTAATCTGCGTTCGCTAGAGTTGTTGTTTTCCATGTACTACGTGCGTGCAAATGTATCCCAACTATATTTTCCGCGTTGCTGCTTGCAATTGGTCATTGGGGTTTTATATGTGGCTTGTAATCCCTTGATGATGAGCTGCACAGGAACAAATTTCAATGGAAATTCCATTTTGATCTTCTTTTTTATAGGAGCTACAAGGAAGCAGCCCTCAATATTAATGCAAGAATCATTATAACATTCAAATTGTTAGACTTCTAAGTGTCTTTTTCCAAACAAGCAAGATGCTTTTACAATTAAAGATGAGAAACGTTTCCCTCTGAGCGACCGCCGACCGGCTAGGAATTGCACCGGTCACACACTGTCTCGCGCACACAGACGCCTCACGTAGTTCCCGCGCACCGCTGTCTTCTCCACTCTTTCTTTTTCCTATCTTATCTTTTTCCCATCTATGTTGCGCACCTCTCCCTCTCCTTCTTCCACCTCCCGTGCGGCGCACCTCTCCCTCCCCTTCTTCCACCCTTCCACTCAGCCCAAGCCCTCCCCTCCCGCACGACGCACCTCTCCCTCTCCGTCTTCCACCCTCCCACGTGGCCCAAGCCCTCTCCCCCTCGCTGCAACCCATGAGATGGGTGCTAGAGCTGCAACTATAGTCACTACATAGTAGCTTTTGCTTCGAACAGGTGGTGCGATGATGGGACCATTGGCAAAGAAGCTGCAGCCCGTGGCTGTAGGAACCGCAACTAGATAGTAAGGGAAGCTTCAATGGCAGTGGCAACCATTGATGCGAGCCATCAAAGAGGGACTATGCCGATGATGCAGCTGCTGTCGGTAAAGGTGGGACTGCCACCTCGGGATGTTGGAACCAGGCCCAAAGCCACCGGAGTGCTGAAGTCAACGACATGATGCTAGAACCGATGGCAGATGCTGCAACTAGCCTTGGACTTTGCTGGAATCGTCTTTTATTTGCTAGGACCATTGAGAATTTTTCTTGCGAACCGTGACGGCGAGACATTTGTAGCTGGAACGGCGAGAATTTTTGTTGCAACGGAGATGGCGGGAAGCTGCAACCGCAATATGGTGGAAGCTGCAACCGAGGGGGCATGGAGGAAGCTACGACCGTCTATGAGGAAAGCTATGGCCAGCAAAAAACCTTCAACCATCTACGGAAAAAAGCTACAACTAGAAATAGAAAAAGTATCAACCGGGAGACAACGGATGCATGCAACGTGGTGCTAGCTCAGGTTAGCGAGGAGGGTCGTGATGGCGCTGCGAGTCTGCGATGGAGCCGGTTTGCGAGTGCACACGGCAAGAGAAGAAAACATGGAGGGGGAAGAAAAGAGATCATGTGGCTGCACGTCACTCAATCCCATGGTGCGGGTGCGACCAGCCGAAAGTTGGAACGGTCGACTAGCCGCTGGCGCTGCCTTTAATAGATGGAGGGAAAAAGGACATCTTTTGAAACCTGTGAATATTTTTCAAATTGGTGAACATTTCTTCAAATTGTGAACATTTATTTCAAATTCACGTGTACTTTTTTCTTTTCTTTTCTTTTTCCTTTTTTTACTTTTCAGCTTTTAATTCAAATTCGTGAACATTTTTTAAAATCTATGAATATTTTTCAATTGGTGAATATTTCTTCAAATTGTGAACCTATTTAAAAGTCATGAACATTTTTTCCAAAAACTATAACAGTTTTTGAAAATGAAGAACATTATTTTGAATTCACGAACAAATTTTGAAAACCGATAATATATTTTGCAATAGGGTAAATTTAAAAAAAATATGAGCATTTCTTGAACCAAAGAACATTTTTACATTCATGAACATTTAGAAAATCTGAGAACTTTGAAAAAAATGAATAGTTTTTCAAATCCATGATTGTTTTTATTCCTTAACTTTCTTTCTCAAATTTATGAACATTTTTTAAATATGAAATGTTTTCTAAATCGTGAACATTTTTAAATTTATCAAAAAAATTGAAATCCGAAAATATTTTTTCTACTTCAAAATCATAAACTTTTTTAAATCCTAGTACTTTTTGCAAATTCTTGAACAATTTTAAATATTGGAGAACATTTTCAGAAATTCAGAAAAAATCAAATTCGTGAAGGTTTTTGGAATTTCGAATGATTTTTACATCCCCAACTGTTTTTCTAATTTGGGATTTGTGAACATTTTTCGAAGTTAAACAAAGAATTAATAAAAGCAAAAAAACTGTGGCACACCCGCCCTATCCTTCGCCAGCCTATTGCGCGCGGACGGGGGAGGGTGTGCGCATTTGTTTGCTGAGCGCAGCATACACCGGGGAATAGCACGTCCCACTACGTATTGCTCACAGCGATACCTACGGGTCGCAGAGTACTCCTAATCAGCGCCTTCTGCGCATGTTAGGAGAACCTGCGATCCTAGTGGGCCATGGCCCAAAACATTCGCTTCAAAAAGAGATCGTTCATTTCGCGTCTTGTACGCTGTACGCCAACTGCTGCTGAAAACCCCTCAAATAAAAAAAGCTGCGGCTGAAAAGAAAAACAATTGAACAATAGACCTGTTCACCGTATCCCACTGAAACACCGTTGACCGGTTCACCATTGACCAGTGACCAGTTCATCGACCAACATAAACACAAAGACACAAAAAAAAAGATCGCAAAAAACCAAAAAAACTTTGCAAATTCGAAAAAGTTCATGAGTTCAAAAAAATTATGGATTTGAAAAAAAGTTTGAAAATTCAAAAAGGTTCAAAAATCCGAAAATAGTTCATGAATCTGGCCAAAGTTCGTTGATTTTAAAACATATGTTAATGGATTTGAAAAAAAGTTCATCGATTTCCAAAAAAAGGTTCATGAGTTTCACAGGAATTCCACAAATTGTTTTTCAAAAAAAAAATCTCAGATTTGAAAAAAGGTTCATCGATTTTGAAAAAAAAGAAGTTCACATATTTGAAAATAGTTCATTGATTTTGAAAAAAAGTTCATTGCATTTAATGAAATTTTATGATTTTGAATAAAGGGAAAATTTAAAAGAAAAGAAAAACCCGAATAATAACCGTTCAGAAAACCATGAAGAAAGAAAATAAAAAGTCGGCGAGAAGCTTCCCAAAACTGGTTGGAAGCTTCTAGAAGCTTCCTAAAATCGGCTGGGCCGTTCTTGAAAAATAAATACGAAACAGCATCGCACAGGATTGTTCCCTCAAGCTGTGCGGTCAAAAGAAGGAAATATAATCAAAACAGGTCGTTGTCTGCATTGTTGACGTCGCCCGTGATAGATGGGCCTGCCCAGGAAGCGCCTGGAGAGAGCGCACGTCATATTTTTTTTAATCTTTTTTATTAGTTTTCGCCCAGTTTAATTTAAATTTGTAAAAACTGAGAATACATAAAATTTTCTGAATTCAAAAAATGGTTATGAGCATCCAAAAATACAAGTTAATTTGAAAATGTTCTTGAATTCATAAAAAGTTTCAGAATTCAAAAAATGTTTTCAAATTCAAAAAATCAGTAATTGGGAAAAAAATTCTCGTGTATACAAAATTCTTGCAAATTTGAAAAATCTTCAATAATTCAAAAGATAATTTCAGCAATTTGGATAACATTTGCAGGTTCAAAAAATATCCACAAATTTAATAGAGCTCACGGATTTTAATTTTTTTTGACAAGTTTCAAAGATATTCATGAATCCAAAAAAATTTATGGATTGAAAAACAATTAAATTTTGAAAAATCAAACAGTTATTGAAATCATGAACACATTTTGAAGATCAAGAACTATTTTTTAATTCCCAAGCAATTTTTTTTAAAAGTGGATACGTTTTAGATGCTCGATTGTGACAATTTGTGAGCACAACATGATTTTGAGTGCTGTTTCTTAATAAAACTCATATGCATATATTCTAGTTATTTTATTTACCCGGTTTTTCAACTAAGAGTTTAGTCCAATGATGTTGATGATGTTGTTCGTTTGCGGCTGTCTTCTCTCCGACTGTAAACGCAACTAACTGCCAACTTAGGCATTCTCGGTGATTATAGGATCTGCGTGAGACAAAATGGCATACTTGGTATATGTTGTCAGAAGCTAGGTGAATGAAATAATGGTATGTGATCCATGTGTGTAATACCTGCAGCAACATATAACTTGGAAAGTGCCGAACATTATTATTTGTTGAACAATCACCGGGGGGGGGGGGGGGGGGGGGGGGGGGGGGGGGGGGAGCGCTTCCCCACCTGAATATATTACTCAAAATATGGCCCGAGGCCGATGTTACATCAGAGAGTACAACAGGAGGCAAGGCGAACATTTTCTTTTGTTGTCGAGTTATAACCTTTTGTATGTTTCAGTCCTTCATTTGGTTTTAATTTTACGAACAGAGATACATTTCTTTAGCATTGTACAAAAAATGATTTGAATGGGTTTGAGTTATCCCTTGTCATGCTCTCTTTCTTGGACAGAAATCTTTCCAACATGAAGGGAAGGGTTCCCACTCCCTCTCCGAAGATACACTTACGAGGGTCAAGACTAAAGCTTCTATGTCTGGTGTGAATCTTAGAAACGCAACCCTCTTTTGGATAGGCTGCATTGACCCTAACGGATTATCTCTTAAATGGGCATAGGTGACCTCTCAAAGTGCAAACAATCAAACTGAGGTAATTACGCTTGTATCATGAAGATGCTATGAAAATACTGGTAATTAAGAAAATGTAACACAAAACTGAATATAATTTCCCTTTATATTTTAACATATGTTTATATTTTTGTCGCACCGTACAAAAATCTCACCTCATAAGCAAATACAAATAACTTCCCTCTCTTAATACATCAATTTGAGTACGACTCCAATAATCTAGATTTCACAGCCAAGGTAGAACTCAAGTGATGTATGCTAGGGGCCTGATGAAGGAGCTAAGTAGATCACCATTCCTCGTCGACCGAGAGGCGGGGCCACAGGGAGGTGTGTCATTTATAACTTGGCTCTGAAGGGAAGAGCTTCTGCCGAAGGTTTCATGTTCTAACGGCCATTTACTGAGGTAATGGAATCGCAAAGTGACATGTTTGGTCTCTGATGTATGAGATGTTGATGTGTTGTGTCAACTTCAAAATGTAGATAGAATGAATGTAGTAGATGTGTATGTGTTATGTAAACATCAAATTGTACTGTCAAATGATATTGTATAACATTCATGTCTATTTGTATTACTCCCTCCATTTTTATATACAAGGCCATAAACTCAAATTACAGTTAGCAAGATAAAATTTAATACATGTTTTGCAACCCGGCTTTTCTTTTTCTTTATTGGGATCATTAATACACCGCATGCATGCAAGAAAACAGAGTGGAGGAAGTAGTTGAATGCCATTATGACTGCATGCATGCAGGTATTAAACAAGTTGCTAGTACGAGGAAACTCATTATTTTTGCCTCGATTACTGTTGGTGGCCTTATATAGATGCAAAATGTATACTCCATAGTGGCATTGTATAAGCAAATGGGGGAGTACAATGACATATGAAAATTAAATGTTTAGACGTGATTGTGTATTGTGCATGTGCAATAATGTGCGCTGCTATGAAACTAGGGCTGCACTAGTAGAAATTCTTGTAACTCTAGCAGTGTTGCAAGTTGCAAAAGCCAATATAGGTCATCAAACCGGCTTCACCGTCCAGAGCGTACGGTCATCATGATCCGGCAGCGCTTCACCGTCCAGAGCTAATCGTCGCCAGAGAATTAGAGGGAGGAGACTAGAACCACACTGGTCTTCTAATTATGAGGATTAGAGGAACTAGTTCTAACTCTAATTAGTCAACTAGGACCAACTAGAACTAGAACTAGATCAACTAGGGAAGGCTCCAAAACTTGTGTGTTCAAAAGTGCCCAAAACCTCTAGTATATATAGGTTGGAGGAGACGAGAGGGGTGCCACAATGGGGGAAGGAAACCTCCTCCCTTAGGCCGGCCAAGGAAGGAGTTTTCCACTCCAATTCAGACTCCCCTTGGCCTACAAAAAGGCTAAGGGGTGGCGCCCCCCCTATTGGGCCCTTGTGGCCCGATTATCCTTCCACTACTTGGCCTTTTAAGGCCCATTGATATTAAATTAAATATAAAAGTCTCCTAACAATTACTAGAGCCATTTATTGTTAACTTAGCATCACCAAAAACATTTTCCACCTATATATTATTTATCGGGAATACCCGGTATTGCCTGATAAACTTCCAAACCCTTCCGGTGACCTCGGAACGCTTTCGGTTCCTCTCAAAACTATTCCGAATATTAATGAAAAACAATTCAATAAATAAATCCTCGATATTCCCGTCCTACTCACTTAGAAGATCGTGATTACCTTAAACTTGTGACCCTGTAGGTTCGGTAAAACATAAACATGAACAAAACCCCTTCGTTCAATGAACGATAGCGAAACCGTGGACGTCCATATCGATCCCTATGATTACACTAGTAAGCTTGCACGTGCAATGCACGTCTCAAACGATGACCAAATAATGTCCACACCAAAAGAAAATGGATACATAGTATTGTGTTGCCGCTCAAGTTGTATTTTCAACTGCGGGACATCACTATAATCATGTTGCTGTGTGTAGAGACAATAATATATTGTTTGTCCGTTCAGTGTTCTTGATAGGTTGTAAAAGAAGGAAACAAGTTATTTTCGAAAGCAACCTTGCATTGTGTTCTTATTTGCAGATGCAATCCTTTGGCTGGTCTTAATATCATGGTGTAAGCAATTAACAACTAAAATCTGAGAGAAAAAAAGATCAAGGATATTTAGATCAACAAATAGTAAACAGGTGGGATTTTCCTTGCTAATGTGTTACGACATTTCTGACAATCATTACATGCTGCAAATCCTCAGAAATCACACTTGAATGACCACTAAAATTGAAAAAAAAAAGGCGTCTCAAATAAAATTGAACAAACATTCTAAGTAAAATCTCGATTTCAAAAGACTTTAAGAGGCTTTACAACATAGGTTTTGTCCACAAGAAGGTTTCTATTTGCATGCACTGCTAGTGCTACACGTGAGGAACTGAGAACAAGAAGGAAGGACGTTCTTACTAAAATGTACAGGTTTTGTGTGATTCGGCAACAATGTTTAACTTTTAAGAAACCAAATAATAACTTAGGGTGACATTCATTTGTTTTGATTCTCTCTGTTTATAGTGGTCATTTCAACTGTCAACAATGAGCACCTCAAGTAAAAAAACATTTGTGTGGAAGAGACCTTGCTCGATAGAAAAATAATGTATCTTGCGATCTGTGAGAACTCCCTTACTCGATAGAAAGTACACTCAGGTGTAAATGAGTAAATGTAGATTTTATAAAAACCATATAACGGATACATTTTCCTCAAAAGGATCTCACTGGACCCAAGCTCCGCAAGTTCAGTGTGAACTAAGATGAGCTAACCTATTACTGTGAAGACATGTCAAATGCATCAATGAGGTAGAGCAAACCTGGTAGAGTAATAATTAATCCCCTCTACTCCAACTGTAAAAAAATTATATGGAGTCATTGGACCAGCTAATTCTAGCGTGGTACTTCCTTATACACCCTGATTTCAGTTCAGATCAAAAGTATATCCCAAGAAAGAAAAGAAAATAAACTAATATTTACAATCTTCGGCATTGCATATTGTAGACCATTCTCTCTTTTTTCCTGATGATAGCATGTGGATTTCTCTGAAAAACTCTTAGTAAACTCACCATTTCCTGTCGTTCATTTATACTGAAGGGTAATTCGTCAAATAGGCATATAAATGCACTGCTTAGAAGCTAAAATAAGCATGTAGTTTCTTCTAATTATAAAATCGAAAAGTCCTCGTACTTATATGCGCTGGTGTGGTGACATGTAGGATGAGTGTCCAAAATGTCCAGGCAGATAAAATTATATGGATTTTAGGCATTGACAAATCTGTGAAATGGTTGAAAATATATTGAAAAGAGATTACTCACACTTGTAAAATGTACTGTAATTCATAATACCTTTCACAATGGTATGCGACTAATGAATCAGCCATATGCTAGTACTACACAGTGCATAATTACATTCTAGTTGTTTTATAAGCAGAATAAATAATAATTCACTTGTCGGTTGTGTCCCTAACTGACGCAAAAAAAATAGGATATGCAGTTTGTTGCTAATAAATCTGAAAGCAAGGGATTGATGTATATTCCATCAAACTCTATGAAATCATAAGAGGTAAGATAACAACTGGGAGGATGGATAACAACAAAAGCATCAAATTCTACAAGAGAACTTGTCTCACATTTCAGAAGTTTGTAATGAGCTCATAACAGACAGAAGCAGATAAACACTATGCCAACAAAATTACCAGTACCTAAATATATTGTGCAACCAATAGCCTAGCACACTTGATTACGATGTCACAGGAAAAAAAATGCACTCATAAGCACGGAACATACAACAAATCAACAATAGGATGAGACACAAGAAGCATGATGCCTACATAACTTACTGTCCCCATGTTCGTCCAAACTGCCATAATACTACCAATATGCACATAAAAAACCTTTGTTAGCTCTTGCCATGAACACCAAGCATGTCGATATCTACCCAGGTTATTTTTATTCATCACTGGATGATATGAATCCTCTGTTCTTTCCATGAAGTAAGCTATTGGCTTAAAGGAAACTATATTCTGGTGTTGTGCAGTTCAGTCAAAATTGGAAAGTGTACTGTTTTCAGCTCCCTACTGTGAACATGCTGCAACCCTGAAATCGCACAGCTCCACCAGCCGCCGGCCACCCCCACAGGTGCTCCACCATTCATGGCCGCATGTGTGACGCAGCCGGGCCCTGCAGCGTGGCGCACCTCCATGAGGCTCTGCACCGTCGCCTCGCCCCCCTTCTGCGCCGATCCACTAGCTATGACGGACACGCTGCACAACAACGCCTCCTCCCAGCTCGCTGCTCTACTGCTGGATCGGAGAGGTCCCATGATCGAGAACAAGGAGTGAATGATGACAGCAATTTGAAATTATTTTGAGCCCCACAATCCAACAGTTCATTGGTAAAGCAAAATTTCATGAATAAATTGGAACAAAATCATGGCACTGGATGGGATTTCAGTCGAAAAGGCAGTGGATGGATCCATCCATCAAACTTGCACGATACTATTTGCTTGCAAGCCAATTTTTCAAATCAAATCACGCAACAAGAAAATTTTGCTCTGGCCAACGGATTCATTTTTATGAAGAGATCAAAACACAGAAATTCGACCCTCACTTGTTCAGTCAAGCATAGGCGATTTTTGTTAAATTAGAATCGAACATCTCAGAGGAGATAAATCAAGAATCTTTTGAACTTGCTTTGTATTTAAAATATTCAAACACTGATGAGAAAAATGATGTCATATCATTCTATAAAGTAACAGCGAAAAAATACTAAACCTCATTAGTCTTGAACAATGTTTACTTTGTAATATAGATTGACCTGCAAATAGCACTCTGGCAGTTCCAAATTACTGATTATTTGCTGGAGGGGGAGCACTGCCAGAATCAAAGTGTGAAGAAGCTTGATTTCTGACGCATGCATACTCTGAAGCATCGGCAAATAACAATAACCAATTCTTAAGCAAATATGACGCACTGAAGAGAGATTGCGAATGGGAGAATGGCTACAGTATACGTAAATCACTCAACAGCAAGCGATTATTTCTGGGATTAAATTGAGCTGGGGATGATTACGACGGTTATGGGGACCTCCGGGATGCTGAACCACGCATTGATCACCACGTTAGCTGCAGCAGCAACACCGCAAATCGATCGAGCAACTGAATAAAATGGCAGCTGTGTTTCCAGTCCCCATCGGTTCAGGAACAACAAGTGCGTGGGTCAGCGAGCGTACCATAGCAGGCGATGGGGGCGGTGGGGAAGGAGAGGCGGACGGCAGCGCGGATCTGCTCGCCCGTCTCGGCGGAGCCGTGCAGCCACAGCACGAGCCCGCCGGCCCTCGCCGCCGCCGCAACAGGAAAAGGGGGAGGCGCCGCCATCCGGACAGCGCGGAGTCACCGAAGAACCGATGACACGAGGTGTGACGCCGTCGGCCCCGGCGCTCCTCGGCGTGGCCAAATCCCGCTCGCTCCCTCCGCTCGTGGTGGCCGACAAGCCGCTTACCGCCGTCGAATGCTTGGATCCCCCGGGAATCGCCACGACAACAGCGCAGGGGCACGAAGCATGCGGGAGCGACGGCGCCGGCGACGCCGATGACGACGGTCAGGACAGACGGGGCACGACAGTTTTAGGAGGGGCGCGAAGCATGGGGAGCAATGGCGTGTAGGACGGCTGGTTGAGGTAGACGGCGAGGCATCCGGAACACGGCCGTCCTCCTGTTACCCTTCGGTCAGCCTGCCAGCGATGGATCCGGCGACCTCATGACTTCCGCATCCATGGCGGCCAGCCGGCCACCAAGCAGAGGAAGATGGATACGCCGATTGCGGCCTAGCCCCTTTCCCGCTCGATCCAACGCCACCGTGCGCCATGACCGCGAGCTTGGACGGCCTCCTGCCCTAGCGCTGGAACCGGACCCTAGTGTCGCCCTTCCTGATGATACACATGAAGAATCGAGAAGAATGAGGATGGCGTGGATTGAACACGGTGGCAGCGGCAGATGCGTTTGATGAGGGGCCGCGTAGTACAGGAGGAGGAGCCGATCTCAGTCTTGGCATCGCCGCTACGGCGTCGGAGGGGCCAGAGGATTGGGGCGGGGGCGGCCGTGCGCGAGACGTGCAAGCGAGGGTCGTGCGAGTGGGGGTCGTGTATAGCGAGGGTTGGTTTTTTTCCTTGGGCGGTAGGGCCGTGGGCAGAGTTGGGTCAGTGCTAATTGCAATTAGCACTAAAGATTTGGTGAATTTAGGCTGTTGGATTTGCTCTATGGATGGATAGGATGAATTTGGATCTCCGCACTTCATGCTTTTATAGGGGTAGTAGATGAATGACATTCGAGTGAACCTTTTGGTTATCATGTGATGTGTCATTTGCTTCGCAGTAGTTTACAAGACCCAGGTGCACCGGTATCCTCCTGAGTTATACACATGCTTACTATATCGTTGCTCTCGTTGCCGGTTTTGTTCTTATTTCTCATTGAAGTGTTCCAGCATCCCCGTGACGTTGCTCACCTGTGTCTGGCCAGATGATGATGAATGCCGTCACACTGAGAGGGCCCTAAGAATATCTCTCCATAGTCAAAGGAGCAAATTCCACCCTCGAGCTATCTAGTCCCTTGTCAAACTTTCCGGTGAACCTGTAAGTTGTCATTATGATCACCTAGTTACATATGACTTTTGTGCAACCCCAAAGTTTATCGTACGGTAGAAAGTGACTACGATACTCTCATGGTCAGAGGAACTAAAAACACATGTTAACACTCCGTGTTATAACAATTGATTTCAGATGATATTATCTCAATATAACAAACAAGTTTGGGTCGATTCAATATGAAGGCTCTTCTAACGTCATACTCTCAATGTTGTTTTAGGACTATCATTACGCTTAACGATATCCTAAGATCCGGAAAACATGATCACCAACAAGACTTGAGCCGGTCTTAGAGGCAAGACTAGTACTCTATTCTTCACCGTTTATCACTCCGCACGTGCATATGAGTTTTCCACTGAATCGTATATTCCAGAATCATAGCAGTTATAGCATGAAATATAAACTCTTAATTATGAACATGGAAATATAATAATACAATAGTATTGCCTCTAGGGAATATTTCCAACACTAAATTTTCCAGCTTATTAGACACATCCATATGATTTGCATGCACCCCCTCCTACACCACATTCATATGAAGTTTCTTAGTAGCATTGCTTTTGTTCACATTCTGCCTATTCCCGTCCGCATCCTCTCCATCGACCGACTACAGTGGGCTCTGACTTGTGTCATCTTCATCTTCCCCCAGAATCCATGCATCCCCTCATGATATGTCACGGGCTTGTCCACAGTACACCTCGCGACCCCTAGACGACATTCCTTCGCCTCCGCTAAAATCTAGACCATAGTTAGTTATTCTTTTCTTAGAGATCATGAACTTACCATACTCAGTCTCATTTAATCCATTGACCACATCCCCATAATCCTCCATACCATGTCCAAGAATCCTACTAACCTCACAAAATAAGCCAAATTTCTCATACTTCACAGTGAACAATCATCTCTCTTTTCCACTCAGGTTCAATGCGGTAAAACGAGTAAGTGGATTGCTAACCTCGATCTTTGCTTGGACCTGAACATAATCCCATCCACAATGGAACCGATCCATCTCCACCGCCGAGACCCTCCCAAATCTTCTCGCTAGCTGATAAACAATGTCTTTCTTGAGATAAAGATCTGGTATTTTATGTATTTGCACCTAAATTTCAACTGTTTCGAGTTTCACTAATTCTGACGGAGAACGCCCACCATATTCCTCAATGACTACCATGCATCCTCGGATAATCCATGGACCTTGAATCATGACCCTCTTCTAATATTTTTCTAACGTTACCCACTTCTTATCACACAGACAGAATATCTGAACCACATAAATATGATCATCAACCTCTTTGAATTTTGGATCTTGCGTCAGGCTCCACACAAATTATAGTGTTTCCTTCAACATAGTCATGTTGTATGTCTTTTTAGTGTTCACCCTTGCATCGTCCATCCATCGAGTCACCTTGGAGAGTGCAGAGATATCTTCTCCAGCAAACACATCATCAAGTTCTGAATCCTTTGCCTACCTATTCTTCATCACCCTTTCCGTCCTTCGCCAAAATTGTTCATGACTTTCCCCTTATCATCCCTCGTTGTGCTGGAGGAGGACCCCATAGAAGAAGCTTAGTCCGAACATCAAGAGATCCTTACAGTCTTTGGCACGGCAGGAAACCAAGACCGGGAAGATGGACCAGTCATCCCCTAGATCAGTCCAAGTACCAATGTGAGTCTAGACAGAGATGGAATCGTGACCGATGGTAGATCAAACTCAACCGCAACGATGCCGGCAGATTAGCAGAACCATAATATCCTAGGGTAACTAGGACAAGAGATCCTTCATGTCTTTGTCGCGCATTAATGGTCAGGCAACATAGGTAGGAAGAGTGTTTGGTTTTGGACATGCCATGGACACACATGTTACACTTAAAAAAATTTAATTTGTAAGACCATTGTTGGGAAACGTTGCATGGAAAACAATTTTTTTTTCTACGCACACGCAAGATCTATCAAGGAGATGCATAGCAATGAGAGGGAAAAGTGTGTCTATGTACCCTCATAGACCGTAAGTGAAAGCGTTTGACAACATGGTTGATGTAGTCGAACTTTCTTCTCGATCCAACCGATCGAGTACCGAACGTACAACACCTCCGCGTTCAGCACACGTTTAGCTCAGTGACGTCCACGCCTTCTTGATCCAGCAAGACGGCGAGGTAGTAGATGAGTTCAGGCAGCACGACAGCGTGGTGACGGTGATGGTGAAGTTATCTCCACAGGGCTTCGCCTAAGCACTACGAAAATATGACCGGGGGTGTAAACGGTGGAGGAGGGCGCCGCACATGGCTAAGACAATGTTGTGGTGTGCTAGGCGCCCCCCCCCCCCCCCCCACATATATATAAGTGGGGGTGGAGGGAGCAACCAGGAGGCGCCCCCAAGTAGACCGAATCCTACTTGGGGTCCTCCCCCAAGTGGCGCTCCCCTGCCTTGTATAGGTTCAGGGGAAAGGCAGGGGAGGGTGGCGCCCCCCTTTCCTTTCTCCCATGAGAGGGAAGGGCAGGAGGGGCTAGCCCTCACCCCTTTCCTTCCCTAGGGCTAGCCGGGCAGGGAGAGGGGCGCAGCAGCCCCCTGTGGGCTGGTCTGTCCCTCCCTTGGCCCATTAAGCCCATAACACCTACCGGGGGTGTCCGGAACCCCTTCCGGTGACCCGATGGCTACCCGGTGCATCCCGAAACCCTTCCGGTGTCCGAATACCATCGTCCTATATATCAATCTTTGCCTCTCGACCATTTCGAGACTCCTCGTCATGTCCGTGATCTCATCCGGGACTCCGAACAACATTCGGTCACCAAATCATATGATTCATATAACACTATATCGTCAATGAACGTTAAGCGTGCGGACCCTACGGGTTCGAGAACTCTGTAGACATGACCGAGACACCTCTCCGGTCAATAACCAATAGCGGAACCTGGATGCCCATATTGGCTCCTACATATTCTACGAAGATCTTTATCGGTCGAACCGTTATGACAACATATGTAATTCCCTTTGTCTATCGGTATGTTACTTGCCCGAGATTCGATCGTCGGTATCTTTATACCTAGTTCAATATCGTTACCGGCAAGTCTCTTTACTCGTTCCATAATACATCACCTCGTAACTAACTCCTTAGTCATTTGCTTGCAAGCTTATGATGTGTATTACCGAGAGGGCCCAGAGATACCTCTCCGATACTCGGAGTGACAAATCCTAATCTCGATCTATGCTAACTCAACAAACACCTTCGGAGATACCTGTAGATCATCTTTATGATCACCCAGTTATGTTGTGACATTTGATAGCACACAAGGTATTCCTCCGGTATCCGGGAGTTGTATAATCTCATAGTCGAAGGAATATGTATTTGACATGAAGAAAGCAATAGCAATAAACTGAACGATCATTATGCTAAGCTAACGGATGGGTCTTGTCCATCACATCATTCTCCTAATGATGTGATCCCATTATCAAATAACAACACATGTCTATGGTTAGGAAACCTTAACCATCTTTGATCAATGAGCTAGTCTAGTAGAGGCTCACTAGGGACACGGTATTTGTTTATGTACTCACACATGTATTTAGGTTTCCGATCAATACAATTCTAGCATGAATAATAAACCTTTATCATGAATAAGGAAATATAAAATAACAACTTTTATTGCCTATAGGGCATATTTCCTTCAGTCTCCCACTTGCACTAGAGTCAATAATCTAGATTACATTGTAATGAATCTAACACCCATGGAGTCTTGGTGTTGATCATGTTTTGCTCGTGGAAGAGGCTTAGTCAACGGGTCTGCTATATTTAGATCTGTATGTATTTTTCAAACTTCTATGTCTCCATCCTTGACATATTCACGGATAGAGTTGAAGCGTCTCTTGATGTGTTTGGTTCTCTTGTGAAACTTGGATTCATTCGCCAAGGCAATTGCTCCAGTGTTGTCACAAAAGATTTTCATTGGACCCGATGCACTAGGTATTACACCCAGATCGGATATGAACTCCTTCATCCAGACTCCTTCATTTGCTGCTTCCGAAGCAGCTTTGTACTCCGCTTCACACGTAGATCCCGCCATGATGCTTTGCTTGGAACTGCACCAACTGACAGCTCCACCATTCAATATAAATACATATCCGGTTTGTGACTTAGAGTCATCCAGATCAGTGTCAAAGCTAGCATCGACGTAACCATTTACAACGAGCTCTTTGTCACCTCCATAAATGAGAAACATATCCTTGGTCCTTTTCAGGTACTTCAGGATGTTCTTGACCGCTGTCCAGTGATCCACTCCTGGATTACTTTGGTACCTCCCTGCCAAACTTATGGCAAGGCACACATCAGGTCTGGTACACAGCATAGCATATTGATACGTCCATTTTGCATCATGTTTTTCTACTATTATTTATGATGTTTTTATGCATAATAATGCTTTTTGGAGTAATTCTAATGCCTTTTCTCTCATAATATGCAAGGTTCACACAAAGAGGGAGAATTCTGGCAGCTGGAAATCTAGACCTGAAAAAGCTACGTCAGGCTACCTATTTTGCACAACTCCAAATGAGCTGAAATTTCACGAGGAATTTTTATGGAATATATAAGAGTTATTGGAGCCAATAAGTACCAGAGGGGGCCAACCAGGTGGGCACAACCCACCTGGGCACGTCAGGGAGCCCAAGCGCGCCCTGGTGGGTTGTGCCCTCCTCGGCCCACCTCCGGTGCCCCTCTTCTAGTATATAAGTCATTTGACCTAGAAAAAAATAAGGAGAGGACTTTCGGGATGAAGCGCCGCCGTCTCGAGGTGGAACTTGGGCAGGAGCACTTCTACCCTCCGGCGGAGCAATTCCGCCGGGAACTTCCCTCCCGGAGGGGGAAATCATCGTCATCATCATCACCAACAACTCTCTCATCTTGGGGAGGGCAATCTCCATCAACATCTTCAACAGCACCATCTCCTCTCAAACCCTAGTTCATCTCTCGTGTTCAATCTTTGTACCGAAACTATAGATTGGTACTTGTGGGTGACTAGTAGTGTTGATTACATCTTGTAGTTGATTACTATATGGTTTATTTGGTGGAAGATTATATGTTCAGATCCATTATGCTAAAGCGCGCCCTGGTGGGTTGTGCCCTCCTCGGCCCACCTCCGGTGCCCCTCTTCTAGTATATAAGTCATTTTGACCTAGAAAAAAAAATAAGGAGAGGACTTTCGGGATGAAGCGCCGCCGTCTTGAGGCGGAACTTGGGCAGGAGCACTTTTACCCTCCGGCGGAGCAATTCCCCCGGGGAACTTCCCTCCCGGAGGGGGAAATCATCATCATCATCATCACCAACAACTCTTCCATCTTGGGGAGGGCAATCTCCATCAACATCTTCAACAGCACCATCTCCTCTCAAACCCTAGTTCATCTCTCGTGTTCAATCTTTGTACCGAAACTATAGATTGGTACTTGTGGGTGACTAGTAGTGTTGATTACATCTTGTAGTTGATTACTATATGGTTTATTTGGAGGAAGATTATATGTTCAGATCCATTATGCTATTTAATACCCCTCTGATCTTGAGCATGATTATCATTAGTGAGTAGTTACTTTTGTTCTTGAGGTCACGGGAGAAATCTTGTTGCAAGTAATCATGTGAACTTGATATGTGTTCGATATTTTGATGATATGTATGTTGTGATTCCCTTAGTGGTGTCATGTGAACGTCGACTACATGGCACTTCACCTTATTAGGGCCTAAGGGAATGCATTGTGGAGTAGTTATTAGATGATGGGTTGCTAGAGTGACAGAAGCTTAAACCCTAGTTTATGCGCTATTCCTTAAGGGGCTGATTTGGATCCAAAAGTTTAATGCTATGGTTAGATTTATTCTTAATACTTTTCTCGTAGTTGCGGATGCTTGCGAGGGGGTTAATCATAAGTAGGAGGTTTGTTCAAGTAATAATAGCACCTAAGCACCGGTCCACCCACATATCAAATTATCAAAGTGGCGAACACAAATCAAACCAACATGATGAAAGTGACTAGATGAAATTCCCGTGTACCCTCAAGAACGCTTTGCTTATCATAAGAGGCCGTTTTGGCCTGTCCTTTGCCTCAAAAGGATTGGGCTACCTTGCTGCACTTTTGTTACCATTACCGTTACTTGCTCGTTACAAATTATCTTGCTACCAAACTACTCGTTACTTATAATTTCAGTGCTTGCAGACATTACCTTGCTGAAAACCGATTGTCATTTCCTTCTGCTCCTCGTTGGATTCAACACTCTTACTTATCAAAAGGACTACGATTGATCCCCTATACTTGTGGGTCATCAAGGCTCTTTTTTGGCGCCGTTGCCGGGGAGTGAAGCGCTCTTGGTAAGTGGAAATCGGTAAGGAAAAACTATTATTACGTGCTGAAATTTATTGTCACTTGCTCTTATGGAGAACAATCCTTTGAGGGGTTTGTTCGGGGTATCTTCACCTCGACCGGAACCACAATTAGTTACCCCGCAACCTACTGCACCTACTGAAAATATTGGTTATGAAATTCCTTCGGGTATGATAGAACAACTATTAGCTAATCCTTATGCAGGAGATGGAACCGAACATCCTGATATGCACTTGATATATGTGGATGAAATTTGTGGATTATTTAAGCTTGCAGGTTTACCCGGAGATGAAGCTAAGAAGAAGGTTTTCCCTTTATCTTTTAAGGGAAAAGCATTGGCATGGTATAGGCTATGCGATGATATTGGATCTTGGAATTGGAATCGATTGAAATTGGAATTTCACCAAAAAATATCCTATGCATCTAGTTCATCGTGATCAGAATTACATATATAATTTTTGGCCTCGTGAAGGAGAAAGTATCGCTCTAGCTTGGGGGAGACTTAAGTCAATGTTATATTCATACCCCAATCATGAGCTCTCAAGAGAAATTATTATTCAGAATTTTTATGCTCGGCTTTCTCATGATGATCGATCCATGCTTGATACTTCTTGTACTGGTTCCTTTATGAAGAAGACTATTGATTTCCGGTGGGATCTTTTAGAAAGAATTAAACGCAACTCTGAAGATTGGGAACTCGACGAAGGTAAAGAGTTTGGTATTAAGCTCAAGTATGATTGTGTTAAATCTTTTATGAATACCAATGCTTTTCAAAAGTTTAGCACTAAATATGGACTTGACTCTGAGATAGTAGCCTTCTTTTGTGAATCATTTGCTACTCATGTTGACCTCCCTAAGGAGAAGTGGTTTAAATATCACCCGCCTATCAAAGAAGAAATTAAAGAACCAGTAGTAGCTAAAGATGAAACTATTATTTACAATGTTGATCCAGTTGTGCCTACTGCTTATATTGAAAAAACACCTTTCCCTGTTAGGATAAAGGAACATGCTAGCGTCTCAGTTGTGGTCAACAAAAGTTATATTAGAACTTCCAAACCTACTGAACAAATTAAAGTAGAACCGAGTGTTGCTATGGTTAAAGATCTCTTGGTTGAAAATATAGATGGGCATGTTATTTACTTCTGTGATGAAGCTGCTAGAATTGCCAAACCTGATGAAAAAGATAAACATAGACCCATTGTTGGCATGCCTGTTGTCTCAGTTAAAATAGGAGATCACTGTTATCATGGTTTATGCGACATAGGTGCTAGCGTGAGTGCCATTCCTTTTACCTTATATCAAGAAATTATGAATGATATAGCACCCGCTGAAATAGAAGACATATATGTTACTATTAAACTTGCTAATAGGGACACCATCACACCACTTGGGATTGTTAGAGATGTTGAAGTCTTGTGTGGGAAAATAAAATATCCTACTGATTTTCTTGTTCTTGGTTCCCCACAAGATGACTTTTGTCCCATTATCTTTGGTAGACCTTTCTTGAACACCTTCAATGATAAAATAGATTGTGAGAAACAAACCGTCGGTGTTAGTTTTGATAATGAGTCTCATGAGTTTAATTTTTCCAAGTTTAGTAGAAAACATCATAAGGAAGAATTGTCTAGTAAGGATGAAATAATTGGTCTTGCTTCTATTGCTGTGCCTCCTACCGATCCACTAGAACAATATTTGCTAGACCATGAAAATGATATGCATCTGCATGAAAGAAATGAAATAGATAAGATTTTCTTTGAACAACGTCCTCTGCTTAAACACAATTTGCCTATTGAAACTCTAGGAGGTCCTCCTCCACCTAAAGGTGATCCTGTGTTTGAATTAAAACAATTGCCAGACACTTTGAAATATGCTTATCTTGATGAGAAAAAGATTTATCCTGTAATTATTAGTGCTAACCTTTCAGAACATGAAGAAGAAAGATTATTGAAGGTTCTGAAGAAGCACCGAGCTGCCATTGGATATACTCTTGATGATTTAAAGGGAATTAGTCCCACTCTTTGTCAGCACAAAATTAATATGGAGCCTGATGCTAAACCCGTTGTTGATCACCAATGATGTTTAAATCCTAAAATGAAAGAAGTGGTAAGAACGGAAATACTGAAGCTTCTGGAAGCAGGTATAATCTATTCCATAGCTGATAGTAGATGGGTAAGTCCCATTCATTGTGCCCCTAAAAAAGGAGGTATTACCGTTGTTCCTAATGATAAGAATGAACTTATTCCACAAAGAATTGTCACTGGCTACAGAATGGTAATTGATTTTAGAAAACTAAATAAAGCTACTAGAAAAGATCATTACCCTCTGCCTTTTATTGATCAAATGTTAGAAAGACTATCAAAGCACACACATTTTTTCTTTCTTGATGGATATTCCGGTTTTTCTCAAATACCTGTCTCACAACCTGATCAAGAGAAAACCACTTTTACTTGCCCTTTTGGAACTTATGCTTATAGATGTATGCCTTTTGGTTTATGCAATGCACCTGCTACTTTTCAAAGATGTATGACTGCTATATTCTCTGATTTTTGTGAAAAGATTGTTGAGGTTTTCATGGATGATTTCTCCGTTTACAGAACTTCTTTTGATGATTGCTTAAGCAACCTTGATCGAGTTTTGCAGAGATGCGAGCAAACTAATCTCGTCTTGAATTGGGAGAAGTGCCACTTTATGGTTAATGAAGGTATTGTCTTGGGACATAAAATTTCCGAACGAGGTATTGAGGTGGATAAAGCTAAAGTTGATGCAATTGAGAAAATGCCATGCCCTAAAGATATCAAAGATATTCATAGTTTCCTCGGTCATGCTGGTTTCTATAGGAGGTTTATTAAAGACTTCTCTAAAATTTCAAGGCCTCTTACAAATCTTTTACAAAAGGATGTTCCATTTGTTTTTGATGATGATTGTGTAGAAGCCTTTGAAACATTTAAGAAAGCTTTGATTTCTGCACCTATTGTTCAACCACCTGATTGGAACTTGCCTTTTGAAATTATGTGTGATGCTAGTGATTATGCTGTTGGTGCTATTCTAGGACAAAGAGTCGATAAGAAATTAAATGTTATTCATTATGCGAGTAAAACTCTGGACAGTGCTCAACGAAATTATGCTACTACTGAAAAAGAATTTTTAGCAGTTGTGTTTGCTTGTGATAAATTTAGATCTTACATTGTTGATTCTAAAGTGACCGTTCACACAAATCATGCTGCTATAAAATATCTTATGGAAAAGAAGGATGCTAAACCTAGACTCATTAGGTGGGTTCTTTTGTTACAAGAATTTGATTTACATATCACTGATAGAAAGGGAGCTGAGAACCCCGTGGCTGATAACTTGTCTAGGTTAGAAAATATTCTTGATGACCCACAACCTATTAATGATAATTTCCCTGATGAACAATTAGCTGCAATAAATGTTTCTCATAACACTCCTTGGTATGCTGACTATGCCAATTATATTGTTGCTAAATATATACCACCTAGCTTCACATACCAACAAAAGAAAAAATTCTTCTATGATTTAAGACATTACTTTTGGGATGACCCACATCTTTATAAAGAAGGAGTAGATGGTATTATTAGACGTTGTATACCTGAGCATGAACAGGGACAAATCCTACGAAAATGTCACTCTGAAGCTTATGGAGGACATCATGCGGGAGATAGAACTGCTCACAAGGTATTGCAATCTGGTTTTTATTGGCCTACTCTCTTCAAGGATGCCCGTAAGTTTGTTTTATCTTGTGATGAATGTCAAAGAATTGGTAATATTGGTAAGCGTCAGGAAATGCCTATGAATTATTCTCTTGCTGTTGAACCATTTTATGTTTGGGGATTTGATTACATGGGACCTTTTCCTTCCTCTAATGGGTATACACATATTTTGGTTGCTGTTGATTATGTTACTAAGTGGGTAGAAGCTATTCCAACAAGTAGTGTTGATCACAACACCTCTATTAAAATGCTTAAGGAAGTCATTTTCCCAAGGTTTGGAGTCCCTAGATATTTAATGACTGATGGTGGTTCACATTTTATTCATGGTGCTTTCCGTAAAATGCTTGCTAAATATGATGTTAACCATAGAATTGCATCACCTTATCATCCTCAGTCTAGTGGTCAAGTTGAACTTAGCAATAGAGAAATAAAATTAATATTACAAAAAACTGTCAATAGGTCCCGAAAGAATTGGTCTAAGAAGTTAGATGATGCACTTTGGGCTTATAGAACAGCATATAAAAATCCTATGGGTATGTCTCCGTATAAAATGGTTTATGGAAAAGCTTGTCATTTGCCTCTTGAGTTAGAACATAAAGCATATTGGGCAATTAAAGAACTCAACTATGATTTCAAACTTGCCGGTGAAAAGAGGTTATTTGATATTAACTCACTAGATGAATGGAGAACCCCAAGCCTATGAAAATGCCAAGTTATTTAAAGAAAAAGTTAAAAGATGGCATGACAAAAGAATCCAAAAGCGTGAGTTCAAAGTTGGAGAATATGTTCTTTTGTACAACTCTCGTTTCAAATTCTTTGCAGGAAAACTCCTCTCCAAATGGGAAGGACCCTATGTTATCGAGGAGGTTTATCGATCCGAAGCCGTTAAGATAAATAATGCCGAAGGTACTAACCCTAAGGTTGTTAATGGGCAACGAATAAAACATTATATCTCAGGTACGCCCATTAATATTGAAAGCAATATTATCCCAACTATGACACCGGAAGAACACATAAAGGAAACCTTCCGGAACACTCCAGAATAACTGAAAAAGGGGAGGTACGTGATACGGTAAGTAAATGGACTCCGAAAAATCTGCAAAAATATTTTCTGTCCGTTTTGGAATATAACAAAAATTAGGAAAATAAGAAACAACCAGGAAGGCAACCCTGGTGGGCACAAGACACCAGGGCGCGCCTGGCTTGCCAGGCGCGCCCAGGTGGGTTGTGCCCACCTCGGGTACCTTCCGGACTCCGTTTTTCTTCAGCTTGCTTGTTTCCCAAGATAAAAAATCTTTATATACCCCCCGAACCTATTGACCACCGTATCGCAGAGAAATCTTCTGTCTTCTTTTCTTGCTGTTTTCCTGACAGATCTGAAAATATGTCATCCCAAGACTCGGAAGGTGAGAGCTATGTTGCTGATTATATCGCAAACCCCAAGGTTTATGGGGATGTGGAACACTATAGCTGGACTTCGGAGGAAGAAGAAGACTATGACCCTAAAAGGGAGGAGGAGACAAGCTCAGATGAAGCTGAAGTTCCATTGCCTCAACCTGGGGACATGCACGTGGAATTCAAGAAATCCAGTCTCCCCAGCAAAGCGAAGAAACCTAAGGTCCAGTTTATCCCTTTTCCTCTCTTGCAGGAAAACAAGCAAGAATTATGCAAAAGGATAGTAGAGCTCGAGTAGGAGATCGGTGATTTAAAAGAGGAAAATTCCGTCCTCAAGCGTAAGCTAAGGAAGAAAGACAAACCCTCTACTTCATCACCACCACCTCCTTCTTCATCACCAAAGGAAAACTGAGTATCGGGTATGGGCACTCTCCTTGGTTTGTGCCAAGCTTGGGGGAGGTGCCCCGGTATCGTACCACCTCCACTATCTTTTGCCTTTATTTATCTTAGTTCGATCCATAGTTATCTTTTGCTTTAGATGAATAAAAGTTTAGTTCGATCCTTTCTTTTCGAGTGTTTGCTTAGCGATCTATCTTTGTAATCGTGTGCAAGATATATATAATAAAGTTTAGTTTGAGTTTTGTTTTCTTTACTTTCATGTTCAATAAAAAGAAAGGAAATAAATGAAAATGGTCATATGCTAATTTTATGGTAAGTAATGACATCACATAAGGAAGAGTATAAGTAGAAAATTTTATTGGAGATTGACAAACATAGCATTGGTCAATGATGCAATTCATGAAAGAATTAATAAGGGAAGAGAAGATTCACATGCAAATACACTATCTTGGACATCTTTTGTGATTGTGAGCCCCCATCAAAATATTATATGCCAAAATTGTTGACGTTGGACAAGGAAGACAACGTAATGATTTATGTTTGTTCATATTCACATAGAAGTTATATTGTCATAGATCCTTTAACATCTGGTGCTTGCCCCTATCTTTGCTAGCCAAAAATTCCACACTAAGTAGAGATACTACTTGTGCATCCAAAAACTTTTAAACCCAAATCTTATTTTGAGAGTCCACCATACCTACCTATGGATTGAGTAAGATCCTTCAAGTAAGTTGTCATCGGTGCAAAAAGGGCAATAAAAATTGCTTCTAAAAGTGTTGGATCATTTAGTGTAAGAGAAAATTAAGCGTTGTACGAACTTGTGATGGCAAAGAATAAAAGCAACAGACTGCATAATAAAGGTTGCTATCATAAGGGGCAATATAACGTGACGTTCTTTTGCACTAAGAGATTGAGCATACAAACAAATAAGCGCATGACAACCTCTGCTTCCCTCTGCGAAGGGCCTATCTTTTACTTTTATGTATTTACTTTTATGCAAGAGTCAAAGTTGTTCTCTCTATTCCTTTTTATTTTCTCTTTTGGCAAGCATCATGTGGTGAGAAAAGATCTAGGCACGTATATCCAGTTGGATATGAGTAGCATGAGTTATTATTGTTGACATCACCCTCGAGGTGAGTATGTTGGGAGGCGAATCTATAAGCCCCTATCTTTCTATGTGTCCGGTTGAAACGTTTTGCTCATGTGTATGCGGTGAGTGTTAGCAATCATAGAAGACTATATGATGGTTGAGTATGTGGACTTGCCAAAAAGGCTCCGATACGTCACCCTTCCTGAAAAGATGATGAATTGTAGTTGCAAAGTTGACTGAAAACATAGTTTGTTGGTTTTCAATAGAGTTTATGCTTTATACTTCGATGTTGTGATGAATTGTTACTTGTTCATGAGAAGTTATATGATAAAAGTTCTATGTTAAAGTTTGTTGCTGTTATAATAATATACATGATGCTTCTATGTCCGTATTTTTTTATCGACACCTCTCTCTCTAAGCATGTGGACATGTTTTTTGATTTCGGTTTTTGCTTGAGGTCAAGCGAGGTCTAAGCTTGGGGGAGTTGAAACGTCCATTTTGCATCATGTTTTCCTACTGTTATTTATGATGTTTTTATGCATAATAATGCTTTTTGGAGTAATTCTAATGCCTTTTCTCTCATAATATGCAAGGTTCACACAAAGAGGGAAAATTCCGGCAGCTGGAAATCTGGACCTGAAAAAGCTACGTCAGGCTACCTATTCTGCATAACTCCAAATGAGCTGAAATTTCATGAGGAATTTTTATGGAATATATAAGAATTATTGGAGCCAATAAGTACCAGAGGGGGCCCACCAGGTGGGCACAACCCACCTGGGCGCGCCAGGGAGCCCAGGCGCACCCTGGTGGGTTGTGCCCTCCTCGGCGCGCATCCAGTGCCCCTCTTCTGTTATATAAGTCATTTTGACCTAGAAAAAAATAAGGAGAGGACTTTCGGGACGAAGCGCCGTCGTCTCGAGGCGGAACTTGGGCAGGAGCACTTTTGCCCTCCGGTGGAGCGATTTCGCCGGGGAAACTTCCCTCCTGGAGGGGGAAATCATCGTCATCATCATCACCAACAACTCTCCCATCTTGGGGAGGGCAATCTCCATCAACATCTTCAACAACACCATCTCCTCTCAAACCCTAGTTCATCTCTCGTGTTCAATCTTTGTACCGGAACTATAGATTGGTACTTGTGGGTGACTAGTAGTGTAGATTACATCTTGTAGTTGATTACTATATGGTTTATTTGGTGGAAGATCATATGTTCAGATCCATTATGCTATTTAATACCCCTCTGATCTTGAGCATGATTGTCATTAGTGAGTAGTTACTTTTGTTCTTGAGGTCACGGGAGAAATCTTGTTGCAAGTAATCATGTGAACTTGATATGTGTTCGATATTTTGATGATATGTATGTTGTGATTCCCTTAGTGGTGTCATGTGAATGTCGACTACATGGCACTTCAACTTATTAGGGCCTAAGGGAATGCATTGTGGAGTAGTTATTAGATGATGGGTTGCTAGAGTGACAGAAGCTTAAACCCTAGTTTATGCGCTATTCCGTAAGGGGCTGATTTGGATCCAAAAGTTCAATGCTATGGTTAGATTTATTCTTAATACTTTTCTCGTAGTTGCGGATGCTTGCGAGGGGGTTAATCATAAGTAGGAGGTTTGTTCAAGTAAGAACAGCACCTAAGCACCGGTCCACCCACATATCAAATTATCAAAGTAGCGAACACAAATCAAACCAACATGATGAAAGTGACTAGATGAAATTCCCGTGTACCCTCAAGAACACTTTGCTTATCATAAGAGACCATTTTGGCCTGTCCTTTGCCTCAAAAGGATTGGGCTACCTTGCTGCACTTTTGTTATCATTACCGTTACTTGCTCGTTACAAATTATCTTGCTACCAAACTACTCGTTACTTATAATTTCAGTGCTTGCAGACATTACCTTGCTGAAAACCGATTGTCATTTCCTTCTGCTCCTCGTTGGGTTCGACACTCTTACTTATCAAAAGGACTACGATTGATCCCCTATACTTGTGGGTCATCACATACATGATAGAACCTATGGCTGAGGCATAGGGAATGACTTTCATTTTCTCTCTATCTTCTGTAGTGATCGGGCTTTGAGTCTGACTCAACTTCACAACTTGTAACACAGGCAAGAACCCTTTCTTTGACTGATCCATTTTGAACTTTTTCAAAACTTTATCAAGGTATGTGCTTTGTGAAAGTCCTATTAAGCGTCTTGATCTATCTCTATAGATCTTGATGCCCAATATATAAGCAGCTTCACCGAGGTTTTTCATTGAAAAACTCTTATTCAAGTATCCTTTTATGCTATCCAGAAATTCTATATCATTTCCAATCAATAATATGTCATCCACATATAATATCAGAAATGCTATAGAGCTCCCACTCACTTTCTTGTAAATACAGGCTTCACCGTAAGCCTGTATAAAATCATATGCTTTGATCACCTCATCAAAGCGTATATTCCAACTCCGAGATGCTTGCACCAGTCTATGTATGGATCGCTGGAGCTTGCACACTTTGTTAGCACCCTTAGGATCGACCAAACCTTCTGGTTGCATCATATACAACTCTTCTTTAAGATATCCATTAAGGAATGCAGTTTTGACGTCCATTTGCCAGATTTCATAATCATAAAATGCTGCAATTGCTAACATGATTCAGACAGACTTAAGCATCGCTACGGGTGAGAAAGTCTCATCGTAGTCAACTCCCTGAACTTGTCGAAAACCTTTCGCAACAAGTCGAGCTTTGTAGACAGTAACATTACCATCAGGTCAGTCTTCTTCTTGAAGATCCATTTATTTTCTATGGCTTGCCGATCATCGGGCAAATCTACCAAAGTCCACACTTTGTTCTCATACGTGGATCCTATCTCAGATTTCATGGCCTCAAGCCATTTGTCAGAATCTGGGCTCATCATAGCTTCTTCATAGTTTGTATGTTCGCCTTGGTCTAGTAACATGACTTCCAGGACAGGATTACCGTACCACTCTGGTGCGGATTATGCTCTGGTCGACCTACGAAGTTCAGTAGTAACTTGATCTGAAGTTTCATGATCATCATCATTAGCTTCCTCTCTAGTTGGTGTAGGCATCACGGGAACGGTTTTCTGTGATGTACTACTTTCCAATTCGAGAGAAGGTACAATTACCTCATCGATTCTACTTTCCTCCCACTCACTTCTTTCGAGAGAAACTCCTCTAGAAAGGATCCATTCTTAGCAATAAAGATCTTGCCTTCGGATCTGTGGTAGAAGGTGTACCCAATTGTTTCCTTAGGGTATCCTATGAAGACGCACTTCTCCGATTTGGGTTCGAGCTTATCAGGCTGAAGCCTTTTGATATAAGTGTCGCAACCCGAAACTTTAAGAAACGACAGCTTAGGATTCTTGCCAAACCACATTTCATATGGTGTCATCTCAACGGATTTAGACGGTGCCCTATTTAACGTGAATGCGGCTGTCTCTAATGCATAACCCCAAAATGATAGTGGTAAATCGGTAAGAGACATCATAGATCGCACCATATCTAATAAAGTACAGTTATGACGTTCGGACACACCATTACGCGGTGGTGTTCCAGGTGGCGTGAGGTGTGAAACAATTCCACATTGTTTTAAATGAAGGCCAAACTTGTAACTTAAATATTCGCCTCCGCGATCAGATCATAGAAACTTTATTTTCTTGTTACGATGATTCTCCACTTCACTCTGAAATTCTTTGAACTTTCCAAATGTTTCAAATATGTGTTTCATCAAGTAGATATACCCATATCTACTCAAATCATCTGTGAAGGTCAGAAAATAACGATACCCGCCGCGTGCTTCAACACTCATCGGATCGCATACATCGGTATGTATTATTTCCAATAAGTCATTAGCTCGCTCCATTGTTCCAGAGAACGGAGTTTTAGTCATCTTGCCCATGAGGCATGGTTTGCAAATATCAAGTGATTCCAAAAGCCCATCTCATGAAGTTTCTTCATGCGCTTTACACCAATATGACCTAAACGGCAGTGCCACAAATATGTTGCACTATCATTATCAACTTTGCATCTTTTGGCATCAATATTATGAATATGTGTATCACTACAATCGAGATTCAACAAGAATAGACCACTCTTCAAGGGTGCATGACCATAAAAGATATTATTCATAAAAATAGAACAACCATTATTCTCTAACTTAAATGAATAACCGTCTCGAAATAAACAAGATCCAGATATAATGTTTGTGCTCAACGCTGGCACCAAATAACAATTATTCAGGTCTAAAAATAATCCCAAAGGTAGATGTAGAGGTAGCGTGCCGACAGCGATCACATCGATCTTGGAACCATTCCCGACGCACATCATCACCTCGTCCTTAGCCAATCTTCGTTTATTCCGCAGCTCCTGTTTTGAGTTACAAATATGAGCACCCGAACCAGTATCAAATACCCAGGCACTGCTACGAGCATTAGTAAGGTACACATAATTAACATGTATATCAAATATACCTTTGTTCACTTTGCCATCCTTCTTATCCGCCAAATACTTGGGGCAGTTTCGCTTCCAGTGACCACTCCCTTTGCAGTAGAAGCACTTAGTTTCAGGCTTGGGTCCAGCTTTGGGCTTCTTCCCGGGAGTGGCAACTTGCTTGCCATTCTTCTTGAAGTTTCCTTTCTTTCCCTTGCCCTTTTTCTTGAAACTAGTGGTCTTGTTAACCATCAACACTTGATGCTTGATACGTCTCCAACGTATCTATAATTTTTTATTGTTCCATGCTGTTATATTATCATTCTTGGATGTTTTACAATCATTTTATAGCAACTTTCTTTCATTTTTTGGGACTAACCTATTGACATAGTGCCCAGTGCCAGTTGCTGTTTTTTGCTTGTTTTTTACTTCGCAGGAAATGAATACCAAACGGAGTCCAAACGCAGCGAAACTTTTTGGTGATTTTTTCTGGACAAGAAGACACAAGTTGGGCCAAGAAAGTACCTGAGGGGGGCTCCGAGGGGAGCACAACCCACCAGGGCGCGCCTGGGGGCCTAGGCGCGCCCAGGTGGGTTGTGCCCACCTCGGCCACCTCCCGCATCGCCTCTTTGCTCTATAAATACCCCAATATTCCAGAAACCCTAGGGGAGTCGACGAAAATCAATTCCAGCCGCCGCAAGTTCCAGAAACCACAGATCCAATCTAGACACCATCATGGAGGGGTTCATCATCCTCATTGGTGCCTCTCCGATGATGCGTGAGTAGTTCATTGTAGACCTACGGGTCCGTAGTTATTAGCTAGATGGCTTCCTCTCTCTCTTTTGATTCTCAATACAATGGTCTCTTGGAGATCTATTTGATGTAACTCTTTTTGCGGTGTGTTTGTTGGGATCCGATGAACTTTGAGTTTATGATCAGATCTATGTTTTTATCCATGAAAGTTATTTGAGTCTTTTGATTTCTTATATGCATGATTACTTATAGCCTCGTATTTCTTCTTCGAATCTTTGGTTTAGTTAGGCCAACTAGATCGATTTTTCTTGCCATGGGAAGAGGTGCTTTGTGATGGGTTCGATCTTACGATGCTTGATCCCAGTGACAGAAGAGGAACTGACACGTATGTATCGTTGCTATTAAGGATAACAAGATAGGGTCTATTTCTACATAAATAGATCTTGTCTACATCATGTCATCATTCTTATTGCATTACTCCGTTTCTCCATGAACTTAATACACCAGATGCATGCTGGATAGCGGTCGATGTGTGGAGTAATAGTAATAGATGCAGGCAGGAGTCGGTCTACTAATCTTGGACGTGATGCCTATATAATGATCATTGCCTGGATATCGTCATAATTATTTGAAGTTCTATCAATTGCCCAACAGTAATTTGTTCACCCACCGTATGCTATTTTTCTCGAGAGAAGCCACTAGTGAAATCTACGGCCCCCGGGTCTATTTTGTCATCATATATTCTCAGATCTATTTTGCTATTTGCCTTTTTATTTATTTGCCACTTTTATTTTCAGATCTATATTATCAAAAACCCAAAAATACCTCGCTGAATTTTATTTCTTTTTATTTGCATCTATCAATCTATTACAACTTTCTCATGTCCGTTTGCCAATTTCTGGCGTCGTTACCCGAAAGGGATTGACAACCCCTTTAACACGTCGGGTTGCAAGTATTTGTTCTTTGTGTGCAGGTGCTGTTTACATAGTGTTGCTTGGTTCTCCTACTGGTTCGATAACCTTGGTCTCATCACTGAGGGAAATACCTACCGTTGTTGTGCTCCATCATCCCTTCCTCTTTGGGGAAATACCGACGTAGTTCAAGCCAACATCAAAAGGAATTTCTGGCGCCGTTGCCGGGTAGACATCATCAACATCTACTAGGTTCCTAATCACAAATCTCATCTCCTTGCAATTTACATTATTTGCCATTTGCCTCTCATTTTCATCTCCTCCACTTCACCAAAATTTGCCGTTTTATTCGCCTTCTTTTTCGTTCACATTTTTCTCGTCAGATCTCATGTTTGCTTGTGTTGCCATGTGCCTTCTATTTGCTTGCATCTTCGCTTGCTAAGAATCTATTGTTATGGATCCTCATCCACTTGCTAATCTTTTCAAAAGATCCAATTATGATGAACCAATTGCTAGTGAATTGAGTTCACTAGATTATCTTTATGAAGTTTTGCTTGAGATTTATGAATCTGAAAATTGTGATGAAGTGTTAAACAAAGGAATTTATAAAGTGGTTCATGATAGCTCTTTGAATGAAAAGCATGATTACAATGATGTTATTATAAATTCTATTAATGTCAATTGTGCTAATAATATGCAAAACCCCAAGCTTGGGGATGCTAATTTTGGTATGTCCACTACTTATTGTAATGATCATGATTGGGGTGATTCTTCTTATAATCTTGAAAATTTATTTAAGCCTCATGATGAATATGTTATTGATAATAATGTTTGCAATAATATTTAAAGTGGGTTTGGAAGAGTGTCAACTTTAGGTAATAATAATCCCACATATTTGGAGAGTGTTCAATCTTATGAAATTTTTGATAAAAGTGGGCTTGGAGAGGTCATGACTTTATTTGATGATAATCCCACTATTTTGGAAGAGTGTCAACTTTGCATGCATGTGGATCATGTAGAGAATATGTTATGTGATAGCTATATTGTTGAGTTTGAATATGATCCCACATGTAATTATTATGAGAGAGGGAAATATGGTTGTAGAAATTTTCATGTTACTAAATTACCTCTCTCCATGTTGAGATTGCTATTGTTTTCTTCCATGCATATGCTAGATCTTGCTTGTCTTGCTAATTTGTTTTCCTATAAAATTCCTATGCATCGGAAATATGTTAGACTTAAATATGTTTGTCACATGTTTTATGATGCTCTCTTTGTGTTTTCGTTATTATCTTTCATATGAGCATCAATAAAATCTTATGCCTAGCTAGGGGCGTAAAACGATAGCGCTTGTTGGGAGGCAACCCAATGAATAAATTTTATTTTCGTCTTTTTCTTTTTGTTCTTGAGTGTTTGCACAATTATGCTATTGTTATGATTGTGTTTTTTGTGTTTTAATTAGTGTTTGCGCCAAGTAAAGCCTTTGGGATAGCTCTGGTGATAGTTGATTTGATCTTGTTGGAAAACAGAAACTTTTGCATCCAGTAAAACAATTTTGAAAATTCACAGAAGCAACGAAAAGTTCTTAATTTTTTACACAAGATTTATATATAAATTTCCTATGTTTTCCTAATTTTTCAGAATTTTTGGAGTTACATAAGTATGAGAACAATGCGTATCTTTGCAGATTGTTCTGTTTATGACAGATTCTGTTTTCTTTGCATTGTGTGCTTATTTTGATGAATCTATGGTTTGTATTGGAGTTTATAAGGCATGGTAAAGTTAGAATACAGTATATATAATGCAAGAACAAAATTTGAATGAGTTTTCTATAGTACTTAAAGTAAAGATTGGTTTTCCTATACTAACGGATCTCACGAAGGTTTTGTTGAGTTTTGCGTGATTGAAGTTTTCAAATTTTGGGTGAGATTACGATGGATGAAGGAATAAGGAGTAAGAAGAGCCTAAGCTTGGGGATTCCCCATGGCACCCCAAGCCATTATCCAAAGAGAAGCAAGCAACTAAGCTTAGGGATGCCCGAGTGGTATCCCCTCTTTCTTCTAACGACCATCGGTATTTTACTTGGAGCTATATTTTTATTCGTCACATATCATGAGTTTTGCTTGGAGCGTCTTTATGATATGAGTCTTTGCTTGTTTTTCTTTTTATTTTAAGTCATGAATCCTTGCTGGACACACCTATTTGAGGGAGCCAAAATTATGCTATGACTTGTTAGAATTGCTCTCTATGCTTCACTTAAATCTTTATGAGCTATGGAATTGCTCTAGTGCTTCACTTATATCTTTTTGAGCACGGTGTGCTTTAGTATTTTTGAAGAAATGCTCTCATGCTTCACTTAGATTTATTTGAGAGTTAGTAAATTTTTTTTTTTAGAAATTCTCTCTTGCTTCACTTAAATTATTTTGAGAGAAGAAAATTTTATGCTCATGTTCTTCACTTAGATTTGTTTGAGCTATCAAAAGCAACTTATGAAATTAGTTCCAAAGTGATAGATATTCAAGAAGGATATAATAAAAACTTTCATGAAGATCATTGGACAAAATAAACTTGATTACTTGTAATAGTTTTGCGATATGTTGATATAATATGTGAGTCATGTTGATGAGTAATTATGCTTTAGTAAGAATATTGGTGTTAAGGTTTGTGATTCCCTATGCAAGCACGAAAGTCAATAGTTATGCAATGAAATTACATCCTACTTGTGGTGCATTATTCGGTGTTAGTTATGCTTAATGCTCGCTTATGAGATTTTTCGTTTCTTGGTTGGATGCTTCTCAATCTTTTGCTAGCCTTCATTTGCACTAAGTATGATCACTACTTGTGCATCCAAAATCCGTAAACCAGTTTTGCCATATGAGTCCACTATACCTACGTATATGTGGTATTTTCATGCTGTTCTAAGCAAATTTGTATGTGCCATCTCTAATTTCAAAATAAATTTCAATTTTGTGTGCTCGTACCGCTCATGAAACGGTAGGGGGTGGCTGATATATTTCCATGCTAGATGTGTTATTCTCAAGATGAGTGTTTATTCACTTGTCATTGCACGAGAGTACGACAAAGGTATTAGGGATGCCCAGTCCCAAAATAAAAAATGAATTTACTTTATGTTGTCAAATAATAAATTCCTTAGAAAGTGTTGGTATGGAAGGCACCCGTGGATACGGCTAGCCATGGAAAGTGAAAGTATGGTGGAAAAAGGAATAAACATTATTTTCTGTTTGGGAACCGCCTATGATATATCTAGCATGGAAAGTATTGGGAACTACTCGATCGTTTTCGTTGACAGGAAAAGTATGCCACCCAAAATGTTTTATCTCTACTTTTTTTCGCTTTGAGCTGTGGCACCTCTACAAATCCCTACTTCCCTCTGCGAAGGGCCTTTCTTTTACTTTATGCAATTTTTATTTTGAGTCTCCATCTTCTCTTATAAAGCACCAACTAAGGGGCACTATGATCGTACTTGAGCATTGGGTGTAGCTAATATGAGAGTGTGTTTCATGAATGGAGCAATGATTGAGCATAATGGGCTAGGGATAACTTGCTTTAGTGTTGATACTTTGAAAGACATGGTTGCTTGTTAATATGCTTGAGTATTGAAATCTCATGTCAAAACTAGACTATTGCTTTGAATCATATAAAAGTCCAAATGTCCATGCTACAAAGAAAAGAATATGTGATGAACATGTTAGGCAGCATTCCACATCAAAAATTCTGTTTTTATCATTTACCTACTCGAGGACGAGCAGGAATTAAGCTTCGGGATGCTGATACGTCTCCAACGTATCTATAATTTTTGATTGTTCCATGCTGTTATACTATCATTCTTGGATGTTTTACAATCATTTTATAGCAACTTTATACCATTTTTTGGGACTAACCTATTGACATAGTGCCCAGTGCCAGTTGCTGTTTTTTGCTTTTTTTTTTACTTCGCAGGAAATCAATACCAAACGGAGTCCAAATGCAGCAAAACTTCTTGGTGATTTTTTCTGGACTAGAAGACACAAGTTGGGCCAAGAAAGTACCTGAGGGGGGCTCCGAGGGGAGCACAACCCACCAGGGCGCGCCTGGGGGCCCAGGCGCGCCCAAGTGGGTTGTGCCCACCTCGGCCACCTCCTGCACCGCCTCTTTGCTCTATAAATACCCCAATATTCCAGAAACCCTAGGGGAGTCGACGAAAATCAATTCCAGCCGCCGCAAGTTCCAGAAACCACAGATCCAATCTAGACACCATCACGGAGGGGTTCATCATCCTCATTGGTGCCTCTCCGATGATGCGTGAGTAGTTCATTGTAGACCTACGGGTCCGTAGTTAGTAGCTAAATGGCTTCCTCTCTCTCTCTCTCTCTCTCTTTTGATTCTCAATACAATGGTCTCATGGAGATCTATTTGATGTAACTCTTTTTGCGGTGTGTTTGTTGGGATCCGATGAACTTTGAGTTTATGATCAGATCTATGTTTTTATCCATGAAAGTTATTTGAGTCTTTTGATCTCTTATATGCATGATTACTTATAGCCTCGTATTTCTTCTTCGAATATTTGGTTTAGTTAGGCCAACTAGATCAATTTTTCTTGCCATGGGAAGAGGTGCTTTGTGATGGGTTCGATCTTACGGTGCTTGATCCCAGTGACAGAAGGGGAACCGACACGTATGTATCGTTGCTATTAAGGATAACAAGATGGGGTCTATTTCTACATAAATAGATCTTGTCTACATCATGTCATCGTTCTTATTGCATTACTCCGTTTCTCCCTGAACTTAATACACTAGATGCATGCTGGATAGCGGTCGATGTGTGGAGTAATAGTAGTAGATGCAGGCAAGAGTCGGTCTACTAATCTTGGATGTGATGCCTATATAATGATCATTGCCTGGATATCGTCATAATTATTTGAAGTTCTATCAATTGCCCAACAGTAATTTGTTTACCCATCGTATGCTATTTTTCTCGAGAGAAGCCACTAGTGAAATCTACGGCCCCCGGATCTATTTTCTCATCATATATTCTCAGATCTATTTTGCTATTTGCCTTTTTATTTATTTGCCACTTTTATTTTCAGATCTATATTATCAAAAACCCAAAAATACCTCGCTAAATTTTATTTGTTTTTATTTGCATCTATCAATCTATTACAATTTTCTCACGTCCGTTTGCCAATTTCTGGCGCCGTTACCCGAAAGGGATTGACAACCCCTTTAACACGTCGGGTTGCAAGTATTTGTTCTTTGTGTGCAGGTGTTGTTTACGTAGCGTTGCTTGGTTCTCCTACTGGTTCGATAACCTTGGTCTCATCACTGAGGGAAATACCTACCATTGATGTGCTGCATCATCCCTTCCTCTTTGGGAAAATACCGACATAGTTCAAGCCAACATCAATGCTCCTTCTTGATTTCTACCTCCGCGGCCTTAAGCATTGCAAAGAGCTCGGGAATTGTTTTGTTCATCCCTCGCATATTATAGTTCATCATGAAGCCTTTGTAGCTTGGTGGCAGTGATTGAAGAACTCTGTCAATAACACAATCAACTGGAAGATCAACCCCCAGCTGAGTTAAGTGATTATAATATCCAGACATTTTGAGTATGTGTTCACTGACAGAACTGTTCTCCTCCATCTTACAGCTATAGAACTTGTTGGAGACTTCATATCTCTCAACCCGGGCATTTGATTGAAATATTAACTTCAACTCCTGGAACATCTCATATGCTCCATGACGTTCAAAACGTCTTTGAAGTCCTGGTTCTAAGCCGTAAAGCATGGCACACTGAACTATAGAGTAGTCATCAGATCGAGCCTGCTAGACATTCATAACATCTGCATCAGCTCCTGCAGCAGGTCTGTCACCTAGCGATGCATCAAGGACATAATTCTTCTGTGCAGCAATGAGGATAATCCTCAAGTTACGAACCTAGTCCGTGTAGTTGCTACCATCATCTTTCAACTTAGGTTTCTCTAGGAACGCATTAAAATTCAGGGGAACGGTAGCACGGGCCATTGATCTACAACATAGATATGCAAATACTATCAGGACTAAGTTCATGATAAATTAAGTTCAATTAATCAATATTACTAATGAACTCCCACTTAAATAAACATCCCTCAAGTTATCTAAGTGATACGTGATCCAACTCAACTAACCCATGTCCGATCATCACGTGAGATGGGGTAGTCATCAATGGTGAACATCTCTATGTACATCATATCTACTATATGACTCACGTTCGACCTTTCGGTCTCTAGTGTTCCGAGACAATGTCTGTACATGCTAGGCTCGTCAAGTTTAACCCAAGTATTCTGCATGTGCAAAACTGTCTTACACCCGTTGTATGTGAACGTAGAGTCTATCACACCCGATCATCACGAGGTGCTTCGAAACGACGAACTTTAGCAACGGTGCATACTCGGGGAGAACACTTTTATCTTGAAATTTAGTGAAGGGATCATCTTATAATTCTACCGTCGTTCTAAGCAAAATAAGATGCATAAAAGATAAACATCACATGCAATCAAAATATGTGACATGATATGGCCATCATCATCTTGTACTTTTGATCTCCATCTACAAAGCATCGTCATGATCTCCATCGTCACCGGCTCGACACCTTGATCTCCATCGTTGCGTCGTGGTCGTCTCGCCAACTATTGCTTCTACAACTATCGCTAACGCATAGTGATAAAGTAAATCAATTACATGGCGTTTACATTTCATACAATAAAGAGACAATCATAAGGCTCCTGCCGGTTGCTGATAACTTACAAAACATGATAATCTCATACAATAACGTATATCACATCATGTCTTGACCATATCACATCACAGCATACCCTGCAAAAATAAGTTAGACGTCCTCTACTTTGTTGTTGCAAGTTTTACGTGGCTGCTACGGGCTTCTAGCAAGAACCGTTCTTACCTACGGCAAAAACCACAACGGTGATTCATCAAGTTTTCTGTTTTAACCTTCTTCAAGGACCGGCTGTAGTCAAATTCGATTCAACTAAAGTAGGAGAAACAGACACCCGCCAGCTACCTTTATGCAAAACTAGTTGCATGTCAGTCGGTGGAACCGGTCTCATATGCATGGACATGTAAGGTTGGTCCGGGCCGCTTCATCCCACAATACCGCCGAATCAAAATAATACGTTGGTGGTAAGCAGTATGACCATCACCGCCCACAACTCTTTGTGTTCTACTCGTGCATATCATCTACGCATAGACCTGGCTCATGATGCCACTGTTGGGAAACGTTGCATGGAAAACAAAAATATATATCTACGCACACGCAAGATCTATCAAGGAGATGCATAGCAACAAGAGGGGAGAGTGTGTCTACGTACCCTCGTAGACCATAAGCGGAAGCGTTTGACAACGCGGTTGATGTAGTCGAACTTTCTTCGCGATCCAACCGATCGAGTACCGAACGTTGGACACCTCCGTGTTCAGCACACGTTTAGCTCGGTGACATCCACGCCTTCTTGATCCAGCAAGACGGCGAGGTAGTGGATGAGTTCCGGTAGCACGACGGAGTGGTGACCATGATGGTGAAGTTATCTCCGCAGGGCTTCACCTAAGCACTACGAAAATATGACCGGGGGTGTAAACGGTGGAGGGGGCGCCGCACAGGGCTAAGACAATGTTGTGGTGTGCTAAGCGCCCCCTCCCGCATATATATAGGTGGGGGTGGAGGGAGCAGCCAGGAGGCGCCCCCAAGTAGGCCTAATCCTACTTGGGGTCCTCCCCCAAGTGGCGCCCCCCTGCCTTGTATAGGTGCGGGGGAAAGGTAGGGGAGGGTGGCGCCCCCCTTCCTTTCTACCATGAGAGGGAAAGGCAGGAGGGGCTAGCCCTCCCCCCTTTCCTTCCCTAGGGCTGGCCGGCCAGGGAGAGGGGCGCACCAGCCTCCTGTGGGCTGGTCTGTCCCTCCCTTGGCCCATTAAGCCCATAACACCTACCGGGGGTGTTCGGAACCCCTTCCGGTGACCCGATGGCTACCCGGTGCATCCCGAAACCCTTCTGGTGTCCGAATACCATCGTCGTATATATCAATCTTTACCTCTCGACCATTTCGAGACTCCGCGTCATGTCCGTGATCTCATCCGGGACTCCAAACAACATTCGGTCACCAAATCATATAACTCATATAACACTATATCGTCAACGAACGTTAAGCGTGCGGACCCTACGGGTTCGAGAACTATGTAGACATGACCGAGACACCTCTCCGGTCAATAACCAATAGCGGAACCTGGATGCCCATATTGGCTCCTACATATTCTACGAATATCTTTATCGGTCGAACCGTTATGACAACACACGTAATTCCCTTTGTCTATCGGTATGTTACTTGCCCAAGATTCGATCGTCGGTATCTCTATACCTAGTTCAATCTCGTTACCGGCAAGTCTTTTTACTCGTTCCGTAATACATCACCTCGTAACTAACTTCTTAGTCATTTGCTTGCAAGCTTGTGATGTATATTACCAAGAGGGCCCAGAGATACCTCTCCGATACTCGGAGTGACAAATCCTAATCTCGATCTATGCTAACTCAACAAACACCTTCGGAGATACCTGTAAAGCATCTTTATGATCATCCAGTTACGTTGTGACGTTTGATAGCACACAAGGTATTCCTCCGGTATCCGGGAGTTGCATAATCTCATAGTCGAAGGAATATGTATTTGACATGAAGAAGGCAATAGCAATAAACTGAACGATCATTATGCTAAGCTAACGGATGGGTCTGGTCCATCACATCATTCTCCTAATGATGTGATCCCGTTATCAAATGACAACACATGTCTATGGTTAGGAAACCTTAACCATCTTTGATCAACGAGCTAGTCTAGTAGAGGCTCACTAGGTACACGGTATTTGTTTATGTACTCACACATGTATTTAGGTTTCCGATCAATACAATTCTAGTATGAATAATAAACCTTTATCATGAATAAGGAAATATAAAATAACAACTTTATTATTGCCTCTAGGGCATATTTCCTTCAACCATCTACCGAGAAAACTCTGTACTTGAAACCCCAGGCAGCCATCATTGCTCGCCAGATGCTGAAATTCTAACACATGGGCCAGACACCTTTTCTAGGCTAATCACATATGTAATATTTCAGGCCAGGCAACTCGGGCTTTTCCTGGACAGCAACCAAACAAATTCCAAGCTACATCCAGAGATGCTCTAGTTTATGCAAGTGTTCACGAGGACAGGAACCAAACTAGACATGAGAGATGGCTTAAGAGCAACTCTAGCAGAGTAGCCATAAGCATCCAAACTGCATAATTACCACTATATGAAGCACGAACCATGAAAAAGCAGTTCTAGCAGAGTCGTCGTCCACACCTCAGTCGTCATATTTTTGGACTCCCTCCATATGTTGTTTCTCAGCCTCCATATTTGGAAGATGTTGGGGCGTCGTTTGGAGCTTGCTCCAAACCCATTTGCCAGCGCAAGAGGGAAGTTTCATCTTCTTCCTCCATGCACCACATCCAGGATTTGTAATAGTGTGGTTTTGCACTCACCATCGGTGAGGGGGAGACTAGATAGTCAACCAGCCGGGCATTAAATAGTTAGGTCGCTCGCCTGGATTTCCGCAACAGCCCATCGAAAGGACGCCACGCGACATCATCTACAATAGCTTGCTTGTGAGGCCAGTAGGCATGTGAGCATGTTGGGAGGAGGCGAGTGAGCAGCATGGCATTTCTCAATGGAAAACACGCCCATTGATAGTCGATGCCGCCTCCCGCCTGCCCATCCCTCCCTTATCCATTCCTCCCTCTGGCGCCTCTCAATCCCCTTTCGTCCGCCTTCAATCCACCACTTCATTGTCAATGGCTTAGCGGAAGGAACTCCCAATCATCTTTAAATTTAGGGATGTGGAGGAGAAGAAGAAGCCGAGCCTGTTGGGCCCCTTTTTGGACTTGTATGACGTGATGGTGGAGGACGGTCAAAAGAAATACAACGAAAGGGGGACTCGGATGTGAGACTGCTTGCCCGCCCCCTCTCGGCCGGCCTGGGATGAGTGTGTCAAGGCCCTTTTGCGAGGCATCGAGGCCCGCAATACTACTGCCGGATGAGTAGCCTAGGATGAGGCTGCCGAGGCAACTTTTCGGGCCAGTGAGGCCCGCATTGCCGCGTTCTCGGCCAATCCCAACCCGCCCCACTGGAGAATCTTGTCGCCGCCGCTGTAGTCGTGGTTGTTGCCGTGGTCACAATTAGCTTAATTAGTTTAATTAATTATTAGTTCTATGAATATAAGTCACACTACCACTAATTTTCAATGCTATTCATAGGAATGAAATCGATTGAATGTGTTCTATGAATAAAATGTGTTTTTTGAATTTTGGATTATTAAGGAAGAATTTTTAAGCCAATACAAATGGGTCCTACTTACATGGAATTTATGCAGGCTGATTTGTAGGTTAAAAAAAGGAGGTTAAATTCCCGGCCTCTGCATCATCATGATGCACACAACAATTCTTATTAGTTATTAAGCAGAGTATAGAGGAAGACAATCATGGTTGATCCATTACAAAATATGAAATGAACACCTATGACTAACTCGAGTTCTTTCACGGCAACACTGTCAAGAAGGAATAAACAGCCTCATGCCGCCATCACCACACAGGACCAAAGACGGCTAGGACAAGGATTTTCAACCTGGTTGCCGAGACTAACCACCGAAGGCCAGCACAATGGCAAGGAGGCAACGTCTTCAACAAGGTAACGACTCAAGTTCATCACTGTTGAGCCCAATCAATAAACTTGAGAACAGAAAAAACACCTTGGACATGGAGTGATGTTCTAATCATTATTTTTTGCTGTTGAGCCCAATCAATAAAGGTGATAACAGAAAAAACACCTTGGACATGAAATGATATTCCAATCATCATTTTGAAGAAGGGCCTTCTAGTAGTCACGCTAGCCTATACTCCATAGGCCGGAATGGCGCTGGCAAAAGGGTGAGACCGCACCCACACCATGCCTACAGGAATCGGCCAGCGTCATCCGCCGCGGCCCCAACATCCTTTTCGTGAGCTGAGGCCAACTCCAACGCGCGACCATATTCTTTCCGCCCGCATCTGTTTGGGGGTAAACAGACAAAGCAGGCCTTCCAATGGCCGTAAACGGACCGTGGTCTGTTTTCTGTCCGCTTTTGACCCATTCCCGGCCCAAGTTTGAGCCGAGTTTGCGGCCGAACGGACAGCGCGCGGATGGGTTGGACGCGCGCCCTTGTCCTCCCCTGGCCCGCCCGTCAGTGGCACAGGCGGCCACTTTCCCTTCCTTCCCTCCAAAACGCTCCCGCGCCCCGCCCTCCACTCTCCCGCGCCCGCCCTGCACTCTCCCGCGCCCCGGCCTTCCCCCTCCCTCTATCCACCATGGCCGACGATGCGAATCCCGCCGATCCACCACCTGCCGCCCGGCCCGTGGTGAAGAAAAAGAAGCCTATGAAGAAGCCTCGGGCGGAGCTCACGCCAACGAAGGCCGCCAAGCTTGACAGAGAATCGGCCAAGAGGAGGGACCGGCGAGCTGTCGAAAAGGAGAAGAAGGCCGCCGCGGAGTACGCTTCCGAGTGTGCCCTGCGGCGCGCGATGCAGCACCAGGCCGACATCGACGACAAGGAGTCCATCGTCTCCAAGGCGCACACCCTCCTCATGATGGGTATGGCCCGCCCCACGGCGGCCAATCTCTCGGCCGCTACCATGGCCGCGGCCAGCACAGGTTCCTCGGCCCATCGACCTCCGCAGCACCATTCCCCGAGCTCGTCCGTCTCACACGGCACGCCAGAATTTCATGCTCCGCCGCCGCACGGCCATGGGCAGACGTGATTCTCTACGTCGTCGGACTGCGTGGTGGTCAATCCGACCACGCCCGCGTGCGTCATCGACCTCAACATCACACCGGGGTACAGTGGCGCTAGCCATTATGAAGACGGCGCGCAAAGGAAGCAGCCCCGGTCGTTCGAGTCGGCTAACATTGCCGGCGCCCACAAGCTGTTCGGCGATATGCCACTGCCGACACAGACGTCGACGACCCTTACTACTCCTCATTCATGCAGAACGTCATCTTCGAGGGCCATGGTGAGGCGTTCCACGTCGACGGCCAAGAGCAACCTTTTGATGCCGACGCGACCCAAAGCCAGGATGGCCGTGGTACCTATGATGACTCTCAGTTCGGCGGCCATGATGATGATGATGAGGACGACCATGGCAACTCGTGGCACGAAGATGATGACTTGTATTGTGAAGATGAAGAAGAAGAGGTCAACATTTCCGCGGAGCCATTGTGTTTCATCGACGAGTTCACCCAAAAGGCCGAAGCACAAAAGAGGAGGAAGAGCATTCGCACGGGATCATATAGCCAAGCTGAGGACACTTTGATTTGCGAGAGTTGGAAGGAAATCGTCCAAGATCCAATCAAAGGTGCCGAGCAAAAAGGAGTGCTCTTTTGTACAAGAGTTCACAAGAACTTTCATGAGCGAAAAAAGTTTGCCCCTACCAATTCACAAGCACTCGCAGCATCAGTTCAATCCAAAAAAAGCTGGGAATTCATCCAACAAGAATGCAACAAATATTGTGTCGCGCTTGAGAGCGTCAAAGCCCGTCTCGTGAGCGGCCTCGGCCTTGGTGACTTGGTATAAACCCCTCTCTTTTCCATCATGCGTCCATTCACGTTGGCATGCCATTTAAGTTTCATGCATTCTATGTCCTTTCATGTTGGCTGCATGTTTGATTGTGTAGGCATTTCAATCTTTGGAAGCCTTCAAGGCCCGGCACAAAGACAAGCCATTCACTCTCACGCATTGTTGGGTGCTCATCAAAGATTGCCCCAAGTTCAAGGACCAATACAATGCTCGTAGGAAGAAGAGAGGAGAGAAGGCGGCGGCGGCCGAGGCTAATGCTGGAGACGTGCTCAAGAGGCCGAGGGGCAAGACAAGCTCTAAGTCCGACGAGAAGCGTGATGCATCTTCTATAGCTTTGCAAGGAACTTTGGAGGATATGATGAGCCAAAAGGAAATGCGGGAGGAGAGGAAGAGCAAAGGGAAGGAGGAGCAAATGAAGATATACCTAGATTTTCAAACGAAGAAGCTTGACATGGAGGAGGCCGTGAAGAAGAGGAAGCTTGACATCGAGGAGGCCGCTCAACTCAAGAAGCTAGAGATCGAGGCCACCAATGCCGACACAAAAGCCAAGGAGGTGGCACTAGCGATCATGATCGTCGACAAGAACAACATGTCACCGGAGAGGAAGGCTTGGTTCTCATGAACCGGCAGAAGGAGATGTTCGCCCGTGACGGCATGATCTAGGTGAGACCTCAGCCGCGATGGCCACGATGGCGCTCCTTTTTGAAGGCTGGCTCCTGTGCCGGCCGCTGGCTTTGTTGCCAGCGTAAAACATGTCATTTTTAAGGCTGGCTCCTGTGCTTTCCGCTGGCTTTGTTGCCGGCGACAAAACTTGTCCCTTTTGAAGGTTGGCTCGTGTGCCGGCCGCTGGCTTTGTTGTAGGCGTGAAACATGTCCTTTTTGAAGGCTGGCTCCTGTGCTGCACGCTGGCTTTTGTTGTCGGCATGCTGTAGGCCGCTGGCTGTGTTGCCGGCCGGCGTGAACTTGTGCGAACCGCGACCGCGGCTTAAATCTTTGGTTTCTCACTTTTGCATGCACGGGACAAGATGCGGCCGCGTGTTGGACGCCCGGCCACCGCATCCACAAATCTAGGCGGACACGACCCCATTGCCATCCCAAACATCCGAAATCCGAACAAAACGGACGTCGGTTTGGGTCGCACGTTGGAGTTGGCCTGAGACGGACGTCACCGTGCTTGATGGTGATGCTGACCGAAAGCCGCATGTGCACTCTTGCCCCATCAGCAGCAACCACTCTGGTGCCGACACGAGCTTCCATGTGCACACGACGAAGTGCGCCAACGACGGCCCTAGACCGGCGAGGAGCGCCCCACGAAGGAGGCGCCGGAAGCACGCGGACAACAGCCAAACACGGCCTCGTCGCCTGACCGGCGTTAGATATGCCACTTCCAGGGCCGTCTGCAGCTGCCCAAGGCCACAGCCCCAGCGTCCACGGCCTGCACCTTGCACACACCGCCCTACTCTAACCACGGCCGCGCGCTGTCCTGATCCCCATCTATCACATATCGGCCAATTCTACCAGATGACAGGCAAGCACAACGGTCATCATCATCGCCATGGACGCAGTGGTAGAAGACAGGAACGGCGGCTCCGACTTCATAATTATCATCACATCCCTTGCCAATGTAGCCATAGTGACTCATACGTTATAAAGGCCATATAATGGCTCTGAGAGAGTTGCTCTAAGGCCAACTCCAACGCACAACCCCAAATGGTCCGGCCCGGTCCGGTAATCCACGTCCGTTGCCCATGTTTCCATAGTGACTCTGCGAGAGTTGCTCTAAAGGATTGGGAGCTGTTTGGGTTTGGGGAAGCGGCATGATGGCTCTAACTATTTTTTTTCTCTTTTTCCTTTTTTTTGCGGGGTTTTTCCTTTTATTTTTTGACTTAATAGGCTTTGGATCCGCAACCATACAATAATTTGTAGGAAGAGGAACCCACACCGGTTCGAGGTCACCGGAGAAAAAGACTCGCTCCAATGTGACAGCGAGTCCAGTACAATGTACGTGTCGTCATGTTGTGGTGCTGCGGCTACTGACACTGCTGCTGTCTCGCTGCCAGCTGCAGCTGCTGATCCACCATACATTTCGCTTCCAGGACTTGGGCCGGCCGGCCATGCCGATGACACCGAAACAGCTTGATGGCAACGAATTGCACCATGGCAGGCGACGTCTCTGGCTAGTTGTGGCTAAACCATTTTATTTTCAGTCGCATATATATGGTCGATGCACGCCGACCGTACATATGCTTGATATACACGCCGATACTTTTCACACAAGGTTTGTCATCATTTTTGACGTTTGCGATGACGATCATACATATACATCACACTACATGCACAAGTGCCGTGCTAGCTACGAGTATAGAAAGAACTGGTCAATTAATCTAGCTAGCGACCGGAAAGCTAACTAGAAGAAGATTACCCCCACAGGTCGATTCTATTGAAAATTAGGGGTTAACCATGGGTTGTAAGGCTTGTATATTCTTTTATTACAGGGAATATGAGAGAGCTTTATTCATTAAAGGTATCATATATAGTACTCCTACCTAGTAGTTGATCCACACTAACTTAATTATCTTAACATGCAACTATGCCAACTCATCATGACATTAGGCGTGCCCCACTAAATTTAGTTCTCTTAATATGCAACTATGTCAACTTACTATGCCACTTGCATGGGAAAAAACCACCTGCATCATATATGTTACGTATATTAGATAATTTTTCTACAACTATATAATAATCAAATATATTAAATTATATGTGTTTGAGTTTCAATTCTCATGTTGCTAATTAGAATACTAAAGTTTCATACCGTCAAATTTCATAGAAATTACTGCATCCAATTCCCGCTACAACATGCGGGTATCATCTCTAGTTTCTAGAAAAATCGGCCAGAAGACTGTTGCACAGGAAGCTAGGAGTTTCATCGAGCCCACTCTCAGTCATTGACAGTGTACACACGAACTTACCACACAGGTGAGCTAGGAGATTAGTCGATTTGTTTACATGGTGAATACTAAAAGAAGAAAACTGAGGTGCTGGCTCTCCAATTTCATCTAGTAGAGGTGTAACCACCGAGCATGACAGGGCCCCGGCAAGCCACAAATCAACGAGCTACTTGCCATCCGATTCCATCATCACATGTCTGAAGCCTCGCAGCTGTACAAATACCACAGCATAACCGGTGTATGTGAAGATTACAAGTGTCCTTCTTTTCTAGACATTCAAGGCATGGGCAATTTTGACAAGGAACCGCATCTACGGTTTGTATCATACAATTTCGTCCCTGAAAAAAAATACAATTTGATCATCCACCATAACACCCTCCCTAAGTCGAAAATGGGTGTCTTGCGATTACTAAGACTATCCCAAAAAACCCAAGAAGAGTGGAGCTGCTAAGCCCTTGGCAAAAATATGCATGATAAGGTAGAGTGCCGGAGCCTCACCCATGGCCACACGTACATGCTTCATTCTTTGACGGTTAGCCGGACCCTGAGTCATGAATACAGAACTGATGTTATCACAAAACACTATTGTGGCGCTATTTAAATTCTTAGAGTCGGCCCACTGTCTCTTGCATATTAGGCGTAGGTATAGTGTTGGTCTTTTATGGCTTTATTTACTGTTGCAGTTATGTCGGTTTTGTTTTTTACTTTTATCATACTGATGGTATGTTGTTGTGTGCATTCTAACGTTTTTTACTTTTGTCATACTGATGGTATGTTGTTGTGTGCATTCTAACTATGCAGATGTCTGTTGTTGCTCGTTATGCTTTGTATCTGCTTGATGATATATTATGAGTTATTAAAAACGCCCTTTATATATAAAAAAATAGAGTAGCCAATGAACATTCGCAACAACTCTACAGTAAGCCATTGCACTCGAGCGTGAGACATCGTGTTGGCTCTTCGCAGACAGGACACCAAATTGGCAAACACCATGTCCCAATCCGTCAACAACAATCTCACATGACATGGCAAAAATTCAGTCACGCAATGCCCTGTACCCCCCGTATGTAATCAGCAAGTAACAAAAATCTGGCCGAAGCATGCGTGGAAGATCCACAACTCTTGACTTGACTAGTGAGAGTGACAAAAGTGCACATGTTACACGAATGTCTACCGGAGATTGCCTTTGGTAACCGAGCTCACTGGAGGACTATAGATTCAAAATTCAAATTTCATCAAAATTCATATTTTTATATTTCAAAAAATTCTGAAAAAAAGTACATATATACATGAAGGCATAACACACATGTGTGTAAATTTTCAGGGCAAAACACATTGAAATGAGGGCTGTGCAAAAAAGACAAATCTGGGGCTGTTTAACACATGATACTATTCATCCCCTCAGGCCTTGAATTTGTCTTTTTTGTACAGGTCGCATTTCAACGTATTTCATCATGAATTTTTACACACATGTGGGTTACATCCTTACATACACGTATTTTTTTTCAGAATTTTTTGAAACACAAAAGTTTGAATTTGAATTTTTCAAAAATAAAGGCCTCCATAGAGCTCGGCCTCTAAATCGCCATTCTCAATGTCTACGTTCATGAATCAGTGTCTAGCTTCCCTGGACATAGATTATCAAAGTTGTCACCAGTCGCCAGTCAGTCCTCTCTTTTGGCATACGTACATTTTGAGGAGCTGTCACCTGTACTATCTACTAGCTATAGCTTAGCTAGTGTACAAGACTAGGCAGTATTAGAAAACAGGGAACTAGTCCCGGTTCCGGAGGGCCTTTAGATCCGGTTCTGGAATCGGGACAAAAGAGTCGGGACTAAAGCCCAAAACCTTTAGTCCCGATTCGCTTACGAACCGGGACAGAAGGGGCTCCACGTGGCCGCTGCGGGGCGCCCAGGCAGGAGGAAGTCCCGGTTGGTAACTCGCAGGCGTTAGGGTTTTTTTTAAGGGGGAGGGGGGTTTTGGGGTTTTGGAGGGTTAATTTAGGGGTTTCATATTGTGTTAGCTAGCTAATAAAGAGAAGTGACCTCTCTTTCTTCGTGCTTGGTCGACGCTAGCTACTATACATATAGAGAGAACTCGACACGCTAGCTAGTAAGCAAATTAGGAACCATTAATTACACAAGATCGTCATGAACATATACAGAGAGAAGTGACCTCTCTTTCTCCGAGAGATTGGTCGTACAACAAGTTTTCGTATATCTATCCAACGCTACTACATATATACAATATAACATCTCTTACAATCTCTATCATCTAAAATCCATTTCAATTTCCAGATGGTATTCTCCCTTCTCATTTATGACGTGGTCAAGAAAGAATCCCGCCAATTCCTCTTGAATTGCTCGTATGCGATCATGTGGTAGGAGTTCATCCCGCATCTGCCACATCTAATTTAAAGAAGGGGGTCAATACATATATATGAATGAAACTCAACACAAATGATGGTAATAAAATAAAATTATGAATATTATTGTTTACGTACTTCATATTGTCGGTCAGAGTAGCCCCGCTCAGAGGTCGATTAGCGGATGAACTCGCAAACGTAGTATCCACATAAATTATTCCCGCCTTCCTGCCACAAGCACTTTAGGAGAATAGAGTTCAATCAAACTGATAATCAAGCATGATAAATGGTATTGATGAAACTAGAATTAATGGGAGATGCGTGGAACTAGCTAGTACTACTTACTTTCGGGTGTGTAAATCGCAGCTCCCTCGGCAGTCCCGGAACCATTCCGGTGAACTCTTTCCAAACCCTGCCAGACAAAGAAAATAATTATTTGATATCCGGAAATAAACAAAGTTGCCGATATGATATGGTGCTATAATGATCGATTGAACTTACTTCTGGAGCATTGCAGTCATGTCCGCATAAACCTGGGGATCTTTTAGTCTTGAGTCTAAGACAGTTACTACTCCTCGATCAAGCTTAATCTCTAGCAGAATAAAGTGGAAGCTGCGCACGCATGCATAACTCATCAATTACATTACTATAACCTCGAGTAAGCGAAACCGAATATGCACAAGACAGTAACACTCACTTGAAGTTGTAAGGAAAGAGTATTTTCCCTTTGTTTTGATTTCGAAGTAACGATTTTAGCAAGTTGTCCTCAGTATCTTTGTCTCTGTTTTGAACCGACCATTCATTTATGGTATTTGGGTTAATGAACCCAATGTCATAGATTTGTGCTTTTTTGCATTTGATGATCTTCAGTCTGCATAATATAGTGAGGACAATTATATATACATGCAATGAAAGAGCTGAGCTATAGAGACTTAATTACAGAGGTAATACTTACAAACAGTAGCAAGTCATGAGTTGTTTGTCGAGGGCGTCTTGATTGAATAACTAGAATAACTCCACAAATTCAACAGGCATCACCTCAGTTCCAAGGAGGTCGTGCTCCTCTTTAATTCCCAGCATCAAAGTATCCTTCCCAGACTTCCTGCAGGTATCCATGTACCATTTATGCAATCTTCGCATCATCGTTGTTAGAGCAGGATGATCAGGTTTGACGAGAGGCTTCCCGTACTCGTATCTAAAGATATCTACTACCTCTAACATTTCAAATTGTACATCATTGGCCAGGTAATCAGCAGGATTGGTACCGGGCACTAGCCCTGGATGATTAGTGACGATATCGCTAGACACCTTGAGTGGGGGGGGGGCACGATTGCTTTGCCTGTTCGCCGAGCTGGGGAATTGTTTTCCCACTTCTTCGTTTTGCTTCTCTTGCAGCACTACAAGTACTTCCCGACCGCTGCGCTTCCTTATATGTCCTTTCAATAATGCGCTCATAGTTGGATTGCGGCGGAGACGGTGGTGGTCGCTTAAGGGCACGCAGAGTGCGCTTCACTTTCACCTGATCTATTGTTTCCTTCGGAGGTGGAGGTTTCCGTGCAAAATGGGCCTCCACTTCGGCAGCACTGATTTTCGCGTTTTCCTCGTCGGTCCTCTCATATGGTAACTTTTCCAGAGGCTTGAGGCTTGGACCGTATAAAATTTTCCCGCCTCTTGTACTGCTAGCCGCCGGAGCGGCGCCGTCTCTCTTCCGCCGTTGCTGACGCGTCGGAGTCCGCTGACACGCCGGAGGAGGCGGAGGAGGAGGTGGAGTGCTCTGACGCGCCGGAGGAGGCGGAGTGCCCTCACGCGCCGGAGGAGGCGGAGTGCCCTGATCACTCGCCGGAGGAGGAGGAGGAGGAGGCGGAGTGCCCTGACTCGCCGGAGGAGGAGGAGGAGGAGGAGGAGGCGTCCAGTTTGGAAGCTTGATGTACTCCTTCCTCCATAGACAGGTACTCCTTAAAGCATAAACCAGATGATTCTCCCCTTCACCTGTAGGGTAGTTGTGACGACCCGGCTTAATCGTGCATTAATCATACACGCAAATGCACACGATCAAGCCTAAGGACTCGCTTGAAGATATCACAACACAACTCTAAAACATAAATAAAGTCATACAAGCTTTATATTACAAGCCAGGGCCTCGAGGGCTCGAATACATAGCTCGATGGCATACAAGTGTTAGCGGAAGCATCAGATATCTGGATACAGATATTACAGAGAAACAGATAGGCCTTTAGAAAGGCGGGGCAAAAGAAAATACTACGATCGAAAGGCGTAGGCCTCCTGCCTAGGACCCTCCGAATCCTACTCCTGGTCGTCGGTCGGCTCCTCGTAGTAGTACTCGCCTGGAGGGTAGTAGTAGTAACTGTAGTCATCGACGGGGGCAGCTATCTCAGGGGCTCCGTCATCTGGCGGCGACAATTGGATATGGGGAGAAAAAGAAAATAAAGCAAACGTGAGTACTCATCCGAAGTACTCAGCAAGCAAGGATCTACACTACATATGCAACATTTTCAAAGGGTGGTTGTATATGTGGACTAGGCTGCAGAAATGCCAGAATAGAGAGGAAGGCCTAGTCCTATCGAAGACTAGCATCTTCAAGCATCTTCATCGGTCTTGCAGCATTAGAAGAGTGCAGTTAACATAATGTAAAGTAGTAGTAATGTCATCAACCTCTCCCAGAGATCCTTTCTCGACTCCCTGCGAGAAAGCAATCCCAGAGCCATACTATTCATTTCATCTCAAGTCACCAGTTCTAGTTGTACCGATCGGGATACAACTCCGAGTGTCCGTTACCGTAGGACAGGCTATCGATAGATTAGTTCTTCCCTGCAGGGGTGCACCAACATACCCACCACGCTCGATTAACTCCGGCCGGACACACTTTTCTAGGTCATGCCCGGCCTCGGCCAAACGATACGCCGCAACCCGACCGAATACTTAACAGAGAGGTCAGCACGCCGGACTAAACCTATGCCCCCAGGGGTCTTGGGCCATTGCCCCGGGAACTCCTGCATGTTGCGAACGCGGCCGGTGAGCAGACCTAACCCCCCTTATACAAGTGCAGGGCGTTACCAGTCCAACCCAGCGCCCGCCGCTCAGTCGCTGACATCTATTAAGCTTCGGCTGAAGTATACGACGCAGAACGCCCATACTATGCCCACGTGATGGTTAGTGCTATCAGGCCAGAGGCCCCTCGGATCAAATATCCAAACCGTTAGTGTGTTGGTAGTGCGGTAACGAGCAGAGACTCACGAAAGATGTGACCCCGTCGCCCCGTCTCGAGGACTTGCGGCAAGGGCTAAGAATGCCCGGCCACGCCTCGTGTTCAACTCTCGGGCACCATCCAGGTCCACCCGACTCCACATCTCTCGCAATTAAGCTCGCGGGGGTACCCCTCAGGGCCGACCCGACTTTATCCAGAATAAGCAGTATCAACAGTAATGTAAAGGCATCCGTGTGGCTACCATATCAAGAAGGAATCCGAGGCATCACCCTTGTTGGATTCCCACCTGACGTAATCATCAAGGTGAACGAAGGAGGAATCACCCTCGAGGTCCACACTTGAGCAGTTGCTCGACGATGCCATTATCGGGGGTGGTGTAGGAGGAATCACCCTCGCTGACCACGACCGAGTAACTAACCTACAAGGTTATCATCAGAAGTGCTGATGAGGTATCACCCTCGGCACTCGATAGTAACCCAGTAGTGTCGAACATCTAAGGGGGAGTGATATGCGGTGCCAGGGCCTGGTCTTCGATCCTGTTGATCGGGTCTTCTGATGATCCAGCGGGGCAGTCGAGATAAAGTGGGGTCTCTTCTTGGTCTCTACCCAACCTATGCTAAACAGTTTAGGATAATCAGGTAGGTAACAATAACAGGTTACAATAAACAGGCCATGCAGCAGAAATAGGATAACAGCAGCAGCAGTAACTTCTAATGCAAGCATAAGAGGAAAGAGAGTGGGCGATATCGGAATGCTCAAAAGGGGGGTGCTTGCCTGGAAGCTCGGCGGCAAGGGTCTGATCGTCAGGAGCGTAGTCGACCTCCGGAGCTACGTCAGTCTCGGGAGCTACGTCGACGTCGGGCTCTATCGAGAGAGAAGAGGGGGAAGAAACATATAAATGCACAGCAAACAATGCAATACAGGGCATGTCATGCTAAGATGCAGTGCAGGGTTGCCTAAAGATGCACCTAAGTCATTTTAGTTATTTTAGGATTAACGCAGGATTTATTATCCGGTGATTATGCATTATTCATATACCGGATACGGTTGGAAAGTTATGGGTTCTCCTACGTAGGGGGTTCCGGCATCGAAACAGACGACACGATCAGATTCGTCTCATCGTTCTGAGAAACTTTCATGTACAAAGTTTTTCAATCTGAGCTACGGTTTATTTATTATGATTTTTCAAAGTTTTAAACAATATTCTGAATTTAGTTAATCTGACAGAAATACTAAATTGCATTATGATGTCAGCATGATGTCACTACTGCATCAGCGAGTCAAACTGTCTGGTCCAGGTCAAACCTGACCTGCGGGACCCACCTGTCATAGACAGAGGGTTAACTAATTAACTAACAGGGTTATTTAACTAGGTGGGGCCCTATGTTAGTGTCAGTACTAATTAACAGCATCTTAATTAATCACAATTAGTTGCTAATTAAGTGTCTGACGTGGGGGACCCACTGGTCAGCGTCAACGGTAAACAGTGCCCCACGTTGACCAGAGTCAACGTGGTCAAACAGGCGATGGGGCCCACTGGCAGTGTCTCAGGGTGGACCCCACGACTTGCCACGTCGGAGGGGCCGCCGGAATCGCGCCAGCGAGCGCTCCGTGGCGGCTGGCCCGCTGGAGAGGCTCGGATTTTCGCCACAGCACACCAAATCGCGTGATTCCACTTGCGTTCAGAAGCTGGCGTTCGCGCGCGTCGTGTGATGCTAAAGGTTTCATCGGAGGTGACCTAAATTGGCGGCGGCGTCGACCACGGCGGACGCCGGAGTTCGGGTGCTGGCGGCTATGGCGACATGGGGCAATTCAAGCGTTGCGGAGAGCGGCGTTAGGCGCCTAAGAGCTCCAGGAGCTCGAATACGAGCTCGGACGCGAGCTCGGCCGATTGTGGCCATGACAACGAAACGGCAGGGGGCGGCCGGAGTACGACAATGGCGCGCGGCAGTGCTAGCTAACTACGGGCAGTGAGCGAGCTGCACAGGAGAAGGGGAAGTGCTCACCGAGCGGCACAAGTAGGCCCGTGAGAGATTTAGGAGCTGCCGTGCAGGGGATCGACGCCGGCAAGCTCCTGTGTTCCGAGATGGGGATCGGCCGACTCCGGGCGTTGCAGCGGCCTGCAGCTGGCTCGCGTGGTCAAGGAGGAAGAAGCAGGCGCCGGTGAATCTTCTGGACTCACGGAGAGGCTCAAGGGCACCGGTGGCCGCGAGGCTGGCGGAGTAGCAGCGGCGAGCGCGCTCGGACAGAGAGGATCAGCGAGGCGGGCGCGTTCGAGGGAAAGAGAGGAGGGGGAAAGAAGTGGCGAGGGAGGCCAGGGGGAATGGACGAAGCTGCGTTCTTATCCCCTCGCGTCGGTGGCATCGGTGGGGTGCCGTGGTGTCGCCGAACGACCAGAGCAGCGCCGGCGCGTCCACAGGCGAGGCGACACGGCGATGGAGAGAGAGGGGAGGAGGGAGAAAAGGCAATGATGGGCTGGGCCTCCAGGCACTGTGCACTTAGGCCTGTGCACAGTGGCCTTTCCTATTTTTCTTTTTCTGCTTCTGCTTTTTTCAGAGTTGGTTTTGAAATATTTTGAGCATTCGAATGGATTAGCAAAAATGTGAAACTTGCTCACATAATATCTTGCAATATCAAGCACTGCCACAAAAAGTTTGGGCCTTTTTGGATGCCATTTGAAATTATTCAAAAATGAATAGGGCATTTAAATGCTGTTTTGGCTCTGATTTAAATGCTTAGACCCTTCTGTGGTTGATAGTGATGTTGTGTTCCTTAACAACAATTAGTTTTAGATTATTTGCTATAATGTGAACATTTTTCCCACAAGTTTTGAGCAACTTCATATTTCACTTTTGAATTTGAATTGATTTTCATAACAGAATTTGAATTGTTTTAGTTAACCACTATGACTAGGCACTGCAAATGGAGATGACTTGGCATTATTAGCAGATGATCACAGTGGCTATTACACAGGGGTGTTACAAATTCTCCTCCTCTAAAAGAAATTCTCGTCCTGAGAATTTAGGAGGTAGAAGGAAAGAGGTCGGGGTATTCTTCCCGAAGATGATCCTCGCGTTCCCAAGTGGCTTCATCTTCTGTGTGATTCGACCACTGCACTTTCAGGAACTTGGTCGTCTTCTGACAAGTTTGACATTCAGCTTCGTCGAGGATGCGGATGGGATGCTCCTTATAAGAAAGATCATCTTGCAATTCGAGCATTTCATGATCCACTGCTCGGTGCGGAGATTCCTTGAAGCATTTACGAAGTTGCGATACATGAAAGACATCGTGGATATGAGAGAATTGCGGCGGCAACTCCAATTTATTAGCCACCTGTCCACGTCTGGCAACGATGCGAAAAGGACCAATATAGCGAGGAGCTAGCTTGCCCTTGATTCTGAATCAACGAGTGCCCTTCATAGGAGTGACATGGAGATAAGCTTGATCACCTGGTTGATAAGTCAGACCCCAATGTTTGCGATCATAGTTGCTCTTCTGACGGTCCTGAGCCACCTTGAGATTTTCTCGGACAATTCTGACTTGTTCTTCGGCGTGTTGAATAATGTCCGGTCCAACGAGAGGTCGTTCCCCAGTTTCTGACCAATTCAGAGGGGTTGGACATTTACATCCGTATAGCACTTCGAAGGGGGCCATTTTCAAGCTGGCTTGATAGCTGTTATTATAAGATAATTCGGCAAATGGGAGGGATTCTTCCCACTTCTTACCGAACGATATAACACAAGCCCGAAGCATATCTTCAAGCACTTGATTAACTTGCTCAACTTGGCCTTGGGATTGAGGATGATATGTTGAACTCCAGGTAATGTGAGTTCCCATAGCTTCTTGGAAACTTTCCCAGAATTTGGAAGTGAAAAGACCGCCACGGTCCGAACTGATCTCCTTCGGAATACCGTGGAGTGAAATAATTCTAGAGATGTAAAGTTTTGCTAACTGACTAGCAGTGATAGTCTCCTTGACAGGTAGAAAGTGTGCAACTTTAGAGAGTTGGTCGACGAAGACAAGAATAGCATCGTGACCCTTCTGAGACTTGGGAAGACCAGTAATAAAATCCATTTGAACCTTATCCCATTTCCACAAAGGAATAGGAAGTGGTTGAAGAATTCCAGCGGGCTTCTGATGTTCTGCTTTCACGCGACGACATACGTCACATTCAGCAACATATCAAGCAATGTCCTGCTTCATTCTAGACCACCAGTACCTCTGACGAAGATTGCGATACATCTTGGTGCTACCTGGATGGATAGACAGCGGTGTATCATGCGCCTCCTTCATGACCTTGTCAGCCATAAGCTCGAAATGAGGAACGACAATTCTATCTCTGAAATACAAGGTTCCATCTTCAGCAACCGAGAAATCCCTGTACTTATCGAGGTGAAGTTCTTTCTTCATCAGATCTACTTCGGCATCTTTGGCTTGCGCAACCTTTACAGCCTTTTCAAGATCTGGCTATACCACAAGGTTATTAAGAGAACCCTGCGGAATGATACAGACGTTCAACTTGCGCAATTCTTCATAAAGCTGGGGTTGAGCTTGCTTAACCATGAGGTTGTTGCAATAGGACTTGCGGCTCAAGGCATCAGCCATCACATTCGCCTTGCCAGGGGTATAATAAATACCACAGTCATAGTCCGTATTTGTTTCCAACCATCGTTGTTGACGGAGATTAAGATCCGGTTGGGTGAACAAATACTTCAGACTCTGGTGATCGGTATAAATCTCACACCGGTTGCCAAGAAGGTAATGTCGCCACTGCTTCAAAGCATAGATCACAACAGCGAGTTCGAGATCATGCACTGGATAGTTTTCTTCATGTGGACGCAATTGTCGCGAGGCATATGCAATTACCTTCCATTCTTGCATTAGGACACAGCCTAATCCTTGACAAGAAGCGTCACAATATATCACAAAGTCCTTGCGAGAATCGGGAGGAGCAAGCACTGGAGCAGAAGTAAGCTTGTCCTTGAGGGTCTAGAAACTCTCCTGACATTTGTCTGTCCACTCAAACTTAACGCCTTTGTGGAGCAGATTAGTCAGGGGCTTGGCAATCTTGGAAAAGTTCTCGACGAATCGGTGGCAATAACTAGCAAGGCCGAGAAAACTTCGGACTTGCTTGGCATTCTTCGGAAGAGTCCAGTCAAGAATAGCCTGAACGCGCTCCGAGTTAATGGCAATACCATCCTTGGATATCACATGTCCAAGGTAGGTCACTTCAGAAAGCCAGAATTCGCATTTGGAGTACTTGGCATACAACTTGTGTTCTCGAAGCCTCTCCAGAACAAGGCGAAGATGTTCGGCATGTTCTTCCTTATTCTTCGAATATACCAGAATATCATCCAGATATACCACGACGAACTTGTTGAGGTAATCCATGAATATGTAATTCATCAGGCGGGAGAACGTAGCTGGAGCATTCGTTAGGCCAAATGACATGACGGTGTATTCATAGGAGCCATAACGAGTAACGAAGGTGGCCTTCGGAATATCCTCTTCACGGACACGGATCTGGTGATAACCCAACCTCAAGTCGAGTTTAGAGAACACCGAAGATCCAGCAAGTTGAGTGTATAAATCATTGATCCGGGGAAGTGGATATTTATTCTTAATGGTTGCCTGGTTGATAGGACGATAATCTTGGACCAACCTATTCGTACCATCTTTCTTCTTGAGAAAGAGAGACGGTGCTCCCCAGGCAGAGGAACTAGGACGGATGAAGCCCTGCTTAAGTGATTTATCGATTTCTTCCTTAAGCTCGAGAAGGTGGTACAGAGGCATCTTGTAAGGACGCTTCGCAATAGGAGTGGTGCCAGGCTTCAAATCGATAACAAACTCGGCAGCTTTAGCAGGGGGTATTCCTGGAAGTTCTTCTAGAAAAACATCCTGGTAGTCACAAACAACCGGAATGTTTTCGATCCCCTCAAGCGGAGAAGCGTTTAATGCATTCAAGGCATAAATCTGAGCCTCGGCGTTCTGAGTGATATGAGCTCGGTAATTCACTAACTCATTTGATGGATGTAGGAGGTGAACAACCTTAGTGGCACAATTGATTGAGGCATAGTGGGCCTTCAACCAATCCATTCCCAATATAAGGTCAATGCAAGGTGACTTGAGGAATATGGGAAATGCTTGAAACTTCAACCCTTCTATTTCAATAGTGACTTCGGGACTGAATAGGGAAGCTTAGCACTGGCCCGCAGGAGTATTTACCACTAACGGATGGTGCAACTTATCATATTTAATGCCATGCATGAATGCGAATTCTTCCGACATGAATGAATGCGATGCTCCTGAATCAAATAAAACCGAAGCTGGTACTGAATTAACAGGAAGTGTACCCATCACAATAGATGGTTGTTGTGGGTCTTCACTCATGTTGACATGAAAGGCCTGCCCACGACCATAAGAAGGTCTGGCATTGTTGTTACGCTGCTGAGGAATTCCACGGCCATTACCACGGCCAACAGAAGGAAGAGCTAGCTGATTCTGAGAACAATCTCTGGCACGGTGACCTGGCTGGCCACACTTGAAGCAGAGTCCACTGTCTGGACGTGGTGCGGGAGCTCGAGGTGGTGGAGCTCGAAGAGGCTGCCTCGGTGGTGGAGGAGGCAGATGAGGTGCAGCATAAGCAAGTCTATACACTGGAGCTGTTGGACGGTACATGCTTTGTGGAATCCAGATGCGGTGCTTCTGGGAAGACAAGCCCGAAGATGAGCCCGCTTCACGAGTGCGTCTGGTCGCTTCCTTGTGCTTCTTCAGACCAGTCTCGACCATGATAGCCTTATTCACCAAGGTGGCGAAGTCAGGAAAGTCTTGGATGAGCAGGGCTAGCTGAATGTCATGGTGTAGCCCTTCACGGAACTTCTCCTGCCTATGAGCATCAGTGGGTATGTCTTCTTCAGCATAGTGAGACAAGTCAAGGAACTCTCGCTGATAGACTTCTACAGTCTTGTTGCCTTGAACAATGTTGCGGAACTCAGCCTTCTTGCGTGCTATAACTGCTTGAGGAATATAGCGGGCGCAAAAAGCAGTCTTGAACTCCACCCAGGTAACGACAGTCCCAGGAGGTAGGGTCTGTCTGTGGGTGGCCCACCATTGTGCTGCGGGTCCCTTCAGGAAGTAGGTCGCAAAGGTAACATAGTTGAGAGGAAGGACATCAGCTGACTCCATCTCATAGAAGATGTCACGCAACCAGTCATCGACGTCCAGCGGATTAACTGCGTTGCGGAATGTCACTGGGTTGAGGCGGACAAACTCTGGCAGCGTTATTGAAGCTGGCTGCTGGTTGGCATTGGGTCGGGGGAACTGATCGATCACCCCTTGCATGAACTGACGGTTCAATTCAAACTATTGCATCATCGCAGCCATATAATCAGGCGGTGGTGGCGGTGGTGGATTGTTATCACCCATCCTGCTAAATTTGATAGGGGTAGTTTAGCAGAAGCCAATGCGAGTGTTTAGCAACAAGCATGATGTAACGCGATGGAATTTAAGTAGTTCAACAGATACTTAATAGTAGTCATTTAAGACATACAGATCCATACAGAGTCGGTTACATTCGGACAGCATAACGGTGCAAATTCAAAAGCTAGACATGCTAGGCGGCACACAGGCACGCGTTAAGGAAGTACACAACGAGACATAGCAAAGGCTACATCAACTTCGAAGAAAACCACTGAAACGGGGTAGCTGCAAGCGCGGACGACGGATGTTTGTCACGGAAGGATCCTGTGCTCCATGTGCACTCTGATGCAGAACCCGGTCTTGAGCTGAAAGAAGAGGTCCATGTGCAGGCGTGTGACCTCCCACAGCAGGCCAATCAATCCCTGATGGCATCTCGGTCCTGCGCGGGTAAAGGGTATGCTCCGGATGTATCCCTGCACGAACAGCTGGTAGCAACTGCGTCATAGCCTCGTAGAGTCGTGCTTGAGTGGCAAACAACTCGACGGCAAGAGCCCGAACAGTGCGATCCAGAGCCTGAGTACACTGAATCAGAACTCGCGGATCGTAGCGTCGGGGCTCGTACGGGGCACAGATAGCTGTGTAGTATCCAGTAGCATCTCTAGCAGAGGCATACGGAATGTATCAAAACTCAGAAGCATCCAAGCTAGCGCTGAGCTCTCCTCGGAGACGTGCGACAGTAGATTAGGCGGCATCATGGACTGCCATCTCTATCGTCACGCCGATACCGTGGAAAAGGTACAGCTCAGTGTCGGAGTCATCCTGCTGATCATAGATGCGAACATCAGCATAGTACTGCTCCTGGTTGAACTCGCGGTAAACCTCGTAGACCATGTACTCGGGGTACCAGCGGTAACCCAGTCTGGTCAGGAGGGCGATCAGCATAGCTGGAAAACCAGGGGCATCTCGAGCCCAAGTGCGAAGCACAAGTTGCATCGTAGGACGTGGTGGAAACAGACGATTCATTTGAAATAAAGGAAATTCAGGATTGTCATTTGATGGCGAGAAGTATAAGAAATCTCGGAGAGAAAGGTTAAACAAAACAATGGAAAGGAAAATGATTATCAGACTAATCAGATCAATGACAGGGAAATCGCACAGATATCCAGCTCTCCGGGTGGACGGAATTTACGAGATCCTAAGTGTTGGTGTTAGTAAATTTATTTAACCCGAATAGAATAGAGATCAGAGTCCCAGAGTAAAGACGAGGAATAAAAGATCCTAATACCACCCAGTTGGCGACGTGGGCCCGTAAGCCACACAGCCAAGTTAGTAAAACAGTTTTTGGTTTCTAGACTCAACTTCGGCCAAGGAAGTGGAAAGGGGGATTCCTAGAGGCAGTCGGCTCTGATACCAACCTGTGACGACACCGGCTTAATCATGCACTAATCATACACGCAAATGCACACGATCAAGCCTAAGGACTCACTTGAAGATATCACAACACAACTCTAAAACATAAATAAATTCATACAAGCTTTATATTACAAGCCAAGGCCTCGAGGGCTCGAATACATAGCTCGATGGCATACAAGTGTCAGCGAAAGCATCAGATATCTGGGTACAGATATTACAGAGAAACAGATAGGCCTTTAGAAAGACGGGGCAAAAGAAAATACTATGATCGAAAGGCGTAGGCCTCCTGCCTAGGACCCTCCGAATCCTACTCCTGGTCGTCGGTCGGCTCCTCGTAGTAGTACTCGCCTGGAGGGTAGTAGTAGTAACCATAGTCATCGACGGGGGCAGCTATCTCAGGGGCTCCGTCATCTGGCGGCGACAATTGGATATGGGGAGAAAAAGAAAATAAAGCAAACGTGAGTACTCATCCAAAGTACTCAGCAAGCAAGGATCTACACTACATATGCAACATTTTCAAAGGGTGGTTGTATATGTGGACTGGGCTGCAGAAATGCCAGAATAGAGAGGAAGGCCTAGTCCTATCGAAGACTAGCATCTTCAAGCATCTTCATCGGTCTTGCAGCATTAGAAGAGTGCAATTAACATAATGTAAAGTAGTAGTAATGTCATCAACCTCTCCCAGAGATCCTTTCTCGACTCCGTGCGAGAAAGCAATCCCAGAGCCATACTATGCATTTCATCTCAAGTCACCAGTTCTAGTTGTACCGATCGGGATACAACTCCGAGTGTCCGTTACCGTAGGACAGGCTATCGATAGATTAGTTCTTCCCTGCAGGGGTGCACCAACTTACCCACCACGCTCGATTAACTCCGGCTGGACACACTTTTCTGGGTCATGCCCGGCCTCACCCAAACGATACGCCGCAACACGACCGAATACTTAACAGAGAGGTCAGCACGCCAGACTAAACCTATGCCCCCAGGGGTCTTGGGCCATCGCCCCGGGAACTCTTGCACGTTGCGAACGCGGCCGGTGAGCAGACCTAGCCCCCATTATACAAGTGCAGGGCGTTACCAGTCCAACCCAGCGCGCGCCGCTCAGTCGCTGATGTCTATTAAGCTTCGGCTGAAGTATACGACGCAGAACGCCCATACTATGCCCACGTGATGGTTACTGCTATCAGGCCAGAGGCCCCTCGGATCAAATATCCAAACCGTTAGTGTGTTGGTAGTGCGGTAACGAGCAGAGACTCACGAAAGATGTGACCCCGTCGCCCCGTCTCGAGGACTTGCGGCAGGGGCTAAGAATACCCGGCCACGCCTCGTGTTCAACTCTCGGGCACCATCCAGGTCCACCCGACTCGACATCTCTCGCAATTAAGCTCGCGCGGGTACCCCTCAGGGCCGACCCGACTTTATCCAGAATAAGCAGTATCAACAGTAATGTAAAGGCATCCGTGTGGCTACCATATCAAGAAGGAATCCGAGGCATCACCCTCGTTGGATTCCCACTTGACGTAATCATCAAGGTGAACGAAGGAGGAATCACCCTCGAGGTCCACACTTGAGCAGTTGCTCGATGATGTCGTTATCGGGGGTGGTGTAGGAGGAATCACCCTCGCTGACCACGACCGAGTAGCTAACCTACAAGGTTATCATCAGAAGTGCTGACGAGGTATCACCCTCGGCACTCGATAGTAACCCAGTAGTGTCGAACATCTAAGGGGGAGTGATATGCGGTGCCGGGGCCTGGTCTTCGATTCTGTTGATCGGGTCTTCTGATGATCCAACGGGGCAGTCGAGATAAAGTGGGGTCTCTTCTTGGTCTCTACCCAACCTATGCTAAACAGTTTAGGATAATCAGGTAGGTAACAATAACAGGTTACAATAAACAGGCCATGCAGCGGAAATAGGATAACAGCAGCAGTAGTAACTTCTAATGCAAGCATAAGAGGATAGAGAGTGGGCGATAACGGAATGCTCAAAAGGGGGGTGCTTGCCTGGAAGCTCGGCAGCAAGGGTCTGATCGTCAGGAGCGTAGTCGACCTCCGGAGCTACATCAGTCTCGGGAGCTACGTCGATGTCGGGGTCTATCGAGAGAGAAGAGGGGGAAGAAACATATAAATGCACAACAAACAATGCAATACAGGGCATGTCATGCTAAGATGCAGTGCAGGGTTGCCTAAAGATGCACCTAAGTCATTTTAGTTATTTTAGGATTAACGCGGGATTTATTATCCGGTGATTATGCATTATTCATATACCTGATACGGTTGTAAAGTTATGGGTTCTCCTATGTAGGGGGTTCCGACATCGAAACAAACGACACGATCAGATTCGTCTCGTCGTTCTGAGCAACTTTCATGTACAAAGTTTTTCGATCTGAGCTACGGTTTATTTATTATGATTTTTCAAAGTTTTAAACAATATTCTGAATTTAGTTAATCTGACAGAAATACTAAATTGCATTATGATGTCAGCATGATGTCACTACTACGTCAGCGAGTCAAACTATCTGGTCCAGGTCAAACCTGACCTGCGGGACCCACCTGTCATAGACAGAGGGTTAACTAATTAACTAACAGGGTTATTTAACTAGGTGGGGCCCTATGTCAGTGTCAGTAGTAATTAACAGTGTCTTAATTAATCACAATTAGTTGCTAATTAAGTGTCTGACGTGGGGGACCCACTGGTCAGCGTCAGTGGTTTACATTGCCCCATGTTGACCAGAGTCAACATGGTCAAACAGGCGATGGGGCCCACTGGCAGTCTCTTAGGGTGGACCCCACGACTTGCCACGTCGGAGGGGCTGCCGGAATCGTGTCGGCGAGCGCTCCGCGGCGGTTGGCCCGCCGGAGAGGCTCGGATTTTTGCCACAGCACACCAAATCGCGTGATTCCACTTGCGTTCGGAAGCTGGCGTTCGGGCGCGTCGTGTGATGCTAAAGGTTTCGTCGGAGGTGACCTAAATTGGCGGCGGCGTCGACCGCGGCGGACGCCGGAGTTCGGGTGCTGGCGGCTACGGCGACATGGGGCAATTCAAGCGTTGCGGGGAGCGGCGTTAGGCGCCTACGAGCTCAGACGCGAGCTCGGTCGATTGTGGCCATGACAACGAAACAGCAGGCGGCGGCCGGAGTACGGCAATGGCGCGCGGCAGTGCTAGCTAGCTACGGGCAGTGAGCGAGCAGCACAGGAGAAGGGGAAGTGCTCACCGAGCTGCACAAGTAGGCCCGTGGGAGATTTAGGAGCTGCCGTGCAGGGGCTCGACGCCGGCGAGCTCCTGTGTTCCGAGATGGGGTCGGCCGACTTCGGGCATTGCAGTGGCCTGCAGCTGGCTCGCGTGGTCGAGGAGGAAGAAGCAGGCGCCGGCGAATCTTCTGGACTCCATGGAGAGGCTCAAGGGCGCCGGTGGCCGCGAGGATGACGGAGCAGCAGCGACGAGCGCGCTCGGACAGAGAGGATCAGCGAGGCGGGCGCGTTCGAGGGAAAGAGGGGAGGGGGAAAGAAGTGGCGAGGGAGGCTAGGGGAATGGACGAAGCTGCGTTCTTATCCCCTCACGTCGGTGGCGTCGGTGGGGTGCCGCGGTGTCGCCGAACGACCGGAGCAGCGCCGGCGCGTCCACAGGCAAGGCGACACGGCGATGGAGAGAGAGGGGAGGAGGGAGAAAAGGCCGTGGTGGGCTGGGCCTCCAGGCACTATGCACTTAGGCCAGTGCACAGTGGCCTTTCCTATTTTTCTTTTTCTGCTTCTGCTTTTTTTTACAGAGTTGGTTTTGAAATATTTTGAGCATTCAAATGGATTAGCAAAAATGTGAAACTTGCTCACATAATATCTTGCAATATCCAGCACTGCCACAAAAAGTTTGGGCCTTTTTGGATGCCATTTGAAATTATTCAAAAATGAATAGGGCATTTAAATGCTGTTTTGGCTCTGATTTAAATGCTTAGACCCTTCTGTGGTTGATGGTGATGTTGTGTTCCTTAACAACAATTAGTTTTAGATTATTTGCTGTAATGTGAACATTTTTCCCACAAGTTTTGAGTAAATTCATATTTCACTTTTGAATTTGAATTGATTTTCATAACAGAATTTGAATTGTTTTAGTTAACCACTATGACTAGGCACTGCAAATGGAGATGACTTGGCATTATTAGCAGACGATCACAGTGGCTATTACACAGGGGTGTTACAGTAGTCAAGCTCCAGCTCCTCAAATCCCTCCATTATTTCATCCACCGTCACAACAGCATAGCCATGTGGAATCGGACGGCAATGGAAAGTTCCCTCAGCTTGAGGAGGTGCAACAGAGCCGACCGCCGCCTTCAAAGTCAGGTTCTGCCATTTCGTCATTAGCTCGCAATGTTGAGCCTCCGTGATAGTATCCACGGGGTAGCGAGGAGCCGTGAAATCAGGCTGAACGAGCTCCGTGGAAGCCACGCTGCTTCTCCGCTGAGATGGTGGGGTAGCTTCTGGGGCAGCGTCAAAGCAAGGATCTTCGTGCCGCTGAGATGGTTGGCCGGTAGCTGCAAGTTCCTCTAGCTTTGCTATTCTTGCATTGAGCTTCTGCATTTCACTCACTTCCGCTTTCCTCTTTCTCTCTCGGCTTCTGTAACCACCGCTGCCGGGAAACCCAACCACCCACGGAACGGAGCCTGGTGTGCCTCGTGTTCGTCCAGGGTGCTCAGGATTCCCGAGGGCCTCTGTCAGCTCGTCCTTCTCTCTGTCGGGAATGAACGTCCCTTCCTGTGCTGCCCTGATATATTCCTGAAGCTTCTTCATGGGTATTGCAAGTTGCTCATCCGTCCAACGACACTCCCCTGTTTCTGGGTCCAAAATTCCCCCAACCCCGAAGAATCAAGTCCTTGAACAATCTGGCCAGTTCAATGTCGCTGGTTGGACCCCTTTAGCAAGCAGGTCTTGCTCAGCTTTGTCCCACAACGGCCGGGCTTTGTAGTAGCCACCTGACCCCGTGTGATGGTGATACTTCTTCTTTGCAACATTTTTCTTGTTTGTCTCTGACCTTTTCTTACCCTTATCCGATTTCTTGTAGGCCACAAATGCGGGCCAGTGATCTCTTATCTTCTCATATCGGCCGGTGAATTCTGGAGTCTTCCCTTTGTCGACAAACTTTGTGTTCAACTCTTTCTTCCAGTTCCTGAATAGATCTGCCATCTTCTTAAGAGCAAACGCCTTGACCTTTGGCTCTATAACTGGCTTATTCGGATCCTCCTCTGGCGGTAGGCTGAAATTTGCCATCAGCGAGGTCCAAAGATCACCTTTCAGTCTATCCTGGACATAAGAAACTTCACGGTCGTCCTTACTCTTATTCCATTGCTGGACGCTGATCGGGACGCTGTCCCTAACAATAGCTCCACACTGATGTACAAATGCGTCCTTGGTTCGCTTGGGAGCAATCAGTTGGCCACCGATCCGGAGGGCTATAAAAGAAGAAAGAAGCGTTAATATATGTATATACCAAAACAATTAATGCATCAAGTCAGCATAGGCTTAATTAATATATATACCACGTCGGACTTTGCAACAGCTCCCTCCTCTGTTCTGTCACCGGAGCCGTCATCATGGTCTTCTTCCTCCGTCATTCGGTCACCGGAGCCGTCATGATCTCCTTCCTCCTCCATTTTTGGATTACCGGAGCCGTCATCCTCTCCTTCCTAACCATCGGTGTCGTTGAGAAACGACAAGGGATCACCTCCGTCGCGGATTATATCCCCCAACAACTCTTCTTGTTCTAAGTCTCTGTCCATAGTTTCTGCAAATATTACAACATGGCAATATACAAACATGAGAGATGGATATATTAGTGGCAAACATAGACCTAGCTAATCACAACAAGGAATCATATGCATATATGAGCAATGGATTAGTTGCGGACCGCCTCTCTCATGCATGTCCGACGTCCCCCCCTCATGTCGAAGTTATCGGGTAGGGGCGGGAGGGGGTAGGAGATCGACAACACTCTTTCTTCTAGGGTTGGGTTGCCTCGAGAGTTGGTCGGGCGAGCGGACCGGGAGTAAATTAGTAACTTTGAACTTCGTAAATTTGGGTGGCCTCGAGAGTTGGTCGGGCGAGAGGGGATTGATCGACGTCCCCCCCTCATGTCGAAGTTATCGGGGATACGTTTCGAGAGAAAATACAACACTTGATATGTTTCGAATATATGAACATTTTAACTTAGTAAGTTATCGGGGAGGTGGCTCGGCGTCGCGGCAGGGACGGCATCGGGGGCGGCGACGAGGAGCTACATCCATGGATCATATATAAAAACTTTGTCTGAACAAAAAACTTCCTATGAACATCATTGCTCATATATCAATGCATACATCCATGGATCATCATTGCTCATATATCCATGGTCATATATAAAAACTTTCTATGAACAAAAAAAAGTTCTATGAACAAAAAAAAGTTCTACGAACAAAAGACTTTGTATTAACATCATTGCTCATATATCAATGCATACATATCCATATCCATCAAAAAGTTCTATGAAAAAAGTTCATATTCTACAATATCACCAAAAATTATATGAAAAAAAAACATCATAAACAGAAATTTGCATATGAACATACATACATAAATAGAAATTTGCATATGAACATACATACATACATAAAATTTGCATATGAACAAAAAAACATCATAAACAGAGCGTGCGGCGGCGGCGGCAAGCAGAGCACGCAGTAGAGGAGCTCACTGGAGGGCCGGCCGGCGACGAGGGGAGCGCACGGGGGAGGCGTCGGGGCAGGGGCGCGGCGACGGCGACCTCGGGGCGGCTCGGGGAGGCGACGGCGACGTCGGGGCAGGGGCGCGGCGATGGCGACGTCGGGGCAGGGGCGCGGCGACGGCGTCGGGGCAGGGGCGCGGCAACAGCGATGTTGGGGCAGGGCTCGGGGAGGCGATGGCGACGGCGTCGGGGCAGGGCACGGCGAGGGGAGCGGGGGACGGCGTCGATGAGCTCGGCGTCGTCGGGGCAATTGGTAGATGAAAACTGAAAATTTCTAAGTGTTTACTTATATACACTTTGGAGGACCTTCATACTGCTTTGGAGGCATGCCGTCTTTTTCGTGCACACGTTGCTAGTCCTCCCGTGTCTCCGGTGTATCTTTTGTCTTCCCATACACGCCCAAGAAGCCTAGCAAGTTCACGCAAAGATTCTTCGTCACGTGCATCACGTCGATTGAAGAGCGGACCTCTAAGTCTTTCCAATAGGGTAGGTCCCAAAATATAGATTTCTTCTTCCACATGGGTGCGCGTCCCTCAGCGTCATTCGGAACAGATAGTCCGTCGGGACACTTTCCAAAGATTACTTGTAAATCATTGACCATAGCAAGTATGCGATCACCAGTACTGACGGCCGGCTTCTTCCGGTGATCTGCCTCGCCTTTGAAATGCTTGCCTTTCTTTCGACATTGATGGTTGGTCGGAAGAAATTGACGATGCCCCAGGTACACATTCTTCCTACATTTGTCCAAATATATACTTTCGGTGTCATCTAAACAGTGCGTGCATGCGTGGTATCCCTTGTTTGTCTGTCCTGAAAGGTTACTGAGAGCAGGCCAATCATTGATGGTTACAAACAGCAACGCATGTAGGTCAAATTCCTGCTGGTCGTGCTCATCCCACACACGTACACCTTTTCCATTCCACAACTGTAAAAGTTCTTCAACTAATGGTCTTAGGTACACATCAATGTCGTTGCCGGGTTGCTTAGGGCCTTGGATGAGAACTGGCATCATAATGAACTTCCGCTTCATGCACAACCAAGGAGGAAGTTTATAGATACATAGAGTCACGGGCCAGGTGCTATGATTGCTGCTCTGCTCCCCAAAAGGATTAATGCCATCCGCGCTTAAACCAAACTATACGTTCCTTGCGTCACCTGCAAAGTCCCCCCACTTTCTCTCGATTTTTCTCCACTGCGACCCGTCAGCGAGTGCTCTCAACTTCCTGTCTTTCTTATGGTCCTCTTTGTGCCATCGCATCAACTTGGCATGCTATTTGTTTCTGAACAGACATTTCAACCATTGTATTATAGGAGCATACCACATCACCTTGGCAGGAACCCTCTTCCTGGGGCGCTCGCCGTCAACATCACCAGGGTCATCTCGTCTGATCTTATACCGCAATGCACCGCATACCGGGCATGCGTTCAAATCCTCGTACGCACCATGGTAGAGGATGCAGTCATTAGGGCATGCATGTATCTTCTGCACCTCCAATCCTAGAGGGCATAGAACCTTCTTTGCTCCGTACGTACTGTCGGGCAATTCGTTATCCTTCGGAAGCTTCTTCTTCAATATTTTCAGTAGCTTCTCAAATCCGTTGTCAGATACACCATTGTCTGCCTTCCATTGCAGCAATTTCAGTGTGGTACCGAGCTTTGTGTTGCCATCTTCGCAATTGGGGTACAACCCTTTTTTGTGATCCTCTAACATGCGATCGAACTTCAACTTCTCCTTTTCACTTTCGCATTGTCTCTTTGCATCAACAATGACCCGGCGAAGATCATCATCGGGCACATCATCTGGTTCCTCTTGATCTTCAGCTTCCCCCGTTGCAGCATCACCGTATTCAGGGGGCACATAGTTGTCATCATCCTCTTCTTCTTCGTTGTCTTTCATCATAACCCCTCTTTCTCCGTGCTTGGTCCAAACATTATAGTGTGGCATGAAACCCTTCTCAAGCAGGTGTATGTGAAGGGTTTTCGAGTCAGAGTAAGACTTCGTATTCTCACATCTAGGGCATGGACAACACATAAAACCATTCTGCTTGTTTGCCTCAGCCACTTCGAGAAAATTATGCACGCCTTTAATGTACTCGGAGGTGCGTCTGTTACCATACATCCATTGCCGGTTCATCTGCGTGCATTATATATAATTAAGTGTGTCAAAAACCATTACAGAACATCATGAATAGAGAAGTGACCAAATTAATAGAAGTTCATCATCACATTAAAACCAAAGTACAGTAGTGATCAAATGTTATTACTGAAAAAATAAATAAATAAAGTTCATACATAGTTCTCATTGAACAACATATAGCTCTCTAGAGCATCTAATTAAAACATACATTGAAACTATGTAAACCATTTCAATGCAACAACAAATGCGATCATAATCGCAACTAAGGTAACAATTGATCCAATGGCATAATGATACCAAGCCTCAGTATGAATGGCATATTTTTTAATCTTTCTATTCTTCAAGCGCATTTTATCCATCTTGATCTTGTGATGATCGACGATATCCGCAACATGCAACTCCAATTCCATCTTCTCGTCCTCAATTCTTTTCAATTTTTTCTTCAAGTAATTGTTTTCTTTTTCAACTAAATTTAACCTCTCGACAAGAGGGTCGATTGGAATTTCCGGTTCACATACCTCCTAGGTAAAAACATCTATGTCACGTTGGTCGGCATAATTGTCATAAACACTAAATGAAACAAATAGTTATAAAAGATAATATATACCACATCCGAATCATAGACAGGACGAGGGCCGACGGGGCGGATACCAAAACCATCGCACTATATAATAACAAACAATAATAAAAGTAAGAAAATTATACAAGTATCAATCTAAATCATACAAGTAAGAATTTTTTTTCTTTTAGAAAGAAGATAAGAACAAGAGGCTCACCACGGTGGTGCCGGCGATGAGATCGGTGCGGGCGATCGACGGCGGTGAGGACGGGAACGGGACAGGACGGACCGCCAAACCTAGACAAATCTTGAGGAAAATGGTGTTTGGACAAGGAGCTTCGAGAGGAGAAAGCTTAAGTGTGGCTCGGATATTTCATCGAACACCTCATGTGCATAGGAGGTGAGCTAGAGCACCACAAAGCTCTCCCACGGCCGGCCAAAAAAACAGAGCAGTGGCTCTGGTCGTGGGCGGGGGGGGGGGGGGGGGGGGTATATATAGGCCTCTCTTTAGTCCCGGTTGGTGGCTAAAACCAGAACTAAAGAACTACATTTGGTCCCGGTTCCAGCCACCAAGCGGGACTAAAGGTTATGGGCCAGGAGCGAGGCCCATTGGTCCCGGTTCGTGTCTGAAACCGGCACCAAAGGGGTCAGACGAACCGGGACCAATGGCCCCCGAGACCCGGCCGGCGCCCTGGCCTCACGAACCGGCTGATGCCCCCTTTGATCCCGGTTCGTGAATGAACCGGGATTAATACCCTTATCCTGGCCACAACCAAAGCCCTGTTTTCTACTAGTGAAGTATGCCATGTCCCCCTCAACCCGGCCAATTCTCCCTATAGCTCTGTGACTGTGGCCCAGGTTAATTCGTGCTCTCTGAGGCAGAGACGCCTCAGCTAGTTGCGGCTGCCAGAGAAACCGCGAGCGCGTACATGTCAATGTCCCAATGAATATCCATGATACTTTTCACACATAATTCTCCGTGTCTGCGGCCTGGACAACGTACGACGACCGGCCTCGAAGGCGACTTTTACCGGGCTTGAAATGGGTTCAGTGAAATAGCGAACTTCGGGACTACCTTGATGACTTTTCGGCCGATGCTTCAATAAACTTCTGAGTTTCAACAAGTTTGCACCGTTAAGACGAAAACACGGAGATGACAACGAGCTTGGCTCATGGCGCGATCCAGGAGGAATAAGACATCGACACCAACATATTTGCATTTTTCACTTCATGCAATGGTGTTTATCATATACTAAAGCATAATATAGGTCAAAATAGAGAAACATGTTAGAAAATCCGACAAAAAATAGAAAGTTTGTAAAACTTTGAAACTTCATAAAGAACGAGGGATAAATTCACCAAGTTTCAAATTTTAAACCCTAAACCCTAACCAGAAGCTTAATATTACAAATTGAGCCGATTCACATGGAACTTGCATTGGTAAGACTTGGTAAAAACTTAATATTATAATTATCAAGTTTCAGTACTTGAAATTTGGTAGAAAAATAAACTTGTAAAGAAAACGTATTCAAGAGTGGTCTTGTTTGGAAGCTCTCATCACAAGGAATATGCACATGCAACTTGAAACATAAATTCAACTTTTGGTTCAAAGATATAATAGATACTACCTCCGTCTCATAATATAAGAAAGTTTCTCATACTGTGTTAGCTTGAAAAACATTCTGTATGAAGAACGTTCCTTTTTTTTGCGGGGAAGAACGTTCTTATATTATGAAACAAAGGGAGTACCATTTTAAGGGACAGAAGGAAAAGGCATGAGAAATGGGGTGGGCGGAGCATGCAGTGTCTGCTGAAAGATGCATGCATGGACCCTCCTCCTCCCCACTCCTCCCGTTCAAATTCTTTTTTGTTTAAAGAGCCAAACACTTGCAAGCTCCCAACCAAGTTTACATATCACGAGGCAAACACGCGGCCGACCAAGTGTGCCCCTACACGTGCGTGCCACTACGGATTTCTCGTGGGAATCGAATCGTTCAGGGTTCAAATCCAAGTATGTTCCATATAATGTGAAATAAGCATCTGACGCAATGGCAGGGTTTTATTTTCAAAGTACCAAATTTCTCTTTCTTCTAACTAATTAAGCTCAGAAATCAGCATTTTTTTTGTACATGACATCCTTTTAGATAATACAGTTGGGGGTGTACCATTGGATATGGCTTTTATACCCTTGTATATATGCTCAGTGCAACGATGAGATCAATAAAAGCTTCAACTATCTAGTGAAAATGCACCAGTGAATTTTGCACGTGGCTCATCCGTGAAACTTTGCTTTGTGCGGCGGTTTGCCGGTTCACACGCCAGACACCACTCATCTCACTCACACATCAAGGGAATCGATGCAGCGAGCTCCCCTCTCCCTATAAATTTGCGGGGCATCCTTGCACAGCCCGTATAATCCATCTGAAGACCTAGTAAAGAGCCATTTGCATCAACGAACTGATGGCTGCTGCCCAGATCACCTCCTTGCCCTTCTCCGTCCAGCCAATAATGTTCCATTCGGCTTCACCGGTGGCCGGAAACGGTCGCCGGAGAGGCCGTCCAAATGCTTTCTTCTGCCCTTGGGCGCCGGTGATCTGCCATGGGCGACGGGAGGCCACGCCCCATGCGCTGTCCGATAACTGTGACTTCCAGGTATATAGTTCTCGTATGACACAGCAATTAACTCACAGCGTGATTAATTAGTAGTTTATGATATATAGCACGTTTCTAAATTTGGTTTTCTTCTTACAAAGGATTTGCTCTCCGTGCAACACCAAGAGGGCCTAACAGGTGTGCAAGCGTTGTTCCTTCAACACCCAAAAAGCAACAGTGGCATGATGACCATTGTTGATCACCTCAAACACCTCTGCATTGACCAATATTTCCAAGACGAGATCGGCAATGTCGTGGAATCATGCATGGATCTCACCCATAGTGATAATCTCCTCGATGTTACGCTTTCCATGAGGCTGATGAGAGAAGCTGGATATCATGTTTCGGCTGGTCAGCAAAATACAATTTTATATATCTTCCTTAAGCAGCTCTTCCCAGATAACATTTTTTTTTTCATTATATGTACTTGCTAAAAACCAGATGAGGTTCTTCAAAAGTTTGCAAATGGTAATGGTGATTTCAGCCTAGCTCATAGCAAAGACATCAGAGGATTGCTGAGCTTGCAAGATGTGTCACACCTCAACATGGGAGAAGCTTCACTCTACAAGGGAAAGGAGTACTCGGGCAAACACCTTAGATCTACACTGAAGTACTTGGAGCCAAAGCTTGCAAGATATGTAAGGCAGTCACTAGACCATCCCTATCATGTCAGCCTGATGCAGTACAAGGCCAGGCACCACCTGAGCTACCTCCAGAGCTTGCCCACTAGGAACACTGCAATTGAGAAGCTGGCACTTGCAGAGTTTCAGACTAATAAGTTGCAACATCAGAGGGAAATGCAAGAGGTTAAGAGGTACTCTTCTTCCATTATTATTTTTGTGGAGAGATTGGCTAATCTACTCATACTCTTGAAAAGAGAAACGCTAGAACTCTTGGAAATTTACTATAAATTAATAATTTTAATTGTTCATGTGCCCGCAATTAAAAGTGGGGTAATTTTTACTATGAAATGTTCATTTTTCACACAGATGGTGGATGGATTTGGGATTGGCTCAAGAAATAGCGACAGCAAGGGACCAAGTAGTGAAATGGTATATGTGGCCCATGACTATCCTCGAGGGTTTCTCCTTCTCTAAGTATCGAATTGAGATCACAAAGATCATCTCAATGGTCTACATTGTGGATGACATCTTTGATCTTGTTGCCACACAAGAGGAGCTCTCTCTATTTAATGAGGCAATCATAATGTGAGCATTCATGTTCCCATTATAGATTAATGCATTTAGACTGACCGTATAATTACCTCCTGCTTAAATAAATGGCCTCCTAAAACGTCCACTCAAACAATCATACTTTTCTAACATTGAATATATATATAACTAGATGATGCCTAGGCGTTGCCGCAGGAATCATGTTAAAACAAATGTAATAGGTGCTTAAAAACAACCAAAACTAACGGAAAAAGCAATGTAAGAGTGTTCTTGGTTTATACATTTTAAAAACAATAAATCATACGAAGTATCTGACAAAATGATGTATAAAAAGAGAAAAAAATGAATTGAACTTAACGTGACGCCATCTTTTAACAAAAATGTGAAGCATGGAATATATAAGTTCACTCCAAGTGCACAACACATATATACCGTCCATGCACACACAAAAAATTATTCCAAAAGATTTCGATTATGATTGACATGCATGACTTTATTCCTCCTGAACGGAGTGACTTGATGTGACATGTTTTGCATGGATAGATTAGTTTAAAAAATGTATTTATGAGTATATGCATGACTTGCTAATGTCACACAATTTTGAGCGGACGGCTATCCATTCAATAGTTGAGGTGACGTGGAAGCACACATGTCCGCAGAAATCTAGTAGTGGGGGCTATTTATTTAGATATAGAAGATATGTTACAGTTGGTTAAACATTCAAGGTTTGTGAGCATTTTTTTTTTGTAGATTAACACTTTTATTTTATTTTATTTTAATGAAAAATAGCATCTTGTAGAATTTCTATGGCAATAGTGGCATCTATTTGCTAATGGAGTAAAAAATTGTGGATTGGTTAAGGCCTTATACGATGATATATAAGTATATGTCCTTGTGATAAAGTTTCACACACAAAATGCACATTTGACAGGTGGAACCTTGAAACTGCTGATTCACTCCCAAGCTACATGATATCATGCTACAAGGCTCTTTACAATATAACAAATGATATCGCTGACATGTCCAAGAAAGAGCATGGACTGAAACCCAATCGATCATCTCAAGAAAGCTGTATGTCTTCTGGAATAATTCTTCATTTTGCTTGCCTGAGAAATTAAATATATTAATAGTACCACCTCATATATTTGTATTTACGTACTACAACTTTTTCTTGATCACACTTAGGAAATCTTAAGAATGTAACGCTAGAGCTTCCCTGGAGAAAGCTTATCTCCTTTCCTTTATCTTGCAGTGGGCAACTTTGTTTGATGGATTCATGATTGAGGCAAAATGGTTGTCTGGCAATCATGTCCATGCACGGGAGGACTACCTGAGAAACGGCATCATCACCTCAGGAGCACCACTTTTGTTTATGCATCTTCTCTTCATGCTAGGTCATGATTTAACGGAGGAAAACAACGACCACATGTCTCGGATTATCTCATGCCCTGCAAAAATCATGAGGCTCTGGGATGACATGGGCAGTGCAAAGGTCAGAACACACCAAAAAAATTGACACGCCCATGAAATGCATGTACAGCTGCACATGCACATATATACATCATATTTTAAAAAGGATTACTACTAGGAAATTTGTGTTAATTAATTCACTCCATAACATCGACGTCGACACCGGCTAAGCCTGATCTTAATTTATTTTTCTCTATGTCCCATGCAGGATGAAGCGCAAGAAGGGCTCGATGGGTCGTACAAGGAGCTCTACCTAAAAGAGATCCCTCATAGCGACGCGGAGGAGCGCATGTTGGAGATGATTGCAGGTGAGTGGGAGGGTCTCAACAGGGAGTGCTTCTCCAGGACGAGGTCATCACTATCCCCTACCTTCATTCGAGTGTCACTCAATTTCGCAAGGATGGTCAGCGTCATGTATGGCTACGACCACGAGCACAGGCTCCCTGTCCTTGAGGATTACACCAGAATGCTACTCTTCTGAATCATACATGGCCAGTACATTAACTGTACAAAAGTCTTGTAAATGTAGTGTATTCTTGTTGTGACCGTTACATATATCGGAGTTAATACTATGAGGGAGACTAATCGATGGGTGATCATGGGGACTCTCACTTCCCGACAAAGCCCGTGGTTCTGGAGCTCTTCTCGAACTTTCCCTTCTACTCATCTCATCCTGACACCGTTCACCCGCCTTCCATCTACACTTATCTTTCACCTCAAAGATCCAGATAATTGGACCCCAAAAATGAAATTATTTCAACTGAATCATCGAAAGATTTTTTTTGTGAACTTTGAACAAATATCCATAGGACTTTGAAAAAATGTAAGAAAGTTCTGCCAAGTAATCATACCAAGATTTCAACTAATTACAGAAAAATCATACCTAAACTTTAAGAATCCCCAACTAAATCTATATAATATAACCAAAATCATCAAAGCTTTCACCTAATCCTTGATGTCCTTCCAACCAAAAAAGGAAACCCCATTATCCCTACCCCTACCTCCTCCCCATGGCAAGGGTAAGCCCATCCCATCCACGGGCGTGTGGAGGCACCGCCCGTGGGGCCACATGGTGCAAGCGGCGACCATCGACTAACGGTGGTTGCGCGCATGGTGCACTAGTACCCTGCAGAGTGTCACAGCACACGTATTAGATCTAGGTGGCCCAGCGGTGCGCATGATGGGTTAGTGATGTGCAACAGTCGAAGGGAAGGAAGCCCAAGGACATCTCCAAGGGACACCCAAACCTCCCCCATGTGTCCGGACTCCCCCAAACTCAGCTCGTATGTGGGGGAGAAATGAGGTTGTCTGGATATGTCTAGACCACCACCCAACCTCACCATAACCCCACTCCCCCCTCTCTCTCTATCTTTTCTAGCCACGCCCACCACAACCTCATTGTTCCCCCTCTCTCTATCTCTTCCAGACGTGTGAGGGATTCCCCCCCCCCCCTTTTCCACGAGCGGTGTGATGAGAAGGATGACACACAAATCGCACGACTCAAATAAGGCGCATCGTGCGGCTGGCAGGCGACTGATCAGGATCTAGCGCCTAGCCCCACCCACTAAACAAACAATACATATTAAAACACCGAGTACAATATATTGTGCTAATGTCTCTTTGCGGGAGTCTGAACCTCCGCCACGTAGGACTCCGACACCCCCGGCCCACATAGACCACACCTGGATCCTTCGTCTATATCCCGTCCCCCTTGCTCTGCATCCGTTTCATTCCTGGACGACACCGCCACTGTACCACCTCGGCCGTTGGTCGCCATGCCGGACCTCCTTGACCTCCGCCGCTCCACACAGTCGCCATGCCGCTTTGCCTACACCGTCATTCCACCTCTCATACATCCGTCATGCAGGTACCATCCTCCTATGCGGATGCCGTCGCATGGGGGTCCCCAAGCCCGGCAAGTGTTTGGTGAAATGCACGTGCTAAATTTTTTACAATTTTTCTCCCTTCTTTGAAACAATGGATTCGTACTAGTGTCGCATTTGAATATTTTTCACTCATCAAAGATTGATATGCTATTATTTTGAGCGGTGCGGACTTAGAAAAACAGGGGCGGATATATAGGGGGCAGGATTGAATGGCCGGCTCCCGTATTTGTGTTCGCGGACGAGTACAGACCAATCCGACAAATACTGTGTCCGTTTTGACGGTCAAAGATGCCCTTTATGCATGGCGGTTGATTGATAGCCGAGACTCGTTATGCGCTTCTATTCTGAAGGTCAAATAGTTCCCGGATAGTGACCTTCGTAATGCAACTTTGAAGAAACGGTCCTCCTATACGTGATTTTAAATAATACATTTTTTTAATAAATTTGAAAAATAATACGCAGTTTGAGTTATTTTCAAAAATAATACATCATCGGCCAGTGGTAGGCCGATTGGGACTAATTGGCTTACTATAGGCCGATTAGCTTCCTGTCGGCCTATCCATGGCCGACTGGATTTCAGTCGTCTTGGACTTGGCCGATAGGCAGCAGTCGGCTTATAGTAAGCTGATTAGACTAATCGTCTTACTATAGGCCGATTAGACCTAATCGGCTTACTATAAGCCGACTGCTGCATGGCTCCAACTTTTGAATTAATTAGCCCTCCGGGGCCTGCCACCACCGACGGCTGCTCCCTAGGCCGGACGCACAGCTCGCTTTTTTCCATGCGCAAATGCTGATTCCGATGCCCACGGTGCAGCAAAATGCGCTGATTTCCATGGCAGACTATAGTGATTGACAGAATCGCACAGCGCTGATTTCTTTTGATGACGGCGCTGCTTTTTATGCAAACGGCGCTGATTTTTAGGCAAACGGCGCTGCTTTTTATGCAAACGGCGCTGCTTTTGATGACGGCTGATTCCTACTGTCTGCTTTGTCTGAAACGCCGGAGACAGCGGTGCGGTGCTGTTGCTGCGGCGGACGCGCGTGTTTTATTTTCTTCTACTGACAACACAGTGCTCCTCATCTTTATATACGAGATGCCGTTGCCTGCTCTCTCACGCTCTTCTCTTTGCTTGTGTCCACACTGCTTGCTCTTTCTCACTCTCTTCTCCATCGTCCAACCGCACTTGAAAACACCAACGCGCTAGTCATTATGAGTTTGCCTTGCTTGGATCAAAGCATTAGGTCTACGAAAATGAAGAGTGCGACTTTGCCTCGGGGGGTGGAAGTACTTCGTTGTTGGTGTGGCGATCTCTGCAAGGTGAAGGAGGTGACGGATTTTTCAGATTGGTTGGGCATGAAGTTTTCCATGTGCGCCAATTATGAGGAAGATCCACCCGTTGCTACTTCACCGTACATCAGGCCTCCGGTATGTTTAAGTCCCCAAGAATAAACACGTTGTTGATATTATTGTTGATTTGATATTTATATTTCTATTTTTATTGTAGTCTCCTCCGCCTCTGTGCATGTACTATCGTTGGATTGACACGAAAAAACTGGACTGGGCGGTGACCGAGATTCGTGAAAGAGGTCGTCGTGCATGGGAAAGTTTGGACGTGGAAGAGCGTCGCGCAAAGGCGGCAGCAGAGGAGAAAGCAGAGCAGGAGAGAGAGTGGCAAGAGTACTGTGTGAAGCAGAGGGCTTTTCTTGATGAGATGAAGAAGAAAAACCGAGAAGAGGGACTTCGACTGGCGGAGGTTCAACGACAGCGACAGGAGGCCCGTGAGGCTGAGAGGCAGATAAAGAAAGAAAGGGCTCGTGCAGCCAAGGCAGCAGAAGAAGCTGGTGATGGAAAAGGAAAATATCCACGTTGGACTCAGTAGATTTAAGTTATTATATCATAAAATTTGCATTGCAGCAAGTTGTATCTTAAAATTCACAGCAAGTTGTATCTTAATTTGAACATGTTAATTTTTATGTATCTTATTTTATGCATGTTATTTTCGATGCATCTTAATTTCAACAGTTTAATGTATCTTATTTCAGTCGGTGTGGAAATGTAACTCGAATAACAATGTGAATTAATAGTAATATGTCTCTCGCATACATAGGTCGAAATATGTCTCTCGCATACATAGGTAGAAATATGTCTCTCACATACAAATACGTCCCTCGCATACATAAGTATCAGCCACGTCGTGCTCGTCCGCAGCGTGGCTGTGGTGGAGGGGGCGTCGACCACTCATACCTGTTCGGTGGCCGAACGTTACGAAGAGGAATCCAAGACCCGTCCTCGCCATACTATGTGTCTTGCGTGGGCTGTGTGGGCTGTGTGGGATCTGGTGGAGGAGTAGAATAATATGTGCCCATCCAGTTGGCGATGTGCTGCGACACCTGATCCTGTGTGTTGTGCCCACCTTCCAGAGCACTTTCAAACGTGGATTCGGAATGGGAGGCCTCATGTCCGGACATAGGCGCCCTATATCCGTAGGCTCCTGCGACACGGAGGCCACATAAGTAATTAAGAAACAGGTAGTTCCAATTGATATTGAAAAGAATAGATATAAACAAACATACCTGTAGGATGTTGATGCATCACGAAGCTCGGCGGTGGTCGAAACCCGTAGCCCGACGTGGGATCATGGTGGTGCTGCCACGCTGAACTCCCGGCCTGGTCAGGAGGTGGTGGCCTACTCATCCACTGATGGTCTACACGTGGACGCGGCTGATGTCGGTGCTGTGTGGGTTCCTGCTGCTGGCCCGTTGAGTAACGAGGCGGGCGTACCTGGGTCTGCTGGAGAACAACGTCCGTAGAGCGGATGCACGTGATAGCCTGATATATAGCTCGTAGTTTTCCCTCGATGCGCGTAAAGAAGGAGTGCACTGGACGAGGTTCTAGAAGAGCAGTAGACGATAGTTGCCGTGTATAGCTGGCCACCTCCTCGTGAAGCTCGAGTGTCATGTCAGCCTGAAATGAACTCGAAGATTATTACGTCCGCACGACAAAGTATGTAAGAACTAGATGCATTAGATAAGTTCAGTATATGTTACCACGTTCTGTCTAGAGCCGGAAGTATCATAGCTCGGGTACGTATCCCTCGTAGCAGGGGCCGGTATCTCCTGTCTCTGAGGGTGGTTAATGATGCGTAACCGTGTCATATCACTGTACCGATTCCAATAGGCATTAACTCAGCCGAATCGAACGCGCGATCCTCGTCCCAAATCCGTGTCGTCGCAGTCTCCCACTCTGCAACGTACATCTGAACACGTGCCAGCCACTGATCCATGGTCCTGTTAATCCCCTTCCTCGTGTTCCTGAAATTGCATTGTGTGTGCAATGATTAAGTAATTCTTTGGTATTTCGAAATGTGAAGACCAACCAACATTGAAATACTAGACATACCTGTGGACATCGTCTAACAGCCGACGCTCAGTAGGTGGGGGCTGGGCCAACTGTCGAAGGCCAAACTGTCTCATGACCCTCTGTTGGGCCATCTCCTCGACGAATACATCGAAGATGATCTTCGATTTTGTCATCCAGTAATCCCGATCTCTTGTGCATAGCTCGGAAATACTGCCGGGATATCTAGCATCTATGGCTGCCTGCGTGTACGGCTACCAGATCACCCCAGTGTACACATCGAACTGCTCGTTCAATGCGGTCTAGGCTCGCCTAGTCTGTTCATGAGCGAAGCTTCTCTGCACGAACAAGAAGTTATTTTCCGTCATGGTGTACATAAGGGCATGGTTTACATGACACATACCTGCCGACATGTCCAGATCATACCGAAAGTAGGCATGTCGATGCCCTCAGCATCGAAAAGCTCGTTCGAAGGCCAAGCCTCGTCCACATTTATGTTCGGTCGTGCAATAGAGAATCTCTCCCATGAGCACAGCTGTAAAAATAGAGGGCAACCAAGAAGGGCCGCCTTCTTCCCCTCTAGCCGGCAACCGTTGCACAGAGCTCGGTATGTAGCCGCTAAAACCGCAGAACCCCAACTCCTCTGTGTGATCTGCTACGGGCCCGTAGCTGTAGCGATCTCTAATGCAATGGGGATGTATCGCACGGTGCAAGTGGTGACATGATTCTCTGTGAACATCACCTTCCCGAGAAGCCACAATAGGTATGCCTCCAGGCTCCTAGTGATCTGTATTGCAGTCATGGGGACTTGTCCATACCCCGGAAACTTCTAGATCTATAGTGAATAAGTAAAGATGGACAATTAGTAAATAGAGAATATGCAAGACAAGGGAAAGATGCAAGACAAGCGAAAAATCTGTGATTGATGAACAAACCTCGAATTGACCCAACCAATCAAACTTAGGTCCGTGCTTCTCCGCGGCTAATGCCGGAGCACCGGGATAGAGATTCTGGAAACGTTGACGAAGTTGCTGCTCCCAACCAGTCGGTGCCTCCAACGGTCCTATGGCATGACCCGACAAGGGTAGTCCCAGCAAAAGTGACACATCCTCCAGAGTAGGAGCCATCTCTCCCCAACGGAAGTGAAACGTGTGGGTCTCCGGCCTCCATCGATCCACTAAGCACGTGAGCAAAGAGTGGTCAATGGCGATGTGTCTCCGGCCTCCATCTGTGGCCTCAACAAGACGCGCGAAAGGTAAAAGCCCAGCCCATTTCAACCTGCGTATAACAAAGCACAAAGGTTCAATGAGTTGTTATCGGAAAAAACACCTAACAAAGAACAAAATTTATAAAACCCGTACCTCTCAGTCCAATCCGGGTGTATCCTCCAGTCATGCTTAGGAGTGGGAGTGACTAGGGGTAACAGAGGGCGTTCATCTAACATCGTAGCACGATGGCCACTATCAATGAGAGGATCAATCAATGGAGGACGTTCATCCTCCATTCCTGCACTTATGAAAACACAGTTGCACGCACCATACAAATTTAAACAAAGTGCCACACTTAATACAAATTAAACAGAGTGCCACACTTAATACAGAATTAAACAGAGTGCCACACTTAATACAAATTAAACAAAGTGCCACACTTAATACAGAATTAAACAGAGTGCCACACTTAATACAGAATTAAACAGAGTGCCACACTTAATACAGAATTAAACAGAGTGCCACACTTAGTTTCTTCCTCTTGCTCCTCTCCCTCTTCTTTCTCTTCGTCCCCGGTTTCCTCGTCCACGGCCAGTCACGAAGGTGGGACAATTAGTGTCCCTGTGGCCAAATTCATTGCATAGAATGCATTGAATAGTTGGCCCTCCGGCTTCAGATTCATCCATATCATTCCGGATGCGCTGAGACTGATGTCTGCCTCTGCTTGTACGCATATTCCGTGGGTCCGGAATGTACTGCCTTTCAACAGGGTTAACAGTGGTGAAGTTACCCATTGATTGAAATCCCTGCAACTCACCTGTCCAGGTATTGACCACGGACTCTTTCAGAAAATATGGAGACACGAAAGAGATTGCGTCAAGTCCTAGCTGCCCGCAAGCAGCAAGTACATGAGAGCAAGGTAGATGAAGCAACTTCGGTTTGTTGCATGTGCACTCACACGTTGGCCTGACTTCATTGCCAATTTTCACCTCATGCGTCAACACCTGATTTCCACATCCGAATTTGTTGTTAGCTAATCGGACCTCAAACCTTCTTTCTTGATTTCCGATGGGGACTACAGTGTGAGTCCTAGCTTTCCGCATCTTATCATTCATGTACTTCATAACCCTTTCACAATAACGTGTGTTCGGGTTGTTTGTGATATGCAACTCTGCTGCTTGTCGTCTATCTCTGAAATACTTCACCGTGCCATAAAAAATACCCTCAATGATTGCTGTCAGTGGCAAAGCACGGTTTCCTCTAAGGACAAAGTTATAAGTTTCAGCTAGGTTGGTAGTCATGACACCATACCTTGCTCCATGTGTGTCATGCAGCAAAGACCACCTCTCTAGAGGCTCATGCTCTATCCACTGCTCAAATGTTTTAATCGTCCTGCCAAGCCTTCTCCTAGTACCAGGTGGGTCAAATCCTGGCAAATCACAAAGCCCAACAGGTTCTTCCTCCTCGGCCGCTGGTCCTGTTGCTAACTATGCAGCTACTGCTTCTACATGTGCCCTCACAGCTGCATCCCTTGCAGCTTTCCTGTCCCTAACATGTCTCAGAGTGCACACATTAAGTCTCTCACGTATCTTCATGTACTTCCATTCCTGGTTCTGCTTGCGGAGTTTTTTGAATAGATTCATAAGGTTCTTATTTCTGAACTGCGAGAAGAAATTGGCCCCCAGGTGACGCATGCACCAACGGCTCTGCAGGTCCTGCCATGGAGTTGGCTCATCAGGCCCAGGGTTTGTCAGTGTCCTTATCGCACTCAGTATACCTGCATGCATGTCATGAAGGATGCACACATTCGGCTTATCCTTCACAACTGCTATTTTCAGTTGCCTGAAGAACCAAGTCCAACTTTCAATATTCTCGCTCTCCACAAAAGCAAATGCTAGTGGGACTACTTGATTTTGACCGTCTTGACCAATGGCGGTGAGGATCTGACCCTTGTACTTGCCAGTGAGAAATGTGCCATCTACACATATCACCGGTCTACAATGACTGAAAGCTTCGATGCATACACCAAAAGAGAAGAACAATCGATGCAGCACCATCACAGTTGGGAACTCCGGCATGACCAAGTCTTGGATGTCAACATAGGTGCCTGCATTCCGGTACTGCAGTGTGCGGAGGAGACGGACAACACAGTCATATGCATCGAAATACGAACCAAATCTCTTCTCAAGCGCCATGTGCTTAGCCCTCCAAGCCTTGCCATAAGAAATTCTGTAAATGAACCTGGCGAAGACTTTTGTCTGGATAGCCTTCACTTCCATCGCTTTGCTCTCCACTATCTCGATGTAAAGCAATCGAGCAATAAGCGTGGACGAAAGGTTACCATGATCTTGAGGGATATACGGAATAACACATGTGTGCTATACGAAGTCACTGATCACCCAACTTACGCCATACTTTGGGAGATAGCCATGCACCCTAGCGGGACAATCATCGTTCTTGCATACCATTGTCAAAAATTTCTGACTAGACACGGTAGCTCTCAAAACCCTTTGCATGGGCATTGCCCACTGAGTGATTGCATCCTTCAGAGCTTCCTTGTTGGGGTACATACCACCCGTAGTAATGTTGTTCTGGTGATATTGCCAGGCAGAATCATGGCCATCATTCACGGTCATTGCAGATGAGAAGTCATGATTCCAAGCTGCAGGATTAGGCACCACCTCTATGTTCTCATCTTCATCCGACTCGTCAGAATTATCAGCATGAACAATATCAACATCTGTATCTTCATCTTCCATCAGGTTTTGCATTTGGCCATCTACCTCGTCAGCATCAGCCTGGCCAACGTCATAACCATCAGCATTTCCTCCTTCTACCTGACTACTCTGCCCTGATTCGTGGCCATCATATCCATCATTTAACGGATCATCTAACATAGATAAATGTATCCCTGCACTGCTCTGGCTAGGATCATAACCACCCTCGCCTTCAGGGGCACTGACCTCCTTCATGACAGGAAGCACTAAGGCGCAAGGATTTACTATCCTTTTTGCACATCCTTGCAGCCATCGCACCCACTGAGAGTCCCGCTCGATTGGCCTCAAATAAAAGAAAATGTTCGAACTTGACCGACTCCACAATGCATGAACACCGACGGTGTGAGTTTCAGTATTATACCCTAAACATCTTGTCAACCACTCTGTCAACTGACTAACAGACCATGTTTGAGGGGCACTAATTGGCACCACTATGTTCTCGAACTCACTAAGATCAACTCCCAACTGATTTGTTTGGACAGTACCATGACCGTAGAAAAAAGTGAACTTCACTACATCTGACATATCTGCCGACCTAAAATATTCAACATGGAGAACTATTCAGCAGCAAGTCAAACTTATAATATATTATGGGATATTATCGGTGCACTTAAAAATATTCATAAACTGAAATATCAGACATCTAAAAATATTCCGGAATATTACCGGTCAACTAAATATTAATAGACAACTCTACATTACCGGACGCGTACGCATTACCGGTCACCTAAATATTACCGGACACCTAAATATTAAAAGACAACTATATATTATCGGACGCCTAAATAATAACGGACACCTAAATATTAACGGACAACTCTACATTACCGGACGCCTATATATTACCGGTCACTTAAATATTACCGGACACCTAAATATTAACAGACAACTATATATTACCGGACGCCTAAATATTAACGGACACATACATACTTGACAACAAAATATTATCGGACCAACTAAATATGTTAAGATATATTACCGAACCAACTAGAAAATTGCACAAGTAATATGACACACAAAATGTAACTTGTATTATACCCTTCAACCGTGCGAAGAAACGACGAACGACGGCCCTCAATCACCGGAGAGCACCACCACCACCTCCACGTGCAGCACCCCCTCCTCCACCACCTCCACCTCCACCACCTCCACCTCCACCTCCACCACCTCCACCTCCACCACCTCTTAAAAAATGCTCACCACAACCACCACGAGCTATCCCATCGCGAGATCGAGGTCTTCCTTGCCTCCTCCTACCCTCTACAATGCAACTACGGTGGAAAACGGGGAAGAAATCGGCTAGAAAATGGGTATTAATTCGGTGTAGTTTCGGGTTAGAAGAGTAGAAAAGAAGAAAGGTGGAAGAAGGAAAGAGGGAGGAGGAAGAAGGAGCCCCATGGGCTTAACAGGTCCCTGTCGGCCTTGAGGAGGCCGACTGGAGCCTTTCGGCCACGGGTAAGCCGACAGGATGCCAGCCTGGCCGAGTGACACGGCTCGGCCAATGGTCGGCTGCCACGCGGCAGAGTTGACACTTGTCGGCTCCTTATAGGAGGACAAGGTCCAGTCGGCTTTGAGGAGGACGATAAGCTCCAGTCGGTGTAGGCTAGGCCGACGGTGTATTATTTTTGAAAATAACTCAAACTGCGTATTATTTTTCAAATTTATGAAAAAAATGTATTATTTAAAAAAAATAGCTGTTTAAAAGGGAGCATATTTGAAGAGTTGGAAACGGAGAAAAAAATAAATATATAGGAAGATGCATGGATTCCACAATCACCTACAAAGAAGGTTCTTACGAACAGAGGCAGTCAACTTCTCTCTCATGTGAGCGATCTTATAGACCCGACCACTACAGATTGGGATGTTCAACTAGTAAATCAGACCTTCTGGCATATTGATGCTCAAAGAATCTTAGCTATTCCCTTTTCTGATGCATGATATGACAGATTTCTTGGCATGGAGGCACACAAAGAATGGCTTGTTTTCGGTTCGTTCTGCTTACGATTGTGAATGGAAAAATCAATATGGGAATAAACTGGCAAATGAGAATGATGTAGGTACTTCCATTCCTAATTTTATATGGAGTACGGTATGGAGTTTATTATGTCCACTGAAGGTCAAAATATTTAGTTGGAGGGCTTTGCGGAGCCATCCCTTGCCGTGCAGTCCTAGCTGATAGGCACATCACTAGTAGAAAAACGACTTTACGTGAGCCCCATTAGTCCCGGTTTGGTAACGGCCCGGTACTAATGTGACCATTAGTCCCGGTTCCAATGGCCAGGGGGCGGGCATCATTAGTCCCGGTTCGTGTTGAACCTCTAGTCCCGGTTCGTGAGACGAACTGGGACTAAAGGGGTGGTGGTAGGCTTGTGGCAGGCTTGGGCCCCCACGAGCACATTTAGTCCCGGTTCGTGTCACAAACCGGGACTAGAGGTGCACCTTTAGTCCCGGTTTGTATAACCAACCGAGACTATAGATGCATCTATATATAGTGCTTCGTCCAACCCGAACCAAAGCTCTCTGTTTTTTCCCTCCTCTCTGTTTTCTTCCCCTCTTACTCGAGCTCACCTCCATTTTTGTCAAAATTTGTCAAGATTTGAAGGCACCCCATCCATCCAAGTGTTCACAAAGGTTAGAAACTTTGTCCTTTCATCTCTCATTGCTAGATTAGCTCTTGCAATGCTCTATAAGTATAGTGATTTGTGGGTTTTAGTTTGGGAGTAATTATATGTGGTAGTCTATTTGATTTATATGCAATTTGAGCTCAAATTAACTTCTTAGTTTGCATATGTAGGTGTGGTTTACTTAGTGCCTTCCCGTCCCCGTCCTAACCACCGTCGATCGCCCGCACCGTCCCGTCGCCAGCACCAGCCTCTTGTTCTTATCCTTTTTATAAAAAAAATCATGTTTGTGTGATTTAGATAGTTACTTGTATAATTTTCTTACCCGTACGTTGTTTGTTATACATAGTGGCATGGTTTTGATATCCATCCCCGTCGGCCCTCGTCCGGTTTATGATTCGGATGTGGTATATTCTCTTTTATAACTATTTATTGCATTTCGTGTTTATGACAATTATGCCCATCAAGTTGACATAGATATTTTTATCTAGGAGGTATGTGAACCGGAAATTGCAACCGACCCTCTTGTCGAGAAGTTAAATTTAGTTGAAAACGAAAATGAGTATTTGAAAGAAAAATTGAAAAGAATTGAAGAAGAGAAGATGAAACTGGAGTTGTATGTTGCGGATGTCGTCGATGATCATAAGATCAAGATGGATGCAATGCGCTTGAAGATTAGAAAGATTAGAAAATATGCCATTGATAATGAGGCTTGGTATCATTATAATGTTGGATCAATTGTTACCTTAGTTGCGATCTTGATCGCATTTGTTGTTGCATTTAAATGCTTTAGCTAGAGAGTTTGTATGTTGTTTTATGAGAATAAGTGTGTATGAACTTTATGTATGAACTTGTATTAATTTGGTCTTTTCGGTGTTGTGTAATGAAGATGAGCTGGCAATGGATGTACGATGACCGATGCTCTCCCCAGTTCATTAATGGCGTGCATACTTTTCTGCTTGCGACTGAGGCAAACAAGTGGCTGGATGGTTTTATGTATTGTCCATGTGCTGTCTGTAAGAATGATCAAAATTACTCTAACTCAAGAACCATTCACATCCACCTGTTTACGTACGGTTTCATGTCCGGCTATAACTGTTGGACCAAGCACGGAGAAAGAGAGGTTCTAATGGAAGAGAATGAAGAAGAAGAGGATGATGACAGCTATCCTGGCCATGGGTTCCCTGAATACGATGGTACTACAATGGGGGAAGAAACTGAGCCGGCAATGCGGGAAGAAGTTGAAGAAGAGGCATCAGATGAGCCCGCTGATGATCTTGGTGGGGCCATTACCGATGCAAAGAGAAACTATGCAAGTGAAAAGGAGAAGCTGAAGTTGAAGCGCATGTTAGAGGATCACAAGAAATTGTTGTACCCAAATTGCGAAGATGACAAGAAAAAGCTGGGTACCACACTGGAATTGCTGCAATGGAAGGCAGAGAATGGTGTATCTGACAAGGGATTTGAAAAGTTGCTGATAATGTTAAAGAAGATGCTTCCAAAGGACAACGAATTGCCCGACAGTACTTACGAAGCAAAGAAGGTTGTCTGCCCTCTAGGATTAGAGGTATAGAAGATACATGCATGCCCTAATGACTGCATCCTCTACCGGGGTGAGTACGAGGATTTGAATGCATGCCCGGTATGCGGTGCATTGCGCTATAAGATTAGCCATGATGACCCTGGTGATGTTGAGGGCGGGCGCCCCAGGAAGAAAATTCCTGCCAAGGTGATGTGGTATGCTCCTATAATAGCACGGTTGAAATGTTTGTTCCAAAACAAAGAGCATGCCAAGTTGATGCGATGACACAAAGAAGACCGTAAGAAAGACGGGAAGTTGAGAGCACCCGCTGACGGGTCGCAGTGGAGAAAAATCGAGAGAAGGTGGGGGACTTTGCAGGTGACGCAAGGAACGTATGGTTTGGTTTAAGTGCAGATGGCATTAATCCTTTTGGGGAGCAGAGCAGCAATCATAGCACCTGGCCCGTGACTCTATGTATCTATAACCTTCCTCCTTGGTTGTGCATGAAGCGGAAGTTCATTATGATGCCAGTGCTCATCCAAGGCCCTAAGCAACCAGGCAACAGCATTCATGTGTACCTAAGGCCATTAGTTGAAGAAATTTTACAGCTGTGGAATGGAAAAGGTGTACGTGCGTGGGATGAGCACAAACAGGAGGAATTTGACCTACATACGTTGCTTTTTGTAACCATCAATGATTGGCCTGGTCTCAGTAACCTTTCAGGACAGACAAACAAGGGATACCACGCATGCATGCACTGTTTAGATGATACCGACAGTATATATTTGGATAAATGCAACAAGAATGTGTACCTGGGACATCGTTGATTTCTTCTGAGCAGGCATCCCTTACGAAAGAAAGGCAAGCATTTCAAAGGTGAGGCAGATCACCGGAACAAGCCTCGCCACCGTACTGGTGATGATATACTTGATATGGTCAAGGATTTAAAAGTAATCTTTGAAAAGGGTCCTGGCGGACAATCTGTTCCGAATGACGCTGACGGACGCGCACCCATGTGGAAGAAGAAATCTTTATTTTGGGACCTACCCTATTGGAAAGACCTAGAGGTCCGCTCTACAATCGACGTGATGCACGTGATGAAGAATCTTTGCGTGAACCTGCTAGGCTTCTTGGGCGTGTATGGGAAGACAAAAGATACACCGGAGGCACGGGAGGACCAGCAATGTATGCACGAAAAAGATGGCATGCATCCAAAGCAGTATCAGGGTCATGCCAGCTACGCTCTTATCAAAGAAGAGAAGGAAATCTTGTTTGAATGCCTGCTCAGTATGAAGGTCCCGTCTGGCTTCTCATCGAATATAAAGGGAATAATAAATATGGCAGAGAAAAAGTTCTAGAGCCTAAAGTCTCATGACTGCCACGTGATTATGACGCAACTGCTTTCGGTTGCATTGAGGGGGCTTCTACCGGAAAACGTTTGATTAGCCATTGTGAAGCTATGTGCATTCCTCAATGCAATCTCGTGGAAGGTAATCGATCCAGAAATCATACCAAGGTTACAGAATGATTTGGTGCAATGTCTTGTCAGTTTCGAGTTGGTGTTCCCACCATCCTTCTTCAATATCATGACGCACGTCCTAGTTCACCTACTCGAAGAGATTGCCATTCTGGGTCCTGTATTTCTACACAATATGTTCCCCTTTGAGAGGTTCATGGGAGTCTTAAAGAAATATGTTTATAACCATGCTAGGCCAGAAGAAAGCATCTCCAAGGGCCCTGAAAATGAGCAGGTCATTGAGTTTTGTGTTGACTTTATTCCTGACCTTAAGCCGATTGGTGTTCCTGAATCGCGGCATGAGGGCAGACTGGGTGGAAAAGGCACGCTAGGAAGGGACCAAGTAATATGTATGGACGAGCATTCTTGGGCACAAGCACACTACACAGTTCTACAAAATTCCACCTTGGTGGCTCCGTATGTCGAGGAAAACAAGAATATTCTACGCTCCATACACCCAGAGCAGTCTGACGACTGGATTACACGTGAACAAATGGGGACTTTTGCCGGTTGGTTGCAGGCACGTCTCATGCATGACGACACTGTTGTAGATGAGCTGTACTTGCTGTCCCAGTTACCATCTTCGACTATATTGACTTTCAAAGGGTACGAGATAAATGGGAATACATTTTACACGATCGCCCAAGATAAAAAGAGCACCAACCAAAACAGTGGTGTCCGCTTTGATGCAGCAAACACCAATAGGTCAAAGGACACATATTATGGTTACATAGAGGAGATATGGGAACTTGACTATGGACGTAGTTTGAAGGTCCCTTTGTTTCGGTGCAAATGGGTCAATCTGATAGGAGGCGGGGTAAAGGAAGACCCGCAGTACGTAATGACAATAGTGGATCTCAACAATCTTGCGTACGCAGACGAACCATTCGTCCTAGCCAATGATGTGGCGCAGGTTTTCTATGTGAAGGACATGTCTACCAAGCCGAGAAAAAGATAAGATAAGGAAGCGAATACATCATACAATGAGCCAAAGTGCCATATAGTTCTTTCAGGGAAAAGAAACATCATGGGAGTGGAGAACAAGACAGACATGTCAGAAGATTATGAAAAGTTTCATGAAATTGCTCCCTTCACAGTGTAGATTGACCCGAGCATCCTGTTAAATGATGAATATTGTCCATGGTTACGGTGCAAAGGGACACATGCGAAGAAAAAGTTTCATACCCCAAGATCCCACTCTGGGATGTGACTGGCTTCACCGTCATTACTTTCTTCTCTTGTGAGTTTCCGGACATATATATCTGGAAAGTCCCACTTCAGACAAACCGGAGGGAATCTTTGTAATAGTTAGGGTACTTATGTGTTTTTGCATTTGAAACGCAAAGAAATATTATGTCCAAACAAATTATTTCATGCATTATGTAGGACTTCATTTGCTATTTTTCATGCATTTACTGATTTTTTTGATCTAAATGACCCTGAAATTGAAAAGCACTACAAATGAACTCTGAAAAGGTTGAAAGTTGGCATGGTATCATCATTTCACCCACATAGCATGTGCTAAAAAGTTGAGAGAGTTACGGCAAAAATTGGATGCACTTCGTGTACAAACTGTACAATCTCTTTCGAAGTATCAGGGTTTCGGACGAAAACTCATATGTTACAAAGGAATTTCATTTTTTTTAAACTTATTTCAACTCCAGACTTTTTGTGCGTTCAGTATGCACCATTGAAAGCCACGTCATCAATTTTCAACCCTTTCTGACTTCATTTGCTATTTTTCATGCATTTACTGATTTTTTTAGCTAAATGACCCTGAAATTAAAAAGCACTACAAATGAACTCTGAAAAGGTTGAAAGTTGGCATGGTATCATCATTTCACCCACATAGCATGTGCTAAAAAGATGAGAGGGTTATGGCAAAAACTGGATGCACTTCATGTACAAACAGGACAATCTCTTTCGAAGTATCAGGGTTTCGGACGAAAACTCATCTGTCACAACGGCATTTCATTTTTTTAACTTATTTCAACTCCAGACTTTTTGTGCGTTTAGTATGCACCATTCAAAGCCACGTCATCAATTTTGAACCATTTCTAACTTCATTCGATATATTTTTGAGCTACAAAATGAAAAGGGCTAAACAGAATCTGTTTTTGATTAAAACACCCATTTAAAATAACCTAAGAATTACCAAATTGAATATAATGATAAAACACACTAATATTAAACAGTAGGAAAAAGAATCACTCAAAAATTTACTTTTAAAGTAAAGTTATTCACAAAGTAGTGATTCACACAAATTTCAAATAATTCAAATTTAAACTATTCAAATTTGAAAACTACTAGCACTAACAGAAAGTTTATAATTTTTGTGACCTAAAGAAAAAAGATTCACTCAAAAACTCTAAATAAAGCAAAAAAAACTCAGAAACAAAAGAAAATAAATAAAGTAGAAAACAAAAAAACTGGAAAATAAATAAATTCAAAAAAATGCCCGCCTACTGGGCCGCCACGGCCTGCATACGACTAGAAACCCAACTTTGAATTGGGCCAGGATGCAGGCCCGCATGGCCCAGTAGGGACCACAGGGCAGGACAGGTTTGGTAGGCCCACAAAGGCCTGCTTAAGAGAGGAGCTCGAATGAGCTACCGCGCCGGGGTTTATAAACCAGTGCGGGCGCCCTTCGCTGGGCGAGGTGGGACTAAACATCCACCGCAGTGCGCCGTGCCTAGAACAGGCCTTTAGTCCCGGCTGGTGGCTCCAACCAGGAGTAAAGGCCTGGCTTCCCGCCGCTTGGCCTGGTGAAAATTCACCTTTAGTTCCGGTTGGAGCCACCAACCAGGACTAAAGGTCTCTGTACATAAGCGGGGACTTTGCAAAATTTCCAAATTCATCTCCCGGACACCCACATACCGACGCCGCCAGGCTTCCCGTCTTCAACCTCGCTGTCGCCATCGCCATCGCCATCGCCTCGCCTCGATCGCCTCGACCTCCCCTCGCCTCGCCATCGATCGCCTCGGCCTCATCGGCCCCTCTCCTCCCTCGACCTCGCCGTCGCCGTCGCCTCGACCTCACCGATGTGAGCCCCTCTCCCCCTTTCCTCGCCTCGAATCGAAGCCGCCGCGCCGCCGCCGGTGCGCGCGCGCACACGCACAGTACACACACACACACACACACAAATTTTGTTCATATTTTTTTCATAGATTGTTTGTTTTTCACTAGATGTTGTATAGATGGCTTAGTATATGACTTAGCTAGTAGATGACTTAGCAACAAAAAAGTTGCATAGAAAACATGTTAATATCTTAATGTTGTATATATTTTAATGTTGTATCTTAAAAATATTGATCGAAAACATGTTAATATCTTAATGTTGTATATATTTGAAAAAAGTTTGTCGACGATGCATGGCCTGTATCCTCGTCATCGGATCGGTGGCGACGACCTGCTTCAGAGGCGCCATGTCCGGGACTGGGCTCCGCCGGGCTGGCACTGGGAGGTGCTACCTTCAGGGGCGCGCAGCTTGGTGAGGAACCGGGCTCCCGTTGTCGACCCGGAGCTTCTTTGGTGGCGGTCGCGTGGGCCACATTCGGTGCGGAGGCTGGCGTCCCCCGCGGAGGTGGTACGTCACCGTGTCAGGGAGGAGGACGAGCACGTCCGTCACTACAAGGTTGTGTTGGATGATACGTCCATTTTGCATCATGCTTTTATATTGATATTTATCGCATTATGGGCTGTTATTACACATTATATCACAATACTTATGCCATTTCTCTCTTATTTTATAAGGATTACATGAAGAGAGAGAATGCCGGCAACTGGAATTCTGGACTGGAATTGGAGCAAATATTAGAGACCTATTCTGCACAACTGCAAAAGTACTGAAACTTCACGGAGAATTATTTTGGAATATATAAAAAATATTGGGCGAAGAAAGCACCAGAGGGGGCCACCAGCCATCCACAAGGGTGGGGGCGCGCCCTACCCCCTAGGCGCGCCCCCCTGCCTTGTGGGCCACCTGGCAGGCCCCCGATGCCCATCTTCTGCTATATGGTGTGTTTTGACCTAGAAAAAATCAGGAGGAAGCTTTCGGGATGAAGCGCCGCCGTCTTGAGGCGAAACCTGGGCAGAACCAATCTAGGGCTCCGACGGAGCTGTTCTGCCGGGGAAACTTCCCTCTGGTAGGGGGAAATTGAAGCCATCGTCATCACCAACGATCCTCTCATCGAGAGGGGGTCAATCTCCATCAACATCTTCACCAGTACCATCTCCTCTCAAACCCTAGTTCATATCTCGTATCCGATCTTTGTCTCAAAACCTCATATTGGTACCTGTGGGTTGCTAGTAGTGTTGATTACTCCTTGTAGTTGATGCTAGTTGGTTTATTCGGTGGAATATCATATGTTTAGATCCTTAATGATAATTAATACTCCTCTGATTATGAACATGAATATGCTTTGTGAGTAGTTACGTTTGTTCCTGAGGACATGGGAGAAGTCTTGTTATAAGTAATCATGTGAAGTTGGTATTCGTTCGATATTTTGATGAGATGTATGTTGTCTTTCCTCTAGTGGTGTTATGTGAACATCGACTACATGACACTTCACCATGATTTGGGCCTAGGGGAAGGCATAGGGAAGTAATAAGTAGATGATGGGTTGCTAGAGTGACAGAAGCTTAAACCCTAGTTTATGCGTTGCTTCGTAAGGGGCTGATTTGGATCCATATGTTTCATGCTATGGTTAGATTTATCTTAATTCTTCTTTCGTAGTTGTGGATGCTTGCGAAGAGGGGTTAATCATAAGTGGGAGGCTTGTCCAAGGAAGGGCAGCACCCAAACACCGGTCCACCCACATATCAAATTATCAAAGTAACGAACGCGAATCATATGAGCATGATGAAAACTAACTTGACAACAATTCCCATGTGTCCTCGGGAGCACTTTGCTTTATATAAGAGTTTGTCTAGACTTGTCCTTTTCTACAAAAAGGATTGGCCCACCTTGCTGCACCTTAGTTACTTTTGTTACTTGTTATGAATTATCTTATCATACAACTATCTGTTACCGATAATTTCAGTGCTTGCAAAGAATACCTTGCTGAAAACCGCTTGCCATTTCCTTCTGCTCCTCGTTGGGTTCGACACTCTTGCTTATCGAAAGGACTACGATAGATCCCCTATACTTGTGGGTCATCATTGGACGTCAGGTTCTCCAATACCTGGCAGGTTCTTCAGGGATCTCACCCGAGCTATGATCCTGTGATCGTTCCTTCTCTTTGGGTTTCCACCGCCCGCGCCTCAGGAACCGCGAGTGAACTAGATTAGCTTGTCATGTTATATATATGATAATACTCGAGATGTATTCGAGATTATATTCGATAATATTCGAGACGATGTATTCGAGATTATACTCGATAATATTCAAGACGATGTATTCGAGATTATATTCGATAATATTCGAGACGATGTATTCGAGATTATATTATTCGATAATATTCGAGACGATGTATTCGAGATTATATTTGATGATGCATATTATCTGGATTATTTGAGATGTATTAGTGATATTATTCGAGATGCATATTATCTACTATGATTCAGTTTTTCCTTATTGATTGTATTCTAATTTGAATACTAAATTGTTTTATCGTTCTTATGGATTAGTTAATATAAGCTATGGACAATACCGGCAGAGACGGAGAAGAGACCATGTTCGACATCATACGCTCCCCGAGCCCAGATGAGAATGAACCTGAAGATGATGGCTCGCAATATCTGAACAATTCCGGTGAGGGTATGATTATTTGATGAAGACGAACGAATAGATGAAGGCCACAACAATGATGACGATGGAAATGTTCTTCAAATAACAAAGACCGGCGAGGTATATTTATATAAGGCATCTGGTGATCATTACATGTATTAATTGATTTGTATATATATATATATAAACGAATCGATCTTTCTTCTTTTAGCCCTCCGGATCGAGCAAATCTTCTACAAGCAGGGCAGTACGAGGCCCGACCAAAAGGTTGCAGGCTGGCGTAAAGTACAACATCGATGCCATCAAACCAAATGGCGAACCGCTTGAACCTAAGAAGAATGTGGACAAATTTACTCGTCAATGCGGAGTTATTGTTAGGGACCAAATCCTGATCTCCATTCAAGAATGGAATAAGCCAGCAAAGGGAGATCAAGGAATTACTTTTGTCGACGGAAGAGCAAAAGATCTGCTTTGGGAATCGCTCATGTCACATTTCACCCTGCCAGATCATTAGACAGATGCAGAATGGGAGAAAGTCAAGAAGAGTGCTCTTAAGAAGATGGCGATAGCATTCAACAACCACAAGAAAAAAATATGGGCCGGGTACGTCAAAGCAGGAAAGCAGACTCTAGAATTCAAGGGAACACTGGAGAAGGCAAGAGATCACTGGGACGCTTTCGTGCAGTTCAAGGAATCGGAAGCAGCTCAGGAACGGTTGAGAATAAACAAGATTAACGCTGCAAAAAAGCAGTGGCACCATACTCTGGGGCCAGGTGGCTACCAGGTGGGCCGGCCTCAGTGGGATCGCGCTGAGCAAGAGATGATTGCTGCAGGGGTCACTCCAGTTACATTGAGTTGGCCCGACAGGTGCAGGACTTGGTTTTATGCGCATGGGGGGAAATTGGACCCGGAGACGGGGCTGGTTATGGAGCGGGCAAGTCTTAAAGAAGCCTCCGATGCTTTACTTGTTGCAATAGAAGATGCTCAAACGGGGGCGTTCAAGCCCGACAGAGAGAAAGACGAGCTTACGCGCGCCCTGAAGAATCCTGAACACCCGGGAAGAACACGAGGCAAAGGCGTTGTTCCGTGGTTTGAGGAGTTTGCGGATTGGAACGCCACTTATAGAAGCCGTGCGAGAAAGGAGGAGGAGGAGGAGGAGCAGAGGAAGCTGGAAGCAAACCACCTTCAACTGGTAGAATCAAAGCACGCGGAGTTGGAACACGCTTTCATGCGGCAACAGGAGCAGATCGACTCACTTAGCCAGGAAAGGGTGTCTCAGCGGCAGCAGCAAGCAGATCCAGCATTGGATAGCACCATCCCATCTATGTCGAAAAGCAGCGTGGGTTCCACCCCGGCTGATGATGCACTGCTGGATAGATACCCTGTGGATGATATCAAAGCGTCGACACCTTGTGAGCTACACATGAAAGTGAAGAACATATCCATGAAGGTGGCGGACGGCTATGCTTTAACAAATCCCCCTGAAGCAACCTTCCATTGCAACCCGATTCCAGCTGGCTATGCTCGTGTCGGGGTTGATGAATTGATGTCAGGATATTACGAGCTAGAGCTTGACATTCCTAGAGGTGATGAGGATCGCACCCTAGGAGAGGCCATACATCGTATCATTCTATGGAGAAAGGATTGCATCGTCTTTCCAAGGCCACCGACTCCTGCTCCAACAAGTTCGCCGCGTCAGCCGACTCCTCCTCCAAGTCCGGCACTGCGTCAGCCGATTCCTCCTACTCCAAGTCCGGCACCGCGTTAGTCGTCTCCTCCTCCAAGTCTGGCACCGCGTCAGCCGACTCCTCCTCTTCCAAGTCCGGCACCGCGTCAGTCGTCTCCTCCTCCAAGTCCGGCCCCGCGTCAGCCGACTCCTCCTCCAAGTCCGGCACCGCATCAGCGGGCTTCGCCGCCTCAGCAACAGCGGAAGAGAGGCGCCGCAGCTACGGCGGCTAGCGGTTCAACAGGCAAGAAATTCAGAGCTGGTCCAAGCCTCAGGGCTCCTTCAAAGTTGCCTTACGACTTGACTGACGAGGAAAACAAGGCCATAGTGGCTGCCGAAGTTCAGGCCCATTTTGCACCAAAACCGCCCCCGCTACCAAAGGAGAAAATACATGAGGAAGTCATACAACACTTTATTGATAATGCTCAACCGACTGTGAAGAGAACGGACTCAGACTATGAGCGCTCTATAAAGAAGTTGTACCATGCACAAAAGGAGAAGGAGTCGAGCTCGAGCTCGAGCCAAGCAGGTAAAAAATGCAGGAAAACTGTTCCCCGGCTGAGAGAACAGGTAGTGCAATCGATCCCTCGCTCATTGTACAACCACATGTGAGTACCGCCGATCAGCTGGTAATAACCGACGATCATATAAGGATGGCTAAAGAGGCCGGTGTCACTGTTTATCAACTCCTAGAGATCGAGCCTATCGCCGGGATTCAAGATGACGAAGTATCATGGAAATATGTCCGCGGCCAACCTCTGGTCAAGCCTGAGGAGATCCCGCTTCTATCAACGAGAATGTACAGATTGCATGAGTGGTACCTGAGAGAAGTAAAGCTGGGCGAGAGTCCCTCATGGTGAAAGTCAAGGCAGAGCATTACTTCCATGAAAAAGATTTGTGGGTTGAGTTTGATGAAATGTTTCAGTTCTTCAATCAAGACGCACTTGACAAATCTCTCCTCAGTTGCTATTGTCTGTAAGTGATTTCTTTCTGTAATTTAAGTCTCTAGCTAGTTGTGCTCGTTCATTACCTGTAATTATCCTCACTATATTCTTTTCTGTGGTATTATGCAGAATGAAGATTTATGAAATGAAAAGAGATGGACGCTACGGCATTGGGTTCATTGACCCAAATACCGTTAATGAAGAGACATGGTCACGTCACCAAAAAGACACAGAGAAAAGCTTGCTACAGTTTTTGAAGCAACTAAATACCCAACCAGAAATACTACTTCCTTACAACTTCGGGTGAGTGTTACTGTTTTGTACTACAAATTCTGTTTTGCTTACTAGATGTTAATAAGTGTAGTTGATGAGTTATGCACATGCCCGCTTAATTATACAAATGTGTGCGCATGCAGTTTCCACTGGATCCTGCTAATCATTGAAGTTGCGAGGGAAAGTTCACGTACTGGACTCACTACTTAAAGAACCTAAAGAATACTCAAACGTGAAGGAGATGCTCGGCAGGTAATTTCAATCATTATTGCACTATCTCGGCCTCTTTAGTTCATTTCCTAATATCAACTAATTAATAACTCCTTTATTCATTTTCTTTGCTGGCGGGCAGGGTTTGGCAAAAGTTCATCAAACAGGTTCAAGGCCCATGGAAACAAGAGCTGAAATGGGTGCGACCCAAGGTAAAGTAGTACTAGCTACGTCCGTGCATCTCTTTAATTCTAGTTTCAATGCCATTATCATGCTTGATTAATTATTATCTGATTGAATTCTATTCTCGTAAAGTGCATGAGGCAGGCGTCGGGGAATAATTTATGTGCATACTACGTTTGCGAGAACATTCGCTTTATGACCGAAAGGAGCAAAGATGCAAGAAATCTTTGGGTACGTAAACACAATTCACAATTCTTTTTATCATGATCTAATATATATACACACAACTAATATATTCATATTGATCTCCTTTTTTAATAAAGATGCAAGAGATGCGGGATAAGCTCCTACGAGAGGACCGCATACGAGCACTTCAAAAGGAGATTGCAGGATTTTTTGCTTGACCAGGTCATAGATCCCAAAGGAGAATACCATTACCACATGTAATGCCTGCATGTAATGGTCTGCAAATTGTAGGAGAAATTGTATGTACCAAATTGTATATATATATATATGTGTGTATGCATGGTCGTACGAGAAATTCTATATATGATATATGATTGGTTGTACGAGAAATTCTATATATGATATATGATTGGTTGTACGAGAAATTCTATTATATATATATATGACGTACATGTACAGTATGTAGTATAGCAGTGGCATACTTGACGACTGCAGTAGCGAAAAATATGTTTGAAATGAACAACAATTAAATGGAAAACGCAAAACAAAAAGGAAAAATAAACAATAATTCATAAATCCTAAAACCCTAAACCCCTAAACCTCTAGTCCCGGTTGGTGTCACCAACCGGGACTAAACACTAGTAGAAAACAGGGCTTTGATCCAGGCCAGATAAGAGCATCAATCCCGGTTCTGTTACAAACCGAGACCAATGGGTGCATCAGTCCCAGTTCGTGAGGCCAGGGCGCCGGCCGGGCCACGGCAGGCACCAATCCCGGTTCGTCTGACCCATTTGGTCCCGGTTCTAGACACGAACCGGGACTAAAGGGCCTCGCTCCTGGCGCAGCCCCTTTAGTCCCGGTTGGTGGCTAGAACCGGGACCAAAGGTTGGCCTTTAGTCCCGGTTTTAGACACAAACCGGGAATGAAGTTTTTCCTATATATATCCACGCCCCCCCCCCCCCTATCCTCTGTTTTTTGGCCGTGGAAGGGTGGGAGCTTTGTGCTACTCTGTTCTCACCTCCTATGCACATGAAGTGTTTGATGAAATGCCCGAGCCACACTTAAGCTTTCTCCTCTCCAAGCTACATTTTCCCCAGGATTTGTCTAGGTTTGGCGGTGCACCAACTACAGAAGTGTTCTAAAAGGTTAGCAACTTCATCGTTTCATCTCTCATTGCTAGTTTAGCTCATTTCAAATGCTCTAGAAGTAGAATGGTTTGTGGGTTTTAGTGGAGGAGTGTATGTGGGAGTTCTTTTGATTTAGATGCACAATTTGAGCTGAAATTAACTTCTTAGAGTCTGCACATGTGTAGGGTGCCGTCCCCGTCCCCGTCCTCACCGCCATCGATTGCCCGCGCCGATCTCATCGCCGGCACCAACGTGGTGAGCCTCTTGTTCTTATCTTCTTTTTAAAAGAAAAAATTCTTACTTGTATGATTTAGATAGATACTTGTATAATTTTCTTACTTTTATTATTGTTTGTTATTATATAGTGCCATGGTTTTGGTATCCGCCCTCGTCGGCCCTCGTCCTGTCTATGATTCGGATGTGGTATATTATCTTTTATTACTATTTGTTTCATTTAGTGTTTATGACAATTATGTCGACCAACGTGACATAGATGTTTTTATCTAGGAGGTATGTGAACCGGAAATTCCAACCGACCCTCTTGTCGAGAGGTTAATTTAGTTGAAAAAGAAAACAATTACTTGAAGAAAAAATTGAAAAGAATTGAGGAGGAGAAGATGGAATTGGAGTTGCATGTTGCCGATGTAGTCGATAATCACAAGATCCAGATGGATGCAATGCGCTTGAAGATTAGAAAATATGCCATTGATAATGAGGCTTGGTATCATTATGCGGTTGGATCAATTGTTACCTTAGTTGCGATTATGATTGCATTTTTTGTTGCATTTAAATGTTTTACATAGTTGTATGTTAGTTTCAATGTATGTTTTAATTAGATGCTCTAGCTAGAGAGCTATATGTTGTTCTATGAGAACTATGTATGAACTTTATGTATTTATTTTTTCAGTAATAACATTTGATCACTACAGTACTTTGGTTTTAATGTGATGATGAACTTGTATTAATTTGGTCACTTCTCTATTCATGATGTTCTCTAATGGTTTTTGACACACTTAATTATATAATGCACGCAGATGAACTGGCAATGGATGTACGGTGACCGACGCACCTCCGAGTACATTGATGGCATGCATAATTTTCTCGAAGTGGCTGAGGCAAACAAGCAGAATGGTTTTATGTATTGTCCATGTACTGTCTGTGGGAATACAAAGGATTACTCTAACTCAAAAACCCTTCACTCGCACCTACTTGAGAAGGGTTTCATGCCACACTATAATGTTTGGACCAAGCACGGAGAAAGAGGGGTTATGATGGAAGACAACAAAGAAGAAGAGGATGACGACAACTATCCCGCTGAATACGGTGATACTGCAACGGGGGAAGCTGAAGATCAAGAGGAACCAGACGATGTGCCCGATGATGATCTTCGTCGGGTCATTGTTGATGCACAGAGAGAATGCCAAAGTGAAAGGGAGAAGTTGAAGTTCGATCGCATGTTAGAGGATCACAAAAAAGGGTTGTACCCAAATTGCGAAGATGACAACACAAAGCTCGGTACCACACTGCAATTGCTGCAATGGAAGGCAGACAATGGTGTATCTGACAACGGATTTGGGAAGCTACTGAAAATAATGAAGAAGAAGCTTCCAAAGGATAACGAATTGCCCGACAATACGTACGAAGCAAAGAAGGTTCTCTGGCCTCTAGGATTGGAGGTGCAGAAGATACATGCACGCCCTAATGACTGCATCCTCTACCACGGTGAGTACGAGGATTTGAACGCATGCCCGGTACGCGGTGCATTGCGGTATAAGATCAAACGAGATGACCTTGGTGATGTTGAGGGCGAGCGCCCCAGGAAGAGAGTTCCAGCCAAGGTGATGTGGTATGCTCCTATAATACCACGGTTGAAACATCTGTTCGGAAACAAAGAGCATGCCAAGTTGATGCGATGGAACAAAGAAGACCGTAAGAAAGACGGGAAGTTGAGATCACCCGCTGACGGGTCACAGTGGAGAAAAATCGAGAGAAGGTGGGGGGACTTTGCAGGTGACGCAAGGAACATATGGTTTGGTTTAAGTGCAGATGGCATTAATCCTTTTGGGGAGCAGAGTAGCAATCATAGCACCTGGCTCATGACTCTATGTATCTATAACCTTCCTCCTTGGTTGTGCATGAAGCAGAAGTTCATTATGATGCCAGTGCTCATCCAAGGCCCTAAGCAACCCGGCAAGGACATTCATGTGTACCTAAGGCCATTAGTTGAAGAACTTTTACAGCTGTGGAATGGAAAAGGTGTACGTGTGTAGGATGAGCACAAACAAGAGGAATTTGACCTACATGCGTTGTTGTTTATAACCATCAATGATTGGCCTGCTCTTAGTAATCTTTCAGGACAGACAAACAAGGGATACCACGCATGCACGCACTGTTTAGATGACACCGAAAGTCTATATTTGGACAAATGTAGGAATAATGTGTACCTGGGACATCGTCAATTTCTTCCGACCAACCATCTCTTAAGAAAGAAAGGCAAGCATTTCAAAAGTGAGGCAGATCACCGGAAGAAGCCCACCCTCGATACTGGTGATGCCATACTTGATATGGTCAAGGATTTACATGTAATCTATGGAAAGGGTCCTGGCGGACAATCTGTTTCGAATGACGCTCAGGGACGCGCACCCATGTGGAAGAAGAAATCTATATTTTGGGACCTACCCTATTGGAAAGAGCTAGAGGTCCGCTCTACAATCGACATGATGCACGTGACGAAGAATCTTTGCGTGAACCTGCTAGGCTTCTTGGGCGTGTATGGGAAGACAAAAGATACACCGGAGGCACGGGAGGACCAGCAACGTGTGCACAAAAAAGGCAGCATGCATCCAAAGCAGTATCAAGGTCCCGCCAGCTACGCTCTTACCAAAGAAGGGAAGGAAATCTTCTTTGAATGCCTGCTCAGTATGAAGGTCCCGTCTGGCTTCTCGTCGAATATAAAGGGAATAATAAATATCCCAGAGAAAAAGTTCCAGAACCTAAAGTCTCATGACTGCCACGTGATTATGACGCAACTACTTCCGGTTGCATTGAGGGGGCTTCTACCGAACAACGTTCGATTAGCCATTGTGAAGCTATGTGCATTCTTCAATGCAATCTCTCAGAAGGTAATCGATCCAGAAATCCTACCAAGGTTAAAGAATGATTTGGTGCAATGTCTTGTCAGTTTCGAGCTGGTGTTCCCACCATCCTTGTTCAATATCATGACGCACGTCCTAGTTCATCTAGCCGACGAGATTGCCATTCTGGGTCCTGTATTTCTACACAATATGTTCCCCTTTGAGAGGTTCATGGGATTCTTAAAGAAATATGTTCGTAACCATGCTAGGCCAGAAGGAAGCATCTCCATGGGCCATCAAACAGAGGAGGTCATTGGGTTTTGTGTTGACTTTATTCCTGACCTTAAGCCAATTGGTCTCCCTCAATCGCGGTATGAGGGGAGACTGACTGGAAAAGGCACGCTAGGAGCGGATTCAATAATATGTAGGGACGGGCATTCTTGGGCTCAAGCACACTACACAGTTCTACAGAATTCTACCTTGGTGACCCCGTATGTCAATGAACACAAGAATATTCTGCGCTCCAAACACCCGGAGTAGTCTGACGACTGGATTACATGTGAACACATCAGGACTTTCAGCAGTTAGTTGCAAACACATCTCATGGGTAACAACATTGTTGGAGATGAGCTGTACTCGTTGGCCAGGGGACCATCTTCGACTGTATTGACTTACCAAGGGTACGAGATAAATGGGAATACATTTTACATGATCGCCCAAGATCAAAAGAGCACCAACCAAAACAGTGGTGTCTGCTTTGATGCAGCAACCAATAGGGGAAAGGACACATATTATGGTTACATAGTGGACATATGGGAACTTGACTATGGACATGATTTTAAGGTCCCTTTGTTTCAGTGCAAATGGGTCAATCTGTCAGGAGGCGGGTACGGGTAGACCCACAGTCCGGAATGACAAAAGTGGATCTCAACAATATTGGGTACACAGACGAACCATTCGTCCTAGCCAATGATGTGGCGCAGGTTTTCTATGTGAAGGACATGTCTACCAAACCGAGAAAAAGAAAAGATAAGGAAGCGAATACATCATACGATGAGCCAAAGTGCCACATAGTTCTTTGAGGGAAAAGAGACATTGTGGGAGTGGAGGGCAAGACAGACATGTCTGAAGATTATGAAAAGTTTCATGAAATTCCTCCCTTCAAATTGAAGGCTGACCCAAGCACCCTGTTAAACGATGAAGATTATCCATGGTTACGGCGCAATAAGCAAGGGACACACGCGAAGAAAAAGTGAAGACTTTCTCTCCACAACTATTCTGATGATGGCTTTGATCTAGAATATCACTTTAGTTACATGCCAAGAAATGAAATGCCTTTTGTAACAGATGAGTTTTCGTCCGAAATCGTGATACTTCGAAAGAGATTGTCCATTTTGTACACGAAGTGCATCCAGTTTTTGTCGTAACCCTCTCAACTTTTTATCACATGCTATGTGGGTGAAATGATCATACCATGCCAACTTTCAACCTTTTCAGAGTTCATTTGTACTGCTTTTCAATTTCAGGGTCATTTAGCTAAAAAAATCAGTAAATGCATGAAAAATAGCAAATGAAGTCAGAAAGGGTTGAAAATTGATGATGTGGCTTTGAATGGTGCATATTGAACGCACAAAAAGTCTGGAGTTGAAATCAGTTAAAAAAATGAAATGCCTTTGTAACAGATGACTTTTCGTCCGAAACTGTGATACTTCAAAAGAGATTTTCCATTTTGTACATGAAGTGCATCCAGTTTTTGCTGTAACCCTCTCAACTTTTTAGCACATGCTATGTGGGTGAAATGATGATACCATGCCAACTTTCAACCTTTTCAGAGTTCATTTGTACTGCTTTTCAATTTCATGGTCATTTAGCTCAAAGAATGAACTAATAGCAAAAATAATGAACTAAAAAGCTTTTATAAAACTCTAATAGCAAAAAGAATGAACTAAAAAGCTTTTATAAAACTCTAATAGCAAAAAGAATGAACTAAAAAGAATCAATTAAATATAATATTCTTCAATAGCAAAAATAATCAACTAAAAATAATCAAAATAATATTAACTAAAATTATCAAAGTATTTATTCGTTAAAAACTTTAATAGTAAAAAGAATTTTCATAAAGTATTTTTTGTTACAAACTTTAATAGAAAAACAAAAAGCTTTTATAAAACTCTAATAGCAAAAGGAATCAACTAAAAAGAATCAATAAAAAATAAAACTTATGCAACTAAAATTATATAAACCCTAGAAACCCTAGAAATGGGCCAGGATGCAGGCCCGCAGTGCAAGCAGGCCCAACAAGGCGTCAAATAGGCATGTACTGCCTGCAGTAGAGAGGAGCTCGAGAGGGTTGTGGCAGCAGCGCTTATAAACCACTCCGAGCCCCTCTCAACTAGCGAGGTGGGACTAAACTTATGGATGCGGTAGCACAGACCTTTAGTCCCAGTTGGTGGCTCGAACCGGGACGAAAGGCCCCCCTTTCGTCCTGGTTAGAGCCACCAACCGGGACTAAAGGTCTCTGCTTCCCGCCCTTTCGGCTGCTGAAATTGACCTTTTGTCCCGGTTGGTGGCTCCAACCGGGACGAAAGGGGGGCCTTTAGTCCCGGTTGGAGCCACCAACCGGGACTAAAGGGTTGGGTTTATAAGCCAACACTTAGAAAATCTTCCCCAACCTCCCATTCTCCTCCCAACTCCCTGCCCCAACGCCGATGCCCTGCCCCGATGCTGACGCCGCCAGGCTGCTGCGCTGCCCTCCCGACGCCGACGCCCTGCCCCGAGCCCGCACGCTCCTCATCGCCGCCCCTGACGCCACCCCCAGTGAGCTCCGCCCCGGCCCCTTCCCCTGCGCTGCCGCCGCCCCTGCCCTGCGCTGCCGCCGCCGACCCTGCCCTGTGCACTGCCGCCGCCACTCCTGCCCTGCTACTTAGCCGCCGCCCTGCCCCTGCCCTGCATTTTTTTTTCATATGTTAGAATTTTCATATGTTCATATGCAAAGTTAGAATATGTTCATATGTTCATATGCAAAGAAAATGTATGTATGTATATATGTATGGATGGATGGATTGATGTATAGAATTTTTTATGTTCATAGAATTTTTTTTCTTAAAATTTTTTATGTTCATAGAATTTTTTTGTCCATGTATGTATGTATATATGTATGGATGGATGGATTGATGTATATAGAAAATGTTCATATGTTCATATGTTTGTAACAAAGTTAGAATTTTTTATGTTCATAGAATTTTTTTTTCGACATGAGGGGGGGTCCGCAAGTATCGTGTAGTGAGGGGGGGTCCTATATCGTGTAGTGCCGCGTTAGAACACGCCTAACTCTCTCGGGAATTCAACATATCCCAGATAACTTCGACATGATGGGGGGGTCCGCAAGTATAGTCGACGACCAGGAGAGAGGCGGTCCGCAAAGTATCCTCTCTCGAAAGATAGGACGACTCATCAGACATGAGGGAGGAGGAGTCCTCGACGATCGTCTAAAACTGACTGTCACAAGTAGCTAGCATAGCGAACCTGGAACCGTCCCCCTCCGGTTCATCTGTCCAAAAATGCAGACTTCGGGAAAACATTCCCGGATGTTATCCCCCTTCACCTGTATCGTGTAGTGTCGCGTTAGAACACCCCTAACTCTCTCGGGAATTCAACATATCCCCGATAACTCAGACATGAGGGGGAGGAGTCCTCGATGATCGTCTGAAACTGACTATCACAAGCAGCTAGCATAGCGAACCTGGAACCGTCCCCCTCCGGTTCATCTATCCGAAAATGCAAACTTCAGGAAAACATTCCTGGATGTTATCCCCCTTCACCTATATCGTGTAGTGCCGTGTTAGAATACCCCTAACTCTCTCGGGAATTCAACATATCCTCAATAACTCAAACATGAGGGGGGAGGAGTCCTCGATGATCGTCTGAAACTGACTATTATAAAACTTGTGAACTTTGCATGATGTTTGCCACTAATCCATTGCTCATATGCATATGATTCCTTGTTGTGATTAAGTCCATGTTTGCCAATAATCCATCTCTCATGTTTGTATATTGCCATGTTGTAATATTTGCAGAAACTATGGATAGAGACTTAGAAAAAGAAGAGTTGTTGGGGGATATAATCCACGACGGAGGTGATATCACCTTGTCGTTTCTCAATGGCACCGATGGTCAGGAAAGAGAGGATGACAGCTCCAGTGATCCAATGGAGGAGGAAGAAGATCATGACAGCTCCGGTGACCGAATGGAGGAGGAAGGAGATCATGATGGCTCCGGTGACCGAACGGAGGAGGGAGCCTTAACTGTTGCAAAGTCCGGCGAGGTATATATACATATATTAATTAAGCCTCTACTGACTTGATGCATTAATTGGTTTGTATGTACATATATTAACGCTTCTTTCTTCTTTTAGCCCTCCGGATCGAGCCAAACTTCCGTAAGGAGACGAGGCCCGAAGAAAAGGTTACGCCAGGATGAAAGGTTCATGATCGAAGAAGTCGCTCGAGATGGCCAACCGATTGCTCCCAAGCGGAGCAAGGACACATTTATACATCAGTCCAGAGTTATTGTTAGGGACAGCGTCCCGATCAGCATCCAAGAATGGAATAAGAAGAAGGACCCTGAAGTTTCTTATGTCCAGGATAGACAGAAAGATGATCTTTGGACCTCGCTGATGACAAATTTCAGCCTACCGCCAGAGGCGGATCCGAATAAGGTCAAGGCATTTGCTCTTAAGAAGATGGCAGAACTATTCAAGAACTGGAAGAAAGATTTGAACAAAAAGTTTGTCGAGAAAGACAAGACTCCAGAATTCACCGGTCCATATGAGAAGATAAAAGATCACTGGCCCGCATTTGTGGCCTACAAGAAATCGGAGAAGGGCAAGCAAAGGTCAGAGACAAATAAGAAAAATGCTGCAAAGAAGAAGTATCACCATGTTACGGGGTCAGGTGGCTACAGCAAAGCCTGGCCTATGTGGGACAAAGTTGAGCAAGACCTGCTTGCTAAAGGGGTCCAACCAGCGACATTGCACTAGCCAGATCGGCCAAGGACTTGGTTCTTCGGGGTTGGGGGAACTTTGGACCCAGAAATAGGGAAGTGTGTTTGGACAAAAGCTCAACTTGTAATACCCATCAAGAAGCTTGAGGAAGTAATCAAGGCAGCACAGGAAGGGAGGTTCCATCCCGACAGAGAGAAGGACGAGCTGACACAGGCCCTTGGGAATCCTGAACACCCTGGACGAACACGAGGCACATCAGGCTCCGTTCCGTGGGTGCATGGGTTTCCCGACAGTGGTGGTTATAGAAGCCGAGAGAGAAAGAAGAAAGAGGAAGCAAGCGAAATGCAGAAGATCAATGCAAGATTAGCGAAACTAGAAGAACTTGAGAGCCAGCGAGCTATCGGCCAACCATCTCAGTGGCACGAAGATCCTTCGTTCAACACTGCCCCCGAAGCTACCCCAGCATCTCAGCGGAGAAGCAGTATGGCTTCCACGAAGCTCATTCAGCCTGATATCATGGTTCCTCGCTACCCCATGGATAGTATCACGGAGAATGAACATTGTGTGCTAATGGCGAAATGCCATAACCTGACCTTGAAGGTGGCGCCCGGCTCTGTCCTACCTCCTCGAGTTGAGGGAACTTTCCATTGCCGTCCGATTCCACATGGCTTTGCTATTGTCGGGGTGGATGAAATAATGGAGAGATTTGAGGGGCTGGAGCTTGAGTACCCTACAGGTGAAGGGAAGATTTTTCTGGAAAATGCCTTAAGGAGTACCTGCCTATGGAGAAAGGAGAACATCAAGCTTCCAAACTGGACGCCGCCTCAGCAGACTCAGCTGGATCCTCAGCAGACTCCTCACAGTCCAGCTCAGCCGTCTCAGCTGCCTGAGTCGTCTCCGGCGCGTGAGCTGTCTCCGCCGTCTCAGCGGACTCCGCCGGAGGAGGCCCCTCAACAGAGTCCTCTTCCGCCTCAGCTGTCTCTGGCGCATCAACGGACTCCGCCTCCTCCGGCGCGTCAGCGGACTCCGCCTCCTCCTCCGGCGTGTCAGCGGACTCTACCGCCTTAGCAACGGCGGAAGAGAGCCGTCGCCACTCCGGTGGCTAGCAGTACAGCAGGCAGGAAGAAATTCAAAGCTGGTCCAAGCCTCAGGGCTCCTCCAAAGTTACCATATGAGAGGACTGACGAGGAAAACAAGGACATCAGTGCTGCCGAAGTGCAGGCCCATTTTGAACGGAAACGTCCAGCTCCCAGGAAATAATAGATCCGGTGAAAGCGAACCACACTCTGGATGCCCTTAAGCGACCACCACCGCCTCCAGCGCAATCCAACTATGACCGCTGTATTGAAAAGACATATGATGAAGCGCGGTGGTCGGGAAGTACTACCAGTGCTGCAAGACGAAGTGGGAAAACAATTCCCCAGCTCGGCGAACAGGAGAAGCAATCGTGCCCCCTGCTCAATGTGTCTAGCGATATCGCTAATCATCCAGGACTAGCGCCCGGTACCACTATTGGTGATTACGTGGGCGATGATGTACAGTTTGAAATGGCTGAGGTAGTAGCTCCCTTTAGATACGAGCACAGGAAGCCTCTCGTCAAACCTGATCAGCTCCCGCATCTACCAACGATGATGCGAAGATTGCATGACTGGTACTTGGAAACCTGCAGCAAGTCTAGGACCGACAATATATTGCTGAGAATTAAAGATGAGCACGACTTCATTGGAGTTGAGGTGATGCCTGTTGAATATGTGGAATTATTTCAGTTATTCAATCAAGACGCCCTCGACAAACAACTCATGTCTTGCTACTGTCTGTAAGTATTATTTCTGTAATTAAGTCTCTAGCTTAGCTCGTTCATTGCATGTATATATAATTATCCTCACTATATTATGCAGATTGAAGATCGTCGAATGCAAAAGAGGACAAATCTATGACATTGGGTTCATTAGCCCAAATACCGTAAATGAATGGACGGTAGAAAACAGAGTTGAAGATACTGAGGAAAACTTGCTAAAAGCGTTCCTTCGACATCAAAACAAAAGGGAAATACTCTTTCCTTACAACTTCAAGTGAGTGTTACTGTCTTGTGCATATTAGGTTTCGCTTACTCGAGGTTAAGTATTGTAATTGATGAGTTATGCGTACGCAGGTTCCACTTTATTCTGCTATCCATTAAGCTTGACGGGGGAGTAGTAACTGTCTTAGACTCAAGACGTAAAGATCCTAAGGATTATGCGGACATGAGTGAAATGCTCCAGAAGTAAGTTCAATCATTATCGCACCATATCGGCAACTTTCGTTCATTTCCTGATATCAAGTAATCATTTTCTTTGCTGGGCAGGGTTTGGAAAAAGTTCACCAGAATGATTTCGGGTCTGAAGAAGGAGCTGCGATTTACACACCCCAAAGTAAGTAGTACTAGCTAGTTCCGCGCATCTCTCATTGATTCTAGTTTCATCAATACCATTATCATGCTTGATTATCAGTTTGATTGAACTCTATTCTCGTAAAGTGCATGTGGCAGGCAGGCGGGAATAATTTATGTGGATACTATGTTTGCGACTTCATGCGCCAATCAACCTATGAGCGGGGCTACTCTGACAAACAATCTGAAGTACGTAAACAATATTCACAATTTTATTTTATTACCATCAATTGTGTTGAGTTTCATTCATATATATGTATTGACCCCCTTCTTTAAATTAGATGTGGCAGATGCGGGATGAACTCCTACCACATGATCGCATACGAGCAATTCAAGAGGAATTGGCGGGATTCTTTCTTGACCACGTCATACATGAAAAGGGAGAATACCATATGGAAATTTGAATGGATTTTCGGTAGATGATGTCAGGGATCGTAAGAGATGTTATATTGTATATATGTAGTAGCTTCGGATAGATATACGAAAACTTGTTCGACCAAGCACGCAGAAAGAGAGGTCACTTCTCTCTATATATGTTCATGACAATCTTGTGTAATTAATGGTTCCTTCATTTGCTTACTAGCTAGCGTCGAGTTCTCTCTATATGTAGTAGCTAGCGTCGACCAAGCACGGAGAAAGAGAGGTCACTTCTCTCTATATGTAGTAGCTAGTGATAACCCACAAGTATAGGGGATCACAACAGTTTTCGAGGGTAGAGTATTCAACCCAAATTTATTGATTCGACACAAGGGGAGCCAAAGAATATTATCAAGTATTAGCAGCTGAGTTGTCAAATCAACCACACTTGAAAGACTTAATATCTGCAGCAAAATATTTAGTAGCAAAGTAGTATGGAAGTAACAGTAATGGTGGCAAAAGTAACAGTAGTAGTTTTGTAGCAATTGTAACAGTGGCAACGGCAAAGTAATGTAGCAAAGATCAATATGTGAAAAGCTCGTAGGCAATGGATCAATGATGGATAATTATGTTGGATGGCATTCATCATGCAACAGTTATAACCTAGGGTGACACAGAACTAGCTCCAATTCATTAATATAATGTAGGCATGTATTCCGTATATTGTCATACGTGCTTATGGAAAAGAACTTGCATGACATCTTTTGTCCTACCCTCCCGTGGCAGCGGGGTCCTAATGAAAACTAAGGGATATTAAGGCCTCCTTTTAAAAGAGAACCGGACCAAAGCATTAGCACTTAGTGAATACATGAACTCCTCAAACTACGGTAATCACCGGAAACAATCCCAATTATTGTCACCTTGGGGTATGCGGATCATAGATCGTAGTAGGTGTCTACAACTTGCAAGATAGGATCAAGAACACATATATATTCATGAAAACATAATAGGTTCAAATCTGAAATCATGGCACTCGGGCCCTAGTGACAAGCATTAAGCATAGCAAAGTCATAGCAACATCAATCTCAGAACATAGTGGATACTAGGGATCAAACCCTAACAAAACTAACTCGATTACATGATTAATCTCATCCAACCCATCACCATCCAGCAAGCCTACGATGGAATTACTCATGCACGGCGGTGAGCATCATGAAATTGGTGATGGAGGATGGTTGATGATGACGACGGCGTCTATTTCCCCTCTCCGGAGCCCAAAACAGACTCCAGATCTGCCCTCCCGAGGAAGAACAGGAGGTGGCGGCGGCTCCGTATCATGAAACGCGATGAAATCTTCTTCTCTATTTTTTTCTCCCCAAACATGAATGTATAGAGTTGGAGTTGAGGTCGGAGGAGGTCCAGGGGACCCACAAGACAGGGGGGCGCGCCCTAGGGGGGCGCCCCCCACCCTTGTGGACACGTGGTGGGTCCCCTCCGGTTGATTCTTTCGCCAATATTTTTTATATATTCCAAAAATATTCTCCGTAAATTTTCAGGTCAATCCGAGAACTTTTATTTCTGCACAAAAATAACACCATGGCAATTCTGCTGAAAACAACGTCAGTCCGGGTTAGTTCCATTCAAATCATGCAAATTAGAGTCCAAAACAAGGGCAAAAGAGTTTGGAAAAGTAGATACGATGGAGACGTATCAACTCCCCCAAGCTTAACCCATTGCTTGTCCTCAATCAATTTAGTTGACAAACTGAAAGTGACAAGAAAAACTTTTACAAACTCTGTTTGATCTTGTTGTTGTAAATATGTCTAACTAATGTTCAGGTTTTCAGCCAAGATAATAAACTAACCATATTCACAATAACATTTAGGTCTCACATTTACTCATATCAATGGCATAATCAACTAGCGAGCAATAATAATAAATCTCGGATGACAACACTTTTTCAAAACAATCATGATATAATATGATATAATGGTATCTTGCTAGCCCTTTCTGAGACCGCAAAACATAAATGCAGAGCACCTCTGAAGACCAAGGACTGACTAGACATTATAATTCATGGTAAAAGAGATCCAGTCACAGTCATACTCAATATCAATTAATAACAAAGCATACAAATGATAGTGGTGCTCTCTAACTGGTGCTTTTTATAAGAGGATGATGACTCAACAATAAAAGTAAATAGATAGGCCCTTCGTAGAGGGAAGCAGGGATTTGTAGAGGTGCCAGAGCTCGGGCTTTTAAAACAGAGATGAATAAAATTTTGAGCGGTATGCTTTCATTGTCAACATAACAACCAAGAGATCCCGGTATCTTCCATGCTAGATACATTATAGGCGGTTCCCAAACAGAATGCTAAAGTTTTTACTCCCCCTCCACCAACAATCACACTCCACGGCTGATCCGAAATAACGGGTACCGTCCATACCAACAACATTCCTGGGGGAGTTTTGTTTGAAATTTATTTTGATTTGATTTCGAGCACGGAACTGGGCATCCCAATTACCAGCCACTTTCTCGTGAATGACAAGTGAATCAACACTCATCGTGAGAATAACCCACCTAACATGGAAGATACTGACAGTCCCCACTCGCTACATGAGCGATTCGGGCATACAAAACAGAATATCATTTGAAGGTTTAGAGTTTGGCACATGCAAATTTACCTGGAACGGCAGGTAAATACCGCATATAGGTAGGTATGGTGGACTCATATGGAACAACTTTGGGTTTAAGGAAGTGGATGCACAAGCAGTATTCCCGCTTAGTACAAGTGAAGGCTAGCAAAAGACTGGGAAGCGACCAACTAGAGAGCGACAACGGTCATAAACATGCATTGAGATTAACCAACATTGAATGCAAGCATGAGTAGGATATAAATCACCATGAACATAAATATCGTGGAGGCTATGTTGATTTTGTTTCAACTACATGCGTGAACATGTGCCAAGTCAAGCCACTTGAATCATTCAAAGTAGGATACCATCCTATCATACTAGATCATAACCATTTTAAAAGCATGTTGGCACACAAGATAAACCATTATACACTCCTAGCTAATTAAGCATGGCATGAGTAACTATAATCTCTAATTTTCATTGCAAACATGTTTCATTCATAATGGGCTGAATCAAGAACGATGAGCTAATCATATTTACAAAAACAAAATAGGTCGAGTTCATACCAGCTTTTCTCCATCTCAATCATTTCATCATATATCATCATTATTGCCTTTCACTTGCATGACCGAACGGTGTGAATAATAATAAGAGTGCACGTGCATTGGACTAAGCTAGAATCTGCAAGCATTTATCCAAAGGAGAAGACAAGGTAATATGGGCTCCTTGTTAGATCAACAATAATGCATATGAGAGCCACTCAACATTTTCATCGTGGTCTTCTCCTTACGACCCAAAGAGAAGAAAAGGATTTCAAAGAAACACACTGAAATGTTTTTGAAGTTTTTGTTTTTCTGAAGGAAGTAAAACAAGAACACGAAAAACTATTTACACGGGAAAGCTCCCAACAAGCAAAAGAAGAACAAGAAATTTTTTTGGGTTTTCTTTTAATACTACAACTAATTAAACTAGGAAGAAACTAGAACTAATTTTTTTGAATTTTCTCAAAGTTTTTCAAACTCACAAGAAGAAAGCGAGAAAAAGAATTAAACTAACATGGATAATACAATGAAAAAGTATGAACACTGACAACTGAAATGAGTGTGTGAACATGAATGTAATGTCGGTGAGAAATACGTACTCCCCCAAGCTTAGGCTTTTGGCCTAAGTTGGTCTATGCCCATGGATCAAAGTAGCCCTCTCCTAGGTACTGAGGAGGATCCTGAGGGTTCCACTGGTTAGAGAGCTCCTGTGGCTCCCACTGATAAATAGACTCCTCATACGGATCAGGTGATGGTTCTGGCTTGGGAACTGGGGATCGCGTCCGCTCCCAGTATGCATAAATGTCCTCGGGCAAAATGAGGTACCTGCCTGAATGAATATCGAACAAAGAAGGTGCAGGCAAAGTAATAATCTGACAAGTCTTCTGGCTGAATACCAGGTTATAGATGAGTCTCTTGTCCTTATCATCAATAATAAAATCATGCGCTACCATATTGTTATAGTATAAGTATCTAGAGGGTAGCAGCATCTCCTCTCCCTCATCGTGCGTAATGAGTATCTCGAAGCGTCTAAGAAGGCGAGGGGCATAGATACCTCCAAAGATGGGACCCCTCGAACGGTTTAAACTCAACCGTCGGGCAACCATAGCGCCCAAACTAAAAGTTCTATCACGAAGTAAAGCATGGCGCAGAATAGCAAGGTCAGGGGCACTAAGGCCTCCATTCTCCCCCCGACCAATTAAACATCTCCCAACAAATAATGAGTAATAGCACAAAACAGGAAAATGCAAACTAGCCACTCTCGCTTCCGACACTCCTCTCCCTTCCCCTACGGTAACTTCATCAATAAAATCTTCCACATCTCTAGGACGTGGTTCACTAACGCTGCTCTCATAAGGTAATTTGCAAGCCTCGCAAAAATCATAAAGCGTCATCTCCTTATGCTCATCATATAAATAAAACTCTACCGTGGGTGGTGATTTCCTAACATGAAAGTGAAAATTTTGCATGAATGTATTAGTAAGTAGGAGGTATTGATCACACTTATCGTGGAGGAAGTCAGTGATGCTTGCATTCTCAGCCAAATAATAGAAATCCTCATAAATTCCGGCCGCCCTCAAGAATGCATCACTTGGCCATTCACACGGCTGAACCTCCGTGGTGCGAAGAAGGTTGTACTTGGGCTCCTTCTTCTCTTCATTTTCATTTTCCTTTGAACCCTGGCTTGAAGAGCCTCTCAACCATCTCTTTATCATTTCTTTTCTCTGAAATTTTTAGTGACTCAAAATAAAAGTGAACCAAACTCAACAAAATTGATAGCAACTACTCCTACAAGTGTCTAGAAGCTATATCATGCATCAAAACTACTTTGGACCATATAAATTTGACATGCAAACTCAAGAACAGGGTCACCACAGCAGCAAGAATTTTCAATATATAAAGCACTAGAACAAAAACTAATTGGACCAATGGAGGAGTCACATACCGAAGAACAATCCCCCAAAACAGTTTTGCAAATGAAGCTTTGCACAAGGAGATCGAAAATGGCAGCAAAATGAGCTAGAACACGGGTTTGAGCAACGGGGTGATTTTTTTCTGGAGGAAGACGAAGTGGGTGAGTGCTGGAATAAGTGAGGGGGGGCCCATGTGGGACCCACAAGGCAGGGGGCACCCAGGGGGTAGGGCGCGCCCTCCACCCTTGTGGTCCACTGGTGCAGCCTCCTGGTGTGTTCTCAGTGCCAAAAATTCTCAAATATTCTATAAAAAACCATACTAAATTTTCAGGGCATTTGGAGAACTTTTATTTTCAGGACATTTTTTTATTGCAGGGATAATTCAGAAAACCGACGAATAATGGCATTTTTACTTTATTTAATCTAAATAACAGAGAGTAAAAAGTGGGTACAGAAAGTTGTGCTTTCTAAATTCATCCATCTCATGCTCATCAAAAGGAATCCATTAACAAGGTTGGTCAAGTCTTATTAACAAACTTCTTTCAAATAACATGAAACCGGAGAATCTTCGAATAACACTAGGTTACCTCAATGGGGATATGCATGTCCCCATTTCTTCTTGACAGTAGGGAGAGGGAATTCAAAACCTCCAATAGTAATAGTTGAAATTTTTCCAATAGAATTGATACTATGAACTTGAGGTTGTTTCTTCGGAAAGTGTACCGTATGCTCATTACCATTAACATGAAAAGTGACATTGCCCTTGTTGCAATCAATAACAGCCCCTGCAGTATTCAAAAAGGGTCTACCAAGGATGATCGACATACTGTCGTCCTCGGGAATATCAAGAATAACAAAGTCCGTTAAGATAGTAACATTTGCAACCACAACAGGCACATCCTCACAAACACCGATGGGTATAGCAGTTGATTTATCAGCCATTTGCAAAGAGATTTCAGTAGGTGTCAACTTATTCAAATCAAGTCTACGATATAAAGAGAAAGGCATAACACTAACACCGGCTCCAAGATCACATAAAGCAGTTTTAACATAGTTTCTTTTAATGGAGCATGGTATAGTTGGTATTCCTGGATCTCCTAGTTTCTTTGGTATTCCACCCTTAAATGTATAATTAGCAAGCATGGTGGAAATTTCAGCTTCTGGTATCTTTCTTTTATTTGTAACAATATCTTTCATATACTTAGCATAAGGGGACATTTTCAAAATATCAGTCAAACGCATAAGCAAAAAGACAGGTCTAAGCATTTCAGCAAAGCGCTCAAAGTCCTCATCATCCTTTTTCTTGGATAGTTTAGGAGGAAAGGGCATGGGTTTCTGAACCCATGGTTCTCTGTCTTTACCATGTTTCCTAGCAACAAAATCTCTCTTATCATATCTTTTATTCTAAGGTTGTGGGTTATCAAGATCAACAGCAGGATCAATCTCCACATCATTATCATTACTAGGTTGAGCATCAACATGAACATCATCATTAACATTATCACTAGGTTCATGTTCATCACCAGATTGTGTTTCAGCATCAGAAATAGAAATATCATTTGGATTCTCAGGTGTGTCTATAACAGGTTCACTAGAAGCATGCAAAGTCCTATCATCATTCTTTTTCTTTTTAGAGGAACTAGGTGCTTCAGTATTAATTCTCTGAGAATCTTGCTCAACTCTCTTAGGATGGCCCTCGGGATACAGAGGTTCCTGAGTCATTTTACCACCTCTAGTCATAACTCTAACAGCATTATCATTGTTCTTACTATTCATCTCATTAAACAAATCATTTTGTGCTCTAAGTACTTGTTCTACTTGAGTTGTTACCATGGAAGCATGTTTACTGATAAGCTTGAGATCATTAACAGCTCTACTCATATAATCACCTAAGCGGTCAAGCATATAAGCATTACATTTCAATTGTCTACTAACATAAGCATTGAATTTTTCTTGTTTGACAATAAAATTATCAAATTCATCCAAGCATTGACTAGCAGACTTATTATAAGGAATATCACCTTCATCAAACCTATAGAGAGAATTTACCTCTACTACCTGTGTCGGAATATTAAGGCCATGTATTTCTTCAATAGGTGGTAAATTCTTAACATCTTCAGCTTTAATACTTTTTTCTTTCATAGATTTCTTTGCCTCTTGCATATCTTCAGGACTGAGAAATAGAATACCTCTTTTCTTCGGAGTTGGCTTAGGTAGTGGTTCAGGAAGAGTCCAGTCATTATCATTGCTCAATATATTATTCAATAGTAATTCAGCATGTTCAACAGTTTGTTCCCTGAAAACACAACCAGCACACCTATCTAGGTGGTCCCTAGAAGCATCGGTTAGTCCATTATAAAAGATATCAAGCATTTCATTTTTCTTGAGAGGATGATCAGGCAAAGCATTAAGTAATTGGAGAAGCCTCCCCCAAGCTTGTGGGAGACTCTCTTCTTCAATTTGCACAAAATTAAATATTTCCTGTAAGGCAGCTTGTTTCTTATGAGCAGGAAAATATTTTTCAGAGAAGTAATATAACAGTTCGTTCCCTGAAAACACAACCAGCACAACTACGCACACAACCAGGAGCAAGAGAATTAAACCATATCTTAGCATCACCCTTTAATGAGAAAGGAAACAACTTAAGGATATAATAGTAGCGAATTTTTTCCTCATGAGCAAACAGGGTGGCTATATCATTTAGTTTAGTAAGATGTGCCACAACAGTTTCAAATTCATAACCATGAAAAGGATCAGATTCAACCAAAGTAATTAACTCAGGATTGACAGAGAATTCATAATCCTTATCAGTAACAAAGATAGGTGAAGTAGCAAACTTAGGGTCATATTGCATTCTAGCATTCAAAGATTTTTCTTTCAGCTTGGCTAACAATTTCTTAAGATCATCTCTATCATTGCAAGCAAAAAAGTCCCTAACAGTTTCTTCATCCATAATATAACCCTCAGGTACCTTAGGCAATTCATATCTAGGAGGAGAATCATACTCAGCAGGTTCAATAATTTCATCCTCTCTAACCCTAGTAAGTTGTTCATCAAGAAATTCACCTAGTGGCACAGTATTATCAAGCAAAGCAGTAGTATCATCATAAGCATCATGCATAGCAGAAGTAGTATCATCAATTACTTGCGACATATCAGAATTACCAGCACGTGTAGGTGTCGCAAGCTTACTCAAAACAGAAGGTGAATCAAGTGCAGAGCTAGATGGCAGTTCCTTACCTCCCCTCGTCTTAGAGGGAAATATATTGGTTCTTGGATCTTTTAGATTCTTCATAGTGATCAACAGATATAAATCCCAAGTGACCCAGAGAATAGAGCTATGCTCCCCAGCAACGGCGCCATAAAAAGGTCTTGATAACCCACAAGTATAGGGGATTGCAACAGTTTTCGAGGGTAGAGTATTGAACCCAAATTTATTGATTTGACACAAGGGGAGCCAAAGAATATTCTCAAGTATTAGCAGCTGAGTTGTCAATTCAACCACACCTGAAAGACTTAATATCTGCAGCAAAATATTTAGTAGCAAAGTAGTATGGAAGTAACAGTAACGGTGGCAAAAGTAACAGTAGTAGTTTTGTAGCAATTGTAACAGTGGCAACGGCAAAGTAATGTAGCAAAGATCAATATGTGAAAAGCTCGTAGGCAATGGATCAATGATGGATAATTATGTCGGATGGCATTCATCATGCAACAGTTATAACCTAGGGTGACACAGAACTAGCTCCAATTCATCAATATAATGTAGGCATGTATTCCGTATATAGTCATACGTGCTTATGGAAAAGAACTTGCATGACATCTTTTGTCCTACCCTCCCATGGCAGCGGGGTCCTAATGGAAACTAAGGGATATTAAGGCCTTCTTTTAAAAGAGAACCGGACCAAAGCATTAGCACTTCGTGAATACATGAACTCCTCAAATTACGGTAATCACCGGAAAGAATCCCAATTAGTCACCTTGGGGTATGCAGATCATAGATCGTGGTAGGTGTCTACAACTTGCAAGATAGGATCAAGAACACATATATATTCATGAAAACGGTTCAAATCTGAAATCATGGCACTCGGGCCCTAGTGACAAGCATTAAGCATAGCAAACTCATAGCAACATCAATCTCAGAACATAGTGGATACTAGGGATCAAACCCTAGCAAAACTAACTCGATTACATGATTAATCTCATCCAACCCATCACCGTCCAGCAAGCCTACGATGGAATTACTCACGCACGGTGGTGAGCATCATGAAATTGGTGATGGAGGATGGTTGATGATGATGACGGCGTCGATTTCCCCTCTCCGGAGCCCAAAACAGACTCCAGATCTGCCCTCCCGAGGAAGAACAGGAGGTGGCGGTGGCTCCGTATCATGAAACGCGATGAAATCTTCTTCTCTATTTTTTCTCCCCGAACGTGAATATATAGAGTTGGAGTTGAGGTCGGAGGAGGTCCAGGGGACCCACAAGGTAGGGGGGCGCGCCCCCACCCTTGTGGACACGTGGTGGGTCCCCTCCGATTGATTCTTTCGCCAATATTTTTTATATATTCC